>CM053785.1:676575865-677003365 GCA_028749045.1 Cupressus sempervirens
GTGTGTTTCTCTTCCCCTTTTTGACAATAATGCCAAAGAATTGTACACAATCTACTTATATAGAAACACCAAAATGTGAGAGAAAATTAGAATGTACTTTAAGAATAAGAGTTAAGGTCTTGTCCCAGTTTTCTTGCAAAATTTTGTAGGTATGAAGTGCAACTTGGACTTCTACAGAGAGTTCAATCATATGATCTACAATTGAAAAATTATTGTCATGGATCAATTTTTTTTAATAAGAAATGTTCTTTTGCATTGTATGCATGATAGGGATCATGTTCTAGATGTCTATAAGTGTAGACTAGATCCTTGCTTCCTCTCTTAATAACTCTTCCTATATGTCTAATAAGAAGTTGACTCTTATGTGGTGTGCAGAGCTTGAACTGGGGTCAAGTTGCAATTTCTGAGCACTAGCCTTCAGATCCTCATCAATCTTACTCAAATTTCTCTTTATTTCTTTTGTATACTTGGTAACATCACATAACTTAGCAAAAAGAGATGTTACATTTGTGAAAGAATTTTCAAGATTTTCCAAAATTGAAGAAAGTTCTACCTGATTAATAGCTATATGCTGAGCAATGTGCTCAACCACTTTATTGTCAAACTTCTTCTCTGCTTTCTCTATCATCTTAACTTGGCCACTGGAGTCCTCATTAAATTTATTTACTGCTTCTTCTAATTGTAACAAAATATGTTGAGAAGAATCAACATCCACATCTATAGCCTCTGTCAAAATGTTCTTGGCACTCTCAATGATTTATAATTCTCCGTCTCTTTCTTCTCTTAGTTGCTTCTGTAGAACCAAAATCAGTATGCAAAGAACATTAACAAATGAAGTAAACATTCACAAACCAAAAACTAAATTCACATATATGCTTAGACTAAGAAAGAAAATAAGAAGTGCAAACCTCACAAGAGAAAACACTCCATGCTTTCTTGATTCTGTAGATGTGTCCTTTTGCTGTGGATGTATGCTCAAGATGCTTAAAAGCTGCTTCAATGGAGATGGGTAAATGGCAAATTGGTAGCTTTGTGAGCTCTCAATTTGGCATTATAAGGGTATGGTTGATGGCTTTGGTTCTCAAAATAGCATGGTAACTTTAGCTCAAAGATTGTTGATGAAATGGCTTGGGATGGGATTCAATTTATAGGCTAAGGGGTAGAGGGATGGAGGGCTTAGATGCAAGGATGGATGAAGGCTTAAGGAGGGCTAAGATGCACTCAAAGGGGAGCACATGGATTGTGCTTGTTTAGCACCAATGGGAAGGTGACACTTGTCACAAGGAGGATGAGTGTGAGAGGGTAGGGTTAAGGGTTGGTTAAGGGCATGATGAGTGGGGTTGAGTATGTAAGAGGGATGTAAGAGGAATGAGTGTGAAGAGGGAAGAGTGTGGAAGATGGGTGTAAGAGTCATGAGTGGGCTTGTAAGAGTCTTTATGTTTTGTAAGAGCACTCATGACTTAGTGGTTGGGTTTTTTTGAGGGGAGACTTTGGTTTGGATTAGGAAAGTCTTAAACTTGTTTAGGGAATGTGACAACATTAGGGGGTGGATTAGGCTTGGGTTTAGGATTAGATTAGGGATGTTAGAGATGTGCAAGTGGATGGCATTAATGAGGGTGGGTGAGTTAGTGGCTAAGCTTGGTTAGTATGGGTGGATGGGGTGGATTAGGCTAAATGGAGGATTAGAGATAGGTTAGGGTTTTTTTTGAATTTGAGGATTTCATTTATCAAATAGATTTATTTAATAAATGGGGATTTTTGGAATTAGATAGGAGAAAAGGATTTAATTGATAAATAATAGATTATTTGATTTATCAATTAGGACTATAGATGATTAATTAAATTAATCAACTAGGGGATGACAAAGGATTAATTAAATAAGAATTTAATTAATGATGCCTTTAGAGATGGCTAAATTAGATTACCAAAGTAGTGTAATCAAATTTAGGTGTCTACATTTTGCCCCTCTTTGACATAGTGTCGAGACAACACTATTTCAAAGAAGTTTGAATGAAGACAACATGAGGAAGATTTTTTAGCAACAATGTTTCCCCAGTCTCGGATAAGAAGAGGAGAGACTAGACTTAGATGATGCCCCCTCAAGAAGGCGACGGGGAGAGAAATGAGGCTTGATGACTTCTTGAAAAGTACAAGAAATTGAGATGAGCTGAGACGCTGGTTGGCGAAGAGAAGGGGCTAAATTAGCTCAAACTCTCACTATGGGAGAATGATAAAGGGAAATCAGAGGCACAATAGTAAAGCAAGCTTAAGACTTTCCAAGATTGGGGGGGGAGATGGAGGAGCGGAGCGCTATAAAAGGAATCCATTGAAGCTTTTTGAGCGGGGGGATACTTCAAAGAGAAGTACCACCATGTAGTTGAGCACTAGATTTGCTATAGGACTGTTGGTTAATTGCCAAGGTTACCAAGAACATCAAGGCCTTTTCACCAACCATCCAGAGGACTGACGAACTGACTCAAAACAAACACACAAGGATTGCCCCAGTATCACACATGAATCCCAGAGGAGGCAGCGTGGAAATGACACTAGGTAACCCACAAGCAGAAAAAGAAAACAAGCAAAAGACCTGATCAAGACCTTACGCTCTAATTGCCCCATTCGCAGCATACCATGATATGGAAGATCATGGCAACCTTGAGGAGGGAACAAGGAGATTGCTTGGAAAAGATATTTCAAGACCCAAAAGGGAAGATCCCAAATCAAAAGAAAGTGAAAATCCAAAAGAGAACTATTTGCCAACGAGATGGGTAAGACGAGGTACTAACGGACCAAGATCAGACATGAGGAAAGCTATATCCTGCAAAAATCTATCAGAGAGCACCTAAGCTGATGGATCTGGATGAGTGATGTGTCTGGCAAGCTGAACTAAGAAGGATAACACTTTGGTGATAGGAGATCTAGCTAAAGGATGCATTGGAATATCTAACCAAGGTGTGCAATGTGTGCAAGATGTTGACCAAGGATGAACTAACATGAAAGCCGGATAGATACAATGATACTAAGCTAAAGAGGATGTATAAGCTGACAGACCAAGATATGTTACAAATGTACAAGTTTGTTCATGTTTTGGTTTTTTGTGAGATGGAAATTTTTGTGAAGGATGGGATGTCTATAATAGTTGATAGGTGGACAGGTAGATGGTTTGTGAAAAGCTTAAGGAAAATGGGATTCTGTGTGTGCATGTGATAGGATACGGGCTAGGGTACAAGATTATTTACAAGCTGGAATATGGTACAAGCTTTGGACAAGATTTGGATATATACAAGGTATGGTACAAGATTTACAAGGTATAATACAAGCTTTGGTACAAGATTTACAAGCTGTACAGGAGGTATTGACAAGCTCCATCAGATTTTGGATATTTGATTGGAACACCAAGGGAACAAGTAGGTGTTTTATGGGATGGTGGGTGGATGGATGAGGGATAGGATAGTGATAGATAATGGATTAGTCTTTAGCACACAAGGCGCCTGAATTACCAAGTTTTTACCAAGGTACCTATCCAAAGCGCTTGAATTGCCAAGTTTTCACCATTGGACGCTTATTTCTCTTTACTATTTTTTTTTTGTATTTTTTTCAAAAGCTGGGTATACCAAGGATCCTCAAGCATAGAACTTCTTGAGGTGAATGATGTTAGTGGGATCATTCAAGAGTTCTCCTTCTAGTGTAGATAATTGATAGGCTCCGGAGCCAAAGGAGGCAGTAACCACATAGGGACCAAGCCATGTAGGTTCAAACTTGCCTTTCTTTTCTCGATCTGCTTGGACTTTCATATTTTCTTTGAGGACCATGTCACCTAGCTGAAAGTGTCGTGGGAGCACCTTCTTGTTGAAATTCCTTTTGAGACGAGTTTGATAGACTGTGAGATGGTCATAGGCTTGTTGTCTCTTCTCGTCTAAGAGATCTAGCTGGGTGAGTCGAGCTACTCTGTATTCTTCATCTGAGATTTGCCCTCGCAAAGATATGCGTAGTGAGGGAAGTTCAACTTCTATAGGTAATACCGCTTCGGCACCATAGACTAGGGAGTATGGAGTTGTGCCTGTGGATGTACGAAAGGAAGTTCGATAGGCCCATAGAGCCAGATTTATTTGAAGGTGCCAATCACGGCCGGAATCATTGACAACTTTCTTTAGGATTTTGAGGAGGGTTTTATTAGTTGCCTCTGCCTGGCCGTTACCTTGTGGGAAATATGGGCTATAAAAGCGGTGATGGATGCGGAGGGAAGTGCATAATTCTTCCATGTTGAGATTTTCAAAATTACCTCCATGGTCAGTGAAGATGGTGGATGGGATGCCGAAGCGGCAAACAATGTGGTACAAGATGAACTTGGAGACTTGAACTCCTGTAGCTGAGACTAGGGGGACTGCTTCCACCCACTTAGTGAAATAGTCTGTAGCTGTTATTATCCATTTATGTCCATCAGATGAGAGAGGGGTGATAGTTCCAACTAGATCAAGGCCCCAACAAGCGAAAGGCCAAGGTGGTGCAATAGGCTGTAGATCCTGTGCTGGAGCGTGCACAAGATTTGCATGCTGCTGACATGGGAGACACTTTCTGACAAAGTCACAAGAGTCTTCTTCAATGGTAGGCCAATAGTAGCCTGCTCTAAGGATTTGTCGTGCTAGGACAATACCACTCGTGTGGGCACCGCAAAGTCTGAAATGTACTTCTTTTAATGCCATCGCGGCCTCATTTTCATCTAAACATCGAGAGAGAGTATCGTGATAACCCCGACGATATAGGGTATTGGCTATGATAACATAGCGAGATGATTTTCGGATGAGGTTCTGGCATTGGGTACGTGTGAGGTGAGGGGATATGATACCATCGTTAAGGTAAGCGTGAATTTCATGGTACCAAGGGGATTGGGGACCAACCAAGATACAAACACGGTTTGAATCCTCATTCGCATAGGCAGGTGTGAGGAGCTGCTCAACTAAAAACTCATACTGTGTAGCTTCTTGGGGAATTTCCAAGAGTGAGCCGATAGTGGCCATGGCATCTGCTGCCTTGTTCTGCATTCGAGGCACTTGTGTAAACTGAAGCTTTGTAAAATGCTGGGTCAGCTAATCAACTAGCTCTTTGTAGGGTAATAGCTTTTCATCTTTGGTTTGATATTCATTTAAGACTTGTTTGATGATGAGTTGGGAATCACCAAAGACTTGTAACTCAGTGATATTCCATTCTGCAGCTATCTTTAATCCTGCTACAAGAGCTTCATATTCTGCTATATTGTTGGTGCTAGGGAATTGTAGCTTGAAGGCTTTTGGAATGTAATCTCCTTGAGGTGTAACTAATAATATTCTTGCCCCTGATCCATGAGAGGTGTATGAGCCATCAAAATAAAGCTTCCATGGGGGCTGTTCTTCAATTAGGCAAATATGCTCATCTGGAAATTCTGTGAGCAAAGGATATGCATCTACTAGAGGTGCATCAGCTAGGTGATCTGCTATAGCTTGCCCTTTGATTGCCTTTCTATCCACATACTGGATGTCAAACTCACTTAGTAGCATAACCCATTTGGCCAAACGGCCTGTAAGTGCTGTTCTGGAGAGCATATACTTGAGAGGGTCAATCTTGGAGACTAGTTGGATGGTATGACTTAGCATGTAGTGGCGAAGCTTTTGAGTTGAGAAAACAACTGCCAAACAAGCTTTTTCCATAGGAGTGTAATTGATTTCATAACCAACTAGGGTTCTACTGATATAGTAGATGGCTCTCTCTCTGCTATAATCATCATGTTGTGCTAGAAGTGCCCCTAGAGCAGTAGGTGTTGCTGATATATACAAGATCAAGGGACGACCAGGAACTGGTGGAACCAAGATAGGGGGATTGGTGAGATACTGCTTGAGCTGATTGAAGCTGCGCTGACATAAAAGATCCCACTTGAAGTTCTCATTCTTCTTTAGCAAGTGTGAAAATGGTGTACACTTATCTGCAAGTTGGGAGATGAAGCGCCGGACAGATTAAAGTTTTCCCTAAAGAGAGCGAAGCTGTCGCAGTGTCTGGGGAGGAGGCATGTTTAAGATAGCCTTGACCTTTTTGGGGTCGATCTCTATACCTCGTTTAGAAACTATGAAGCCTAGAAGCTTGCCAGATGTGACCCCAAAGACACACTTCTTGGGATTTAGCATGAGATGATATTGGGCCAACCTATCAAAGAATTTCTCCAGGTCAGCAAGATGATCCATGAAGGTGTGAGATTTGACTAGGATATCGTCCACATAATCCTCCAAAATGCTATGGATAAGATCATGGAAAATGGCTGTCATAGCTCTTTGATAGGTAGCCCCAGCATTCTTTAGGCCAAAAGGCATCATGGTGTAGCAAAAGGTTCCCCAAGGGGTAGTGAATGCTGTCTTATGTTGGTCCTCTTCTGCAATCTTGATCTGATTATACCCAGAAAATCCATCCATAAGGGACAGGATTTCATGTCTAGCTGTAAGATCTACAATCATATCTATGTTGGGCAAGGGAAAATCATCCTTTGGACAAGCTTTGTTAAGATCTCTAAAATCAGTACAGATTTTGATGTCACCGGAAGGCTTAGTGACAGGGACCATGTTGGAGATCCATTCTGAGTAGTCGATAGGTCGGATAACCTTAGCAGCTAACATTCTTTCTAGTTCAGCTTTGACTAGTAATGCCACCTTGGAGTGCATTTTCCTAAGCTTTTGTCTGACGGGCTTGATCTTTGGATCGACTGCAAGATGATGAACTACAAGCTTTGGATCGAGTCCTGGCATGTCCTGATATGACCATGCAAATTGGCCAATGTTCTCTCTTAAAACCTCAAAGAGGAGGTCAACTTGGTCTTGTGATAGGGATGCAGCAATGTGAACAATTCTAGGGATCTCTGAAGAACCAATGTTGACTTCTCTAGTATCCTCTACTAGAATAGAAGACACCTCTGGTCGATTATCTTGAGGAGGCAATACTAAATCCTCATGTTCTACTTGTGGCTCTGGATTTTCTTGCTGAGGGGTTCTCTTCGCTGCCTTAGCTAGTCCCAGATTTACCTTAGTTCTAGTTTTGGGTGTATCAAAACTAGGTTGGGGATTTTCTCCAAAATACCCCTTGGGATCTAGCTTGTAGATGTAGGCAGAATCTGCCTTTGTCTTCTTATGAGGAGTTTCAGCTCCCATGAATCTTAGAAGCACTTCCTCTGATGCGAACTCATCAATATGTATGACACTTGGTTGGTCCCAATCTATGAGTTGTGGATGAGCAAGTGGTAGGTCAATGAGATGGATGGATAGTTCTCGGAGAACAGAGTCTCCTAGGAAGATTTAGTCTGGGATATCGTCGTAGGCTCTCTTTTCAACTTCCTCAAGAATGTCTTCGATTTCAACAAGGTCGCGGTGGATGTTCGAAAAAGCATGACCATTCTCATTGGTGCCCCCAGTTGTGGGTATGCCAAAGCCAAGACCTGACTTTATTTCCCAATCATGTGCTTCGATGGGACATTGCATGCCCCTTTCTTCTAGTCCTAGTCCACCTCCTTGATAGTTCCATTTTTCAGTGACGAGCTTATGTTGTTGGGGATACTTTTGGCTGAAGTGATCAAGGCATGCTTGATTTCTTGGAGGTGCATCCTTATGTAGCCAATTGTTGATATCTGGAGTGAGCTCCTCATGAAGAGGGGTTTTTGAGGACACAAAGATGGTTGGGCCAAACTGTTTGTATCGAGGAGGTGGAATCTCCTTAGCTTTGTGATATGTTGGCCGTCCATGGGTATGTGGATCAAGTGGGATTGCTCAAACAGCAAATGCATTTGATAGACTATATTCTCCACATCCTTTGTTGTTGATCTTTACAGTAGATAGGGTAGAGGCAAGGATGGTTTCTGCGTCATTACAAGTGTGGGATGAGCTGGCGATGGCTGTGCCGATGTCTATTCCAGGGCAATGGTTTGTATATGAAGCTTCAACTACATTGCAGTAAGCAAAGGGTTCTGGATCGGCATGGATGGTTACCTCAATGCCTTGATGCAGAAAT
The DNA here is from genome assembly GCA_028749045.1 of Cupressus sempervirens. Classification (NCBI taxonomy): domain Eukaryota; kingdom Viridiplantae; phylum Streptophyta; class Pinopsida; order Cupressales; family Cupressaceae; genus Cupressus; species Cupressus sempervirens. Next base: position 676,583,885 of record CM053785.1, read on the forward strand.
TTGATGCACTGATGGTAGGTGGATGGAATGGCCTTCATAGCATGAATCCATGGGCGACCGAGGAGGATGTTAAATGGTAGGTTTAGATCAACAACATGGCAAACTGTCTCTTGAATGACTGGCCCAACCTTGATTGGTAGCAAAATAGTCCCTTCTGTGGTCCTTTCCAAGTTTTCATAAGCTTTGATGGTGATAACCTCACTGATCATATCTGCCTCAGTATACCTAGCTTGTTTTATGAATTTTAGGGTGCAAATGTTCAAGGCTGATCCATTATCTATCATTACTCTTTTCACGGCAAAATTGGATACCATGATGGCTATGTGAAGTGGAAGGGTGTGATCTGGCTCAACCGCGGGTATGTCGGTGGGTTTGAAAGATAGGGCACATGAGGATGAAAGGTGTCCAACAAGATTACAAAAATCAGTAGCATTGATATCAGAAGGGACACGGGATTCTATGAGAGCACTGTCAAGGATGTCTTTGTACACAGGACTAGTGTGGAGAAGGTCTAAAATGGATATTTGGGCTGGCATGTTCCCAAGGTGTTCCAAGATATTGTACCAGCTTTTTGATGGAGCTGATGGTGTTGATGAAACTGGTGGGCCTGCGATGTTAAATCGCGCTCTTCGAGTGGTGACCGCACACTCATTGTCTGGTCCTCGGATATTGATAAAATTGACTGAAGGCTCTTTCTCAGATATACAACCTATAAGGCTACCATAGTCTATATAGGATGAAGTGTGGTCATTGTTCTTCCCATGCTGTTGGTTTGGCTGGCGGTTGTTGGTGTTGTTTTGGATAGGTGCTTTTCCAAGATTTTGGTTATTGTGTGGAGGAAAAGCATTTTGATAAATTTGTAAGCCTGCATTGGGAGAGTTTTGGGCACCAACAGTGATTTCCTTCTGATCGATGAGGTCTTGCACATAGTCTTTCAGTTTCATGCATCTGAGGGTGGTGTGACCATTTACCCTATGGAACTTGCAATACTCATTGTCCTTGTACCATGCAGCTTTGGATTGGCTTGGATCAATTTGCTGGGTAGGAGGAAATTTGATAAGGTTTTCCTTAGCCAATTTCTCAAAAATAACATCCAATGGCTCACCAAGGGGTGTATAGTTTCTAGGTGCAGGTTGGAATCTGGGCTTTTGCCCTGCAGCTACATTGATGGCATTAGCTTGATTGTTAGACCCTTGAAAGTTGGGTCTTGTATTGTGGTTTTGATAGCTTTGGTTATTTCGTTGTTGGTAATTGGTAGCTTGTTGGTTGTTTGTTTGATATGGTGGGTTAGACTGGTTTTGAGAAGGACCAATGATATTCACATGTCTGGTGTCAGTAACCCCATCTGTTGCAACATGCTTGTTTTTGTTCCAATACCTAGACTTGTCATTGGAATGTGATTGATTTTGGTTGGCCTCTTTGTAAATCTTTACCACACCATCTTTGATGAGTCCTTGCTCAAGGATCATTCCTTTCTCTTTGATATCCTTATAGGTCTGCAAACAGTTCATGGTCATGTGGTGAGCCAAGCTGGGATGTGCATTATCAATAAACATTTTCACCACATGGCGTTCTGGCAAGGTGCAGGATATGCGAGTGGTAAGGGTTTGCCATCTTTGCAGGTATTCGACAAGGCTTTCTCCACCTTTTTGCTTGGTGTGGACAAGATCAACTATTGATAGCTCTGTTTCAACAAGATGGGCATATTGGGCTACAAATGCCTCAGATAATTCAAAAAAGTTCTTAATTGTGCCATAGGGGATTCTATAAAACCATTCAAGAGCTGGTCCAGCCAAGCTTTTGGGAAAAAGGCGCAAGAGGAAGACATCATTGTATGCCACGTCCTGGCAATGCATGTAAAATTCTTTGATATGTGTGACAGGGTCTCCTTTTCCTCTGAATTTGTCAAATTTAGGTACCTCAAAGTGTTTGGGAAATGGTGTTGTGGTAATGGCTCTGTCAAATGGGTAAGGACACACATTCTCAAACTTGAATGTCTTTGGATCATTCCCTTCTTGGATGGCTTTCAGGGCTGTCTTCATTTGCTCCCACTCTGAATTGATAGGTGATGGTTGGGGTGCCCCCAATGTAGGAGTGCCTTGAGGTAGGTATGTGCTGGATGGGGCCATTGAATATGGATGGTTATGAGGGATTTGCTGATAGGGATTGTACATTGTTTGGGCAGCTGCATGGTGGATGACGGGTTGTTGAGGGGGAGGTGGCGCATATTGCTGCATGTGCTGCGAGGCTTGTTGTTGATATGGGATTTGAGGTTGGGATTGAGGAACATAAGCTGGCTGTGGGTTAAATGGATTGCTTTGTGGAGGTAAGGTATAAGATGGTTGTGAGGCTTGGGGAAAGGATCAGAGGGCTTGTGGGGTTTGACCAATATATGTGGGTTGTGCCCCCATTTGGGATGGCATCTGCAAATAATTGGTGGTTGGCTGGGGTGGTGGATTAACTTCTAGAAGTGGCATTGAAAAGTAGTTGGTAAGTGGAGGTAATGGATTAGTTGGTGGTGGAGGTGGTGGGAATTGAAAGCTTGGGAATGGAACTGATGGGGTTTGATAACTTTGTGGCTGGATTTGGAAGCTTGGTAGAGTGGTGGTGGGAGCTAGGGTCGCTTGGGAGCTTGGTAGAAGATTGGCAGTAGCTTGTGGGATTTGATAGCTTTGTGGAGTGAAGGTAGTAGCTTGTGGATTTGTGGCTGGTGGTATTGAGCTCCCGAGACCTAATGGAAATGATGGGATTGTGCTTTGGGCTGTGGTGAACAAGCTGGGGGCGATAAAAGGTTGATTACTTGGCCCCATGGGTGGCATCCCTATTGTATATTGTTGAGGTTGGCCAAAGATGCTAGCACTGATTTGGGAGATGGGTAGATTTGGAAGGCTAGGTGTGGGAGCAGTAGCAATAGTGAAGGGGGTGAACGGTGAGATGTTTTGGGTAAAGGGGGTTTGGAGTGGAGAGGTATGAACCAAGGATGGAGTGGTGGTGGCTGGGTTGGCTTGCGGCATGGAGATTTCAACTTGGGTGGATGATGGTATGTTTGGGTCTGTTGGGTCATATGGATTGGCTGGAGGCTCTTCTTTTGGAATATATTGAGGATAATTTGGATCATAAGAGCCTATGGGTGGTGGTAGCTGCCCAAACAATGGGTGAGATGGATCTGATAATGGAGGGGGTCTTCCAAAGTCAAAGGTTCCTACATTGTCCCTTCGAAAATTAGCCATGATTGTCTCTTTGTTTTTGTCTATAATGGTGTTTACCAATACTGCATTTCCTGGTTGGTTCATGAAAGCTTCAATGTCAGTAGGTGATGGCATAGCTGGCTCTGGGCTGAAGGATGGCTGAGTGCTCAAGGGGGGTGAGGCTGTTTGATCTAAATGATAGGGCTCCATTGTTTCTTTCTTCTTGGCTAAGCGAGTGACGGGTGGCATGAAAAAATGCTCCTAGGGATGAGATGCAATAATGCTGATGGATGCAAAAGGGGGAAGGCTTTTCTATGCAAATGATTTTCTAGGTTGAGGCAAAGCTATATGACAAAACCTAAGGAGGATTGGGTTGGGGATTCTAACTTCAAAGATATGTTGTCAAAGTACAAAAGGTCTGCTTTCCTATGTGGAAGCTTGGTGGTGATTGTGTCAACTTAAGGATAGACTGATGATCCTTTAGGAAGAACACGAGATTGACGACTTGTGAATCCCAACCTTTAGCTCAAGGTGATGAGGGATAACAAGTGACAAAGCTAGATTACCCTAGAAAAAGCTATGTCAAAGGGATAACCTTGGTGAGATTGGTGGATTTGGAAGATTTTAGGAATGGCAAACTTTTAGCAAGGTGACAACAATTTTGAAAGCTTAGATATGCAAAATTTCGATTACTGGCTAGATGGTATGATTCTAAAAGAGATGGATGAGCTAATAATGCTTAAGGGGATAACCTAAGATGGCTAGCTTTTCTACAAAGATGACTCTAGAGTGAAGCTTATCCAAGAAGATGTGGAGAAACAAGGGTGTCTAATCATAGAAATCATGCCTAGTTGGTAAGGCATAAGCAGGATTAACTCCTAGATGTTGGCTAAATTTGATGGTGCGCTCTAACCAGGCCTCTTGAAGTGCTTTGTCGGTAGCTTTGTCCTCTGCTTTGTGGAGTTTGGAAATTCGTGGGCTTGGTGTTATTGCTTTTCTCTTGGCTGAAAGTTCTTGGTATGCTAGAGATGGCTTGAGTTTGACCTTGTGAAACTTCTGTTTGGGTTTGGGTTGTTCTGACATAAATTCCTGAATCTACTTGGCTTTGGGAAAAATCTCAGTTGTTTTGCTTCAACTTGTTCAACTTCCAAAATAGGCAGTGACTACGCTAAGTGTGCCCTAAGCTAGGATTGACCAAGTTTGGCAAACATTCATTCAACAAGTAAAATAAAAACAAGCAATAGATAGGAACACCCAGATAGAAGTTTGTGGTTCTCAGAATGTGGTACTTGCGCCAAGGAGTGTGTATGTTCTACAAATGTTTCGATCAGTCACTCCAAACACATTAACATCCTAGATGGTTTTCTGCAAGGCAGACAATTGGTTTAGCTAGGGAGTCCTCAATATAAGCAAGGTACGTGAGGCCCAAATCCATAGATGAGACCAAAAGGATGTCACACAGCTGAGAGGAGTGGTAACCCACTTCTCCTCTTTCACTTCTCAAGGGTATAAAGTTCCTTGAGGCTTAGCCCGAATGACAAAATCTTGATCCCAAGAGAGGTGTCTTTCGATTCACCTCCCGATTCTTATACTCCGTCGGAACGCTGGAGTTGAGGTCATCCAAGGGGTGATGAAATCCCCAAGCAGGCCTCCTAAAAAAGAAACAAGGTTTTGGATCCTAATCTTATGCACCCAAGATGGCCTCGAAAGACGACAAGGGGAGAGAAGACTCGGATGACCTTGGGCTAAAAAACACGCTTGTTCTTTTACCAACTGACTCTTATGTGTGCTAATCTAGACTTTGCAAGCACTCATGTTTAAGAGACAATGTTCAATTCCCACTTGAAGTGCCAACAAAAGTAAATCGATCGAAGAATGCACACAATAAGAAGAGTTAGGGTCAACAAAAGCAAACTCGCGCGCCCGGAGGCCCTCCACGTCAAGTATCGATTAATTTTCTTTAAGGCATTCAAGATTGAGTGTGAGTTTGTTTTAAGCCCAAAACAAAAGTGTGTGAGATTCGATTTCAAGCGCGCGCCCGGAGGCTCTCCACGTCAATTGTTGTTCAATTTTAGTGCCCAAACTTGAAGTGTGATCGATTTAATCTAGATTTTTGACCATTTAAGAATTTTGATAAAGTTAAAGCAAACGTTCAAAGACCAAGTGAGTGAGTTAGATTGTGGAACATTTAACACCTTTTTCAAGTAGACCCATCCCCATAAATGGCGCTGAGATTGCAACCAATGGTTAATATTTGATGGGTGATTAGAAAAGAGGTGAGTCCAAGGAACTACTCAAATTGATTTTTGTAAATTTGTATTTTAACTTAACAAAGTTTCTTAAATGTCCAAAAATCCAAATTTACCTAGATTGCATGTGAAAAAGAGATTTGTAATGGTTAATTGATCCTTGGCATTCAAGATTGAATTTTTTTGTTTTAAGCATGCATTCCAAAGAAAGTTTATTTTAATCCATGACATTCAAAAGTGTGTTTTTGAGCAACATTCATTCAATGAAAAATGTGTTTAACCATTCAAGTTCATTTTTGTTTTTAGCAACATGCATTCAAAGACAAATGGTTAAACATTCAAGTTCATTTTTTTTTTTAGCAACATGAAAACCTGCAAGAAGCATGGTTAGTGGTTCCATATGTGCTCCAACCTACAATGAGACAAAAAAAAAGCAATTTAGTTAGTTAGCCAAAATCTTCAAAAATGAGAGCTTAACTATGGGAAATTTTTTTAAAACTTTTTTTGTTGTTTTTTCTACGCGTAAAAATGCTTAAAGCAGAAATGGAACATAAGCAAGCAGAGAACACAGTCTGGCAAAATACGAAGATGCTGAACTACAGAGGCGCCAAAATATGAAGAGGACAAAATAGATTTGCAGCACAGAACCCAGGTGACAAGCAGAGATGTCAATTTTTGCAGACGCAGATTTTCGCAGACGTCGATTTTCGCAGATGTTGATTTGCGCAGACGCGGATTTTCGCAGAAGTCAATTTTCGCAGACAGAACAGATTGCAGATGCCAAAACCGTGCCAAAAAAAGCTGAAAAATGCGATTTTTTTTTTTTTTAGATGGTATTTCTTCTTCGTAAGTGCATTCTTTAACCTGCAAAAACAAGCAAAACACCCTCACAACACACTCAAACAACAACAAACATTAGATGGTTAGAAAAATGACATATAGATGAAAATAGATGATTAAATGACCCATAGTGGGGTCCCACCGGGCGTGCCAAAATGTAGAACCAGAATCAGTATGCAAAGAACATTAACAAATGAAGTAAACATTCACAAACCAAAAACTAAATTCACATATATGCTTAGACTAAGAAAGAAAATAAGAAGTGCAAACCTCACAAGAGAAAACACTCCATGCTTTCTTGATTCTGTAGATGTGTCCTTTTGCTGTGGATGTATGCTCAAGATGCTCAAAAGCTGCTTCAATGGAGATGGGTAAATGGCAAATTGGTAGCTTTGTGAGCTCTCAATTTGGCATTATAAGGGTATGGTTGATGGCTTTGGTTCTCAAAATAGCATGGTAACTTTAGCTCAAAGATTGTTGATGAAATGGTTTGGGATGGGATTCAATTTATAGGCTAAGGGGTAGAGGGATGGAGGGCTTAGATGCAAGGATGGATGAAGGCTTAAGGAGGGCTAAGATGCACTCAAAGGGGAGCACATGGATTGTTCTTGTTTAGCACCAATGGGAAGGTGACACTTGTCACAAGGAGGATGAGTGTGAGAGGGTAGGGTTAAGGGTTGGTTAAGGGCATGATGAGTGGGGTTGAGTATGTAAGAGGGATGTAAGAGGAATGAGTGTGAAGAGGGAAGAGTGTGGAAGATGGGTGTAAGAGTCATGAGTGGGCTTGTAAGAGTCTTTATGTTTTGTAAGAGCACTCATGACTTAGTGGTTGGGTTTTTTTGAGGGGAGACTTTGGTTTGGATTAGGAAAGTCTTAAACTTGTTTAGGGAATGTGACAACATTAGGGGGTGGATTAGGCTTGGGTTTAGGATTAGATTAGGGATGTTAGAGATGTGCAAGTGGATGGCATTAATGAGGGTGGGTGAGTTAGTGGCTAAGCTTGGTTAGTATGGGTGGATGGGGTGGATTAGGCTAAATGGAGGATTAGAGATAGGTTAGGGTTTTTTTTGAATTTGAGGATTTCATTTATCAAATAGATTTATTTAATAAATGGGGATTTTTGGAATTAGATAGGAGAAAATGATTTAATTGATAAATAATAGATTATTTGATTTATCAATTAGGACTATAGATGATTAATTAAATTAATCAACTAGGGGATGACAAAGGATTAATTAAATAAGAATTTAATTAATGATGCCTTTAGAGATGGCTAAATTAGATTACCAAAGTAGTGTAATCAAATTTAGGTGTCTACAGCTTCTGCTTAGCTTTCTTCTCAAGTAGTTGGCTAACTAGTCTCATTTGCTCTATAGTAGCATTATCAAAATCTAACTTGGGAATTTCAATCTCCTTATCCAGATCAATATCTTCCTCAATTTATTTTCCTCTAATCATAAGTTTTAGTTATATCTTTGGTTCAAGTTCTGACATTAATGCTTTGGATTTTGAAATAGAAACAATAGTGGAAACAGTTGGGCTTACAGTAAAAACTTGTATAGTGCCTATTGATGGAGTGCTTACTGGAGTACTAAAAGAATTCAAAATTGATGTACTACCCAAAATTAAGGTATTTATAGGAGGAATACTGATATAAGTATTTACAATAGGAGCACTTACTAGAGCATGCAAAACTAAAGTAGACAAAATTGAGGAATCCAAAACTGTAGGACTAGAAACTGCACTTATTGTTGATGACCTTGACTTGGGAGCTGAAGAAAAGGAGGGCTATAGCTCGGTAGATGAAGTGGTAGACACTTCCATTAGTGATACCTTGAGCTGAGAGAGAGTGAAGAGTGATTGGATAGATGATGTATCTGATGTGGTCACAATCACACTTGCTGAAGTGTCTCCATGCTTGATGATGTTGTTGATTTTACTGGAGAGTGAGGAAGGGAGGCTATGATAGCCACAACTATCTTAACTAGATCACTTTCTTCATCTTCTTCTTGCTTGGCTTCCTCTTTAGCTTCTTACTCTTTCTCTTCTTCACCATCCTTCATCAACTCTTGATATTCTTCAGCATCAATGGTGACACAAGGAGTATTGTCTTCTTCATTATCTTCATCCTTGTCACTATCATCATCATCATCATCATCATTGATCTCTACTAGATTCTCACTTTGTTTGTGAAAATGATAGATGTTCTTACACATAGATGTAGCATCCTTGACTAGATGCTCTATGTCTTTTACCAAAATTAAACAAGTATGAAATCTGATGCTCATCTTATCTTCATTTTTCTTCATAGCTTCTTTTACCTCAGCATTGGTAATGCTCGGTAATAACTGTCTCAAAGATTGTTCATATATTTCCTTGGCTGTTTGAATGGTTGATTCCCATCTTGGCTTTAACCTTACTAATAGCTCATTGGAAATCTGAGATGCAATTTGATCAGGGGAATATTTCCATTTTTCCATCTTTGTCAGTACCAACTCCTCAATCTTCATCTTCTCTGCATTTGTTCTAGTTTCATATTTCAATGCTTTGAAATTTGTAATACCATCACCTTCTTCCAATTTCTTTAATATTTCTTGGAAGGTGAGAGGGGCCTTACTAAACACAACTTCATTGCCTCCTTTCTTTTTGGATCTTCTGGTGAATACAGCTGTGGAGGGCTTGGGTGGCTTTGTGATAATCACCCTACCTTTCTTCCTTATAGGCTTTTCTTCCTTTTCTGATTCCTCTTCTTTTTAAAATTTGTCTTCATCTTCACATTTTCCCTCAATAATCATAAGAGGGGCATTTTTTGTTTTCAATTTTGATATCCTCCTCTTACCTTTATTCACTGCCATTGGAAGCTTGATCTCAAGTTCTATTTTGGCTTTGGCTTAATCATAGGTTCCAAAGGGAGGTTCTTTGGATCTATAGGGTCATTAACTAGGGCTTCAATTATTTCTTTTGTCTCATCAATATTAACCTCATAAGGAAGAGGTTTCACCCATACTATTCTAGGCCTTACTGCCTGGATGTATACTTTGTCACAATCAACCATAAAACAGACATCGTCCTTATAATCTTCAACCAATTTCTATGGAATCTAGAACCTGTTATTCATCTTTTCCTTGAATGCTTCAAAATAATTATCCATGATGCTATCAAATTTTTTACCCATTTTAGCTATGAACTCATTTATTTGATACAAGATTGGTGTGTCCTTTTTCCATACCACTATGCCTTTAGAAGGGAAAAAACTTTTGAACATAAAAGAACAAACATGTCAATAGAGAACCAAATTTACATGGGTTATTCTTTGAAGTCCTAATTCTTTGCATGTTCTTATTTAGCTATTTCAACATTAAATCTACTAGGTCATATTCCAAATTATTCTTAACAACCTTGTAAGCTAGGTCCACAGCGTCACACGGCACACTATTGAGTCAACTAGAGCTATAAGTCTTAGGAACAATGATATGAATGCCAAATTTGAGTTCCACATTAGATACATTGCTAATTTTCAATCCTCTACCATCCCACTCAGCTAGGGTTTTCTTCTGAAGCTCATCCTGACCTAGGGTTTTCATGATTTTAACCTTGTTAAGCATAGGGAGTCCAGTAATACAATGAATCATTTTCTTCGTAACCAAAATTTCTTGCTCTAACCATAATTGACCATTATGGACTTGGCTTATGATATACCTAATCCATTTAATCTAAAAAGCTTCTTAGTAGGTGAGGAATATGGGTTAAGCCTTTCTCCTCTAGGTGTTTATGCTTGGGCCTAAGAGTTCCATCCACACAGAGTTCACCTAGGGCACTATCCATTTCTAGGGTTCCTATCTCTTGTACAACACATTTGAAATGAGTTCGAATGTCATTGATAAGGAGTACCTTTGGTGGAATTTGTGACTAAGCTCCATTTGGGTCGAGGGATTCTACAATGGTTGGCATCAATTTGAAATTTAGAGCTTTCCATTCAATACCTCACACCAACATCTTAGATCCTTTCTTCTCCTTGTTGTTGCTGCTACTGGATGCCATGATCACTCGATAGACTAAGAAAATTCTTCAAAAAAATTTGTTACAAATTATGCTCAAGATTGTTGGAATGCTCTGCAAATCGCTCCGCTCTGAATATGCTAAAATCACAGTGGAAATGAATTCAAATTCCTGCCTTTTGATAAAGATTACCCATTAATGCTCGGTAAAATGGGAGCCATAATGACATAGCACATGATAACCTATCATCCACTATCTACATAGATCACTTAGTAGAAGCTTGTAACTTGACAACCAAGCAAAACTTTGTTACTCCTGACCTTGCTTAGTATGACCTAAACTTTCTTAGTGAATACCGATGCTAAACTTTTGCGATCCCTCTGTATCTAGAATACTAATTTGGATCTTTTGCTTCCTTTCAATTGGAACTATTTAAGATATGATCTTAAAAATATAGTTCTAGTTCTTCCTTAAGAACTTAATTGGAAATGGTGGAGTCATCCACTTCTTGAGTGACATGACCATCATCACTTGCACTAGCTTGCTCGATAGATTTAGGAATCCACTGCCGTCTCATTTGCTTCCTGATGTTATCAAGTTTTACTTTCTTTTCATCTTCAACTCTACCTATATTCATGCAATTCTTAGCTATATGACAAGGTTCGATACATGTGTAACATCTTATTATAGTATCCTTTCTTCTCAAATGATGCCTAGCACAATTTATGCCAATGTGTCCATATTCTCCATAGTAATGACATCTACTCCAAGTATTGTAGTCCCAACCAAATAATTTCTTTACGAATTTTTTAGCTAGATTGAATGGTTTAGATCTACATTTAGATGCCTTGTGACCTTTTTTCTTGCATTTGTGACATTTGCCTTCAAATTTTGGTTTTTCTTTGCATTCATTAGCTTTATGACCATGCTGACTACAATTGTAGCATTTTCTATTGAATTTTTCCTTTCCATTACTCCAACATTTTTTTGATGTATGACCTATCTTACCACAATAATTGCAAGTAGGTCTTTGATTCCTTTGTGCACCTTGTTTGGAGGATTCACCTTCTTCTTTGTATTCAAGTCCTGCTTTGCCTTTTTGCCTATAAAGATTCTGCTCATTTTGCTGATTTAATTGATCCATGTCTACTTGGGATTTCATTATTCTTTCATTGAGTTTCTTCTCAGAATGTAGATCAACTTTCAACCTTTCAATGGTTTTTGTTTCAATTTTTAAATCATTCATTAACCTTTCATTTTTAGATCTCAGACTCATGATTTCCTCATTTGCATTGGAGAGTTGATTGATAAGACTTTCTTGCTGAAGGGATTGATTTTGAGTTTCATTATTCCTTGCCTCTAAGTCTTCTTTTGCCTTATTTCTTTGTTATGAGATTTCACACAATCTTATTTTCTGAATTTTTTGTTCCCTTTTCAATTTCCTTACCTCTTCTTGCAGGGAGTCATTCTTTTCTAGGAGTTCTTTGATTGCATCAATTGCTTCATCTGGACTGCTTGAGGGGAAAAAGTCTTCAATATTCTCTTCAACATATTGGTGGTCATTCATTTGTTTTGCAAGTTCCTTCCTTCTTATTAGGGATTGGGAAAGATGATCTTTTGCTTCCTTGAGTTGAGCTATGTCCATTTCTAGATCTAGCTTTTCATTGTCAATAGCTTTTACAAGTCTGAATATCTCCATTTTCCTTGATCTTTGCTCAAGCTATCAAACTTTATCCTAAGAACCATAATCACTCTGATACCAATTGTTGGAAATAATCAAGACTAGGTAGGTTATTGAGAGGGGAGGGGTGAACCAGTAACCTCAAAATTTTTGACAAATATAACACTTAATAAAATAATCCATTCACAATTAATAGATCTAATCTATTGCATGCATGAGAAACTTAATGCGCAAAACACTTGAACACAATATTTGGTGACCCAAAAACCTTCCAAATAGAAAGTAAAATTGGGGTGGGGATGATACCCACTAAACTTCAATACTATAGTATAAATTTGGCCTGTTAAGGCTTATAGTGATCACTTCTGATGATATGCCCTGTTAGGAGCAATTAGGACTACTAGGTCCACCTTGTTAGAGGTTTTACAAACATACAATGAATTATGCACTAGGTAAAGAGATTTAAGAAAAGACTATCCACTCTACCCTATTAAAGGATTTGAAGTTGATTCACCTATTAGGATGAAATAATAGATCTAACTTACAACTGAATTGCTGATTAAGATACTTGAAATGTTGATCACCTCTTTGTGGTAGATGTAACTTGACTGCTCCAGATTTGACATTGCTATACACTTTGCTCTACTGCTAATTCACATTCACATTCTCATGCATCAAAATATTACTTCTTCTTGCTTGGGTATGATACAATACATTACATACATACCAACCCAATTCTCATAATAACAAGGTTAGCCAAAACACAAGTTAACACCAATATTACTAAGTTGGCCCAAATGTAGAAACTCTGGTCCTAAAAGCCGACTTGGTGAATTTATGATACTTGGCATCCACTACATTACTTGACATCATCATGCACTCAGTATAAGTAGAGGCTTGGTCCATACTAATCACTCAAAATAGTTTCAAACTCAATATACACTTGAGACTCGGTAGATACTGTGTCACTTGGTAGAAACTAAATTCCATGTTTACCATGCCTGCACTTGGTAAACACTACTCATCCCATCACTCAGTTAACACTAGCTTCACATGACAAGAACTGAAGACTCGATAGACACTGCAAAGTTCAGTGACCACTGAACTACTCGGTCTAAACTATTGGACTTTGCACTACCTGAATTCACTTGGTAAACACTAAATTTCTCGACAAACACTGAAGACTGAATGAAGAGCTCAATAACCATACAAAATTTGAATAAGTGTTTTCACTAATAATAAACATGACTTAATGCAAAAAGTGTGTCAACTATTTTCATCAGGATTACGTATAAGTCATGATGTTTTATGTTTATGGTTATGGATTACTTACCCCATACTTGCATGTGAATGGTGTGTGTGTTTGTTTTGTGCATTTATACTTGACATGTCTGATGTGGTTGAGGATGGGAATCAAAATCACCTATGAGTTGGGATCTACATGATGTATTTATTTTAGCCATTTTTTGTTATGTTTATATATATTTGTAAGAGGGGACAGTGCCCTATAACAATATCTTAATGGTAAGAGGGGAGCTAATATACAAACTTAGATCCTAAACTAAGTTATTATTGACCTGAAATATGGACAAGTATTTTACTTACTACCTATCTAAATTTCAACAAGGTGACATGAATTGGTGAACTTAATCTTGAGCATGATAGTTTTTTATTCATTTTAATGTAGTTGAATTGTATGAATTTTGTTTTATGTTTTCTTAATGAAATATTCTTTTTTATAGGTAACGAGACAAAGCCTAGATTATTTATTATTATTTGTTAGAATTAATTATTATTATGTGTTAAGCTCGAGTAGACTTGAACTCAAGACTCCCCCACATTAGAGGCTCACAAGTTACCATTGTGTTGTAGGCTTTTGCTTAATGAAATGAATTTATAAAGATTAATTATAACTTTAGAATAATTAAATCTTATTGTTATTTTTTTTTCTAAGTAAATGGAATCAACCTTTATTAAGTTTTTATCAATAAGTTTTCATCTTCCTCTATTCAGTGTGGACACCAATGGAAAATAATGGAAGCAAGAAAAAGCTTTGGTATATCCTATAACTTATGTCCTATCCAAAAAATAAAAACTTTATAATGAGGAAGACCTCAATTTAACATTTGAAAGTAGGTCATTTCTCTATTACATTGAATTACATAGGATATGGGCATGAATTTAGACACATTTTTTGTTTTGTATTCTTTGGGTAAGAATAGAAATAATATTGGTCCTTGTTTATGTTGATTCTAAGGCAAGATATGCACAATCATTTAAAAATACAAAACATAATAAAATTGTTAGATCTTAAAATATATGAGATAAGGTTACTTTAATCCATATTATTATAGTGAAAATTTTCCTTTATGTAGATTCTAAGGTAAGTGTCTACATAAACTAACTTAATGTACAAAACTAGTTGAAAATCATATTAACTATATCAATGTATTTAATATTATGGAAATAAAAATTTCTCTACATAAATAGATGATAGCTTCCTTAGCAACACCTACAAGAAATAAACAATCTAAAAATATACCTATTCTATGCTATGAAAATATGTTTAAGGGAATACAAACAACAAATATAACACTCAAAATACAAAAGAAAAAGCTACATATATGATTAGACAATAAGAAAAAGAGAGAGAAAAATCAAACAAAGAGCCTAAAGAAGTGTGAACCTCCTTGAAACAAATTAATAAAATACTTTCTTGGTTTTTAGATTGTGTCCAAGCTTATGAATGTGTGCTCAAAAGATGATGTTCAAGCTTCAATAAAGTGGAGAGATTTTAGCATTATGATTTTTCTTTTGCTTATGATTTGGATGCAAAATGGGATGATAACAATACTTGAAATGGTGGATGATTTATGAAGGGTAGAAGGCTCTATTTATAGGATTTTTATAAGGGTTCAGGTAAGTTTCAAGAGTTTCCATGGTTTTGAGAGGGTAAGGTTATGATGAATATTAAATTCATTTAGGGTAATTCCAAGGGGATAAAGGTGTAAGGAATATGTAAGGGAATATGTGAGAGGTCTAAGGGAATGTGTATGAGGTGTAAGGGAATATGTAAGAGATGCAAGGGAATATGTAAGAGGTGTAAGGGAATGTGTATGAGGTGTAAGTGAATATGTAAGAGATGCAAGGGAATATGTAAGAGGTGTAAGGGAATATGTAAGAGGTGTAGGCTAATACATAATAGGTGTAAGAGAATATGTAAGAGATGTATTATTTCTTTATTTGGTGAGTAGTAGGATAAGATATGATTTAGGCTTGGGTCTAGGTTAGGATTTCTTAATCCACATTCATAGTGTTGTAAGAATAGTTAGAATGAAGTTAGGTTTGGATTGGAGGAGAATTAGGAGGCAAGTGGACATCTTAGATAAATGCAAGTGGGTCATTTAATTAAATGGGTTACTTGTTCAATTAAATAATCTTAACATTGGTGAGTGAGTTTGGTTGAGTTAGATTCAAGGAGTTGGGAATGAGTTGAGGGTTAGTTTAGGGTTGAGGACTTTATTAAAAGGGTTATTTAATTAAACATGAGATTTAGAATTAGATTAAATAGGTATACTGATATTATTTAATTTAATAGAAGAAGGAGGATTTAATTAATAAATCAAAGTATTTCTTGTCATTTAATTTATCAATTGGAGTATAGTCAATTAATTAGATTAATTAACTAGGGGATAGCATAAACTAATCAAATATTAAATGCTTAAAAATAAAATCTTTAGAAGATGGCTAAATGGGATTACTTGATGATGTAATCATGTATTCAGATTTAGGTGTCTATATTTTTTCCCTATTTGACATAGTGTTGGGACAACACTATTTCAAAGAAGTTTGAACATAGACAATGTGAAGAAAGATTTTTTAAGTAATAAAGTTGCCCTAGTCTCAAAAAGGGAGACAAGAGATTGGATTGGTTGATGCCCTTTTAAGAAGGTGATGTTGGTAATTTGGCTAATGCAAAGTATTAGGGTTTTCATTTATGGCAGCATGAGATGGCATAAGCTATTATGAAGTTTTAAGTACAAAATTGTCCAAGTATGCCAAAGGTAAACAATGAACAGTCAGATAGTTTGGTTCAATGCACTTCACTGTAAGTACTTGAAGACTTTTCACTTGAGGTAAGGTAATAAATATAGTATATAATAGGTATGTAAGAGTACAAAAAGTAATATTAATTTTTGCATGAGTTATGGTGAATTTACCAGTTACATGTTGCCACAACAAAATAGCAAAAATAATACTATACTGACATTTTGATTAAGGAATTATTTTTGTCTACCAAAATAATTTCTAAAAAATGTTGGAACGACATCATAGATGTTAAACCACACATGAAAAAATAGTATTTGAAGATTTGGTTAGTGCAAGGTAACACAAGCCTGACTTATGAAAAGTTCTGGAATAAAAGAAAATAATTTTGTTAAGAGAAGTACGATATTGTACTGTAATGATACAAAGTTAATTTTGGAACTTTGTATGATTGAAATAGATGCAAATATGATGTCAAAGTAGAAAAATAATTTGTATGTACATTTTTTAAGAGGAACTATAAAGATAGATTAGATATAGAAGATATAGGCACAGTTAAAGGTTTTTTGTATCTATCTCTATAGATAAGCATTGTAAAGTTGTATATGGATGTTTGAGAAGTGAGCTCATCTTGTACCTTTTTTTATTATAATAAAAAATTGTTAGGATTAAACCACAGACAAAAATAACAGTTACATACAAATATACCCAATAACAAAAAATAATAGATCACACAAAAAAGAACAAAAGGCACCAAGATTTAACGTGGTTCATCCAATCCTTGGGCAATGTCCACCAAATAGCAAGTCCAATATTTTTATGATCTGGTTTTTACAACCTGATTAAAATCCATAATCCCTTACAGCTCAACACTGCCACAAGAACTAATTTCGCATCACACCTTATGAAACAATCCCCTAACCCTAAGCCCTTTTATACAAGTATTTTAACCGCTTTAGGGTTATAATCAATAATTACATGTCAGCCCAAAATCTTGATAAAATAGGGCCTGATAAAATATGGCCCAATTTTTTTTTTTAAATTATGAAGTATGTACAGTACTTTCCTAATTAGTCACCACAATCTAACAATCTCCCACTTGGGGACTGATTAGGCTCCACACTAAACAACAATCTCCCACTTGGAGATTGATCCTGTAACAATACCGTGACCACATGGGGCTCCCACTGGATCAACCCACCCTGGACTCTACTGTTATTTTATTCATATTTAGTTTAGAAGACCAACCGAAGCTAAAGAGGAGTTCAACTTCTCCCTTGTTACTACCTTTGACAACATATCTATTGGATTGTTATTGGTATGTATCTTCTCCAACTTTAACTGTCCATCCTCCAAAATTGACCGAATAAAATGGTATTGCAACTGTATGTGTTTGGTCTTTGAATGCAGAGCTGAATTCTTTACAAGATGAATGACACTCTAACTATTTGTGAATAAATAATTATCTTTCTAAGGATCTCCTAATTCTTGCTAGAAGAACTGAAGCCATATCATCTCCTTGGTTGCCTCTGTAGCAGCTACATACTCTACCTCTGTAGTGGATAAAGCATTAACCTTTTGTAACCTAGAAACCCAGCTCATAGCTACCCTACTGATAGTAAAGACGTAACATGTAGTACTCCACCTAGTATCAATATCCCCTACCAAATTTGAGTCAACATAGCCTTGTAAATCAATAGTAAAGCCCCCAAAGTGTAAACACTTATTGGATGTTCCTCTCAAATATTTGAGAATCCACTTGACTGCATTCCAATGCTCAATTCCTGGATGACTCATATACCTACTAACAACTCCCACTGCATGTGCAATATCTGGCCTAGTACATACCATAGCATACATCAAGCTTCCTATAGCTAAAGTATAGGGTACCTTGGACATCTTATCCTCCTCTTCTTCTATCTTGGGACACATCTCCGTAGTCAATTTCAAATGACCAGGTAAAGATGTGTTGATAGCTTTATTATTCTCCATAGAGAAATATTGCAACACCTTCTCAACATAATAATCTTGAGATAGCGTCAATATTTTTTTTTTCCTATCTCTGCAAATCTTCATACCAAGGATTTGTTTTGCTGCCCCCAAATCCTTCATAGAAAATGCATGTGCTAATTGGCTTTTTAGCCCCTTAATGTGATCCATGTTAGACCCAGCTACAAGCATATCATCAACATATAAACATAAAATAATGTAGCTATCATCATCCAACCTCTTAAAATAGACATAATGATCTAAATGACACCTATTTTAACCATGCTCATGCATAAAACTGTCAAATTTTAGATACCATTGCCAAGGTGCTTGCTTTAGGCCATATAAACTTTTCTTCAACTTTCACACTAAGTTCTCCTTACCTTTGACCACAAATCCCTATGGCTGAGCCATATATATCTCTTCATCGAAATCACCATGAAGGAAGGTTGTTTTAACATCCAGCTGCTCTAAATGTAAATCATGTAGTGCCTGCCCTTGTTCACATCTTTCTGGACACATTGTTGCTATTATTGTCAGACTAGTTTTATGTTGATGGATTAGTAGCATTGTTTCGAGACTATCAAACATTATGTTATGGATTCAGTTGATATATGATGAGATTAATTAGATTCTACATTTTATGTATGCATGATGATCATTACATTGCTTTCAATTATTGATGATGATTAGTTAGATGGTTTATTATCACATGTGTTTTATTATGGATACTTACCCCATACTTGCATGTGTATGGTGTGCATGTTTGTTCTTATTGTATGACATTTCTGATGTATTTAAGGAAGGGAGTCATGGTCACCTACTAGTCGGGATCTACACAATGCACCACTCCCTGCCATTGCCTGTTTAGCTTAGCATTATATATATATTGTATGTGCATGCATAGTTTTTATGTAGGTTGCAGGTACCGGGTATTGTCTGCCCTAAATTGCCAGGATGAGCGTACCCTATTACATTATCTCAATGATAAGAGAAGGGAGATAAATTCTCAAGTCTAAATCCCAAACCCTTAAAACCATTGTCCTAGAGAGATAGGACAAGTATATGGATATTTTACCTTTCGAATGTGTTGGATGACATAATTCGTGATTTTAACCCTTTAGATTGATTTTGTATGAATTGTTCTATGATGGGTTTTCATATTTTATCTTGGAGGTCTATGGTGAATTTTCTATTAATTAAGGCTTGAATAAATAGATTTAATTAATAAAATTAATTATTTGGAAAAATTAATATAATATCATGATCTTTGATATTTTGATTATAATTAATTAAATGAGAATTAATTGAGAAAAGAATTAAATAAAAGAAATTAGAAATTAAAATTAATAAATAATAAAAATAATAATAAAGTAATAAATAAATAATAATAATAAAAGTTATAAGAGAATCAAAATAAAATTTATAAGCTTGCCTAGGAGTTAATGCACCTTTTTTATTTCTCATATGTCAACAACACAGGAGTTAGTGCACCAATTAAGCACATGGTGTCTACAACCTTATGACTCATCTAGAAGGTTGGAAAGAGCTCATGCTTAGTTGTCAACACCTTTTGGTTGTTTCTAGAGACATTCTAGGTGCTTCCTGGGAATTCTTTATATTCAGGCACTTCTAGAGGCTTAGGGAGAGCATTTGGCGAGAATTTTTGGAGGACTCGGGAATGTGGGAGAAGGAAGGAGCTTGCTCTGCAGTTTATGAGGAGAAGCAAATTAGCATCAATAGCCGAGTAGACTCTTGTGATTTTGCCCATGTTATTTCCACTTCTTGCATTCCTATCTTTTTCGTGTCTTTTGAATACTTTCTAAGGATTCTATGTGTGAATGTTCCAATTATTTCAATCTAGTATTGGATATTTATTTCTTCTGTGAGAAAACTCCTCATGCGTAGATCTGAGAAATATATGGGATTAGGGGTTTAAATGCTTTGATCAAAACCTATTAGAAGGATGAAATAGGTAAATATGAAGAATAATCATGATAGGAAAATTCTTAGTCAAAAAAAATAAAAATTTGGAAGGCCTTTTTGTTTTAAAATTATGTATATTTTGTTTTATTGAAGAAAAATGTTTTGTATATATATATATATATATATAAACAAATCTGAAGAAAATGTTTATATAAAAATCATATATATTAAGCGCTGCATCTTAAAATTTTAATGGGAGCGCATCTATGAAAACATTTATTAAAAATGTGAAAAATAAATAAAATTTGCAAAGTTAAACGGGCAGGGAGGGACAAACCCTTACCCCCACCCCATTTTGAATACGGTAGAAGCTGGCAATATTGTTGCTGGAGACTCTGCAACGGCGTGTTGTCGCAAGTCTGCGTCAACAGGCCTGCACGACACTGCCACTACAAAGGACAACGTCTGATTCATGGTGCATTGCATTACGATTTTAATATTGGTATTAATGGAATCGAATTTTTATATTTTGATTTTTACAATATTTTAAAAATATTTCTTTTAAAATATTATTATTATAATTATATATATTTATATATGTATTTATGTATATATATATGTATATAAGTATATATGTATATATGTATATATGTTATTAATAATAAATAATTATTATATTTAAAAATGATTTGAATTAAGAGACCATTCTTTAAAAATGATAAATTATTTTATAATAACATAGTCTAAATAGGTTCAATTTAATTATTTTAATTGATTTGTATTATGAGGAAAAGAGAATAATAAAAAGAATTGGTGAGTTCTCATTTACTATTTAAATTTGATGGGGGTCATTTTCCAATAATGTTTATATAAACAATATATCATTAGAATAATCGGTAAATTGATTTTAGAGCTATGAGAAATTTTAAACTAGTACATGGGTTAGATAACAATGTATGAATATCTTCACTTGATATTTAAATTTGAAAACAAAAACTGAGACCTCCAAACTTAGTTCAATTATAAGATTTTAGCAAACCAAAACATGTGCTTGCATTGTGTTTACTCCATGCTTCTTGTTTTGGGTTTTTGGGTTTACTAGTGTTGACCAGTTATAGGACATCTACTAGAGGCTCGAGGGTTATGATTGTGATATCATGATTATGTCTTAATTCTGATCTTTATAAACCCAACCATGGTTATGTGATGGAATGCTCTATGAAATGTTTGTATTTACTAATTGTTATTGCTCATCAGTCTTCATGTGTGAAGCTGAGATGTATGTGTATGAGACACTTGAGCTAATCATTTTTTAGTCATCGATCAGTTATCCTTGGGTTACTTTCCAGTCGCCATGATGGGACCAAAATTTTGATTTATTCTTGATGATGTCATGTTGTGACATGTTTGACTTAACCATTTTGGAGTCTTCGATCAGTATGATTTTGAGATATATTTTGGTTATTGAGAACCAATGGATATTTTTGATTATCAGTGATACCTTCAGTTGCCAATAGAGAACTGTTGTGGTCATGATTATCTATTGATGCTTTTCAGTTGCTCATGTAGATTTGATGCTTTTATTATGGATATTTGATGTTCTTATTGTGGATTATCTTTTGGTATTTCTTTCCAGTCGCTTGTATAGGACTGGGGTGATTATGAGATCTATGATTCCATGAACTTAGGGTAGGTTATCTGCTTGTAGTGTCGGGAAGTGGCTTGCAATGGGGGTTGGGGCCCTAAGTGGTTGCTAGGGTAACTCATTGTAAGTTGTTTTAATAAGTGAAAACATTCTCACCTAATATTGACTAAATGAACCTAATAAGATAATTGTTTTGTTCTCGCCCATGCCTCGAGTGCTAGTATAGACTAAGATGGGAGTAGAGAGAATGCTTGGTTGCGACCTTGCATTCCATAGTATGCCTTGTCAGTATGAGAGGATACTAGTGGCCACATAAGGATCAGTAGGGACCCTGGAGTCCTAAGCTAACTGCCAGGGTAACTTCTACATGATTAATGCGATGACACTTGCCCACTTACAGAGTAGGTTTCCTACATGTCATTGTGTGCCTCTGGGATTAGATGTCATTTTTGTGATTGAAACCTTTGAGTTAGTATACTTTTAGGATTCCTGGACTTAGAGAGTATTTGTGCTATGTGATTTGATAACCTATTTGGGACTTGAGATTATCTCCTCAGCGCAATGGGAGTGGACCATTTAGGTTCCACACAGTCGGGTGGAAGTGCTTTATCACTCTTATCATTTGAGATTCGTCTGAGACACCATGACTGATGTATTCTTTGTTGACATCTATCTTCATGCATTATGATGGTGGACATGTATCCTTATATTGATGATTTGCATATGTTAGATGATGTTATCTTATGCTTACTTTGCATGTTCGATTACTTTCTTCATATGATGTAGTATGTTTATAGGAGTGACATTCCTACTATGATTATACCGATGATCTCTTTGGTGATTTGGAATGTTATGCATGGAGGGATGGCTAGGACCCTCAATGGTCTAATGATGCTATTTATGGTTGGGAGGAACCGTGCACTTAGTTTATTATGTTTGATCTTTTATGATGGATGTCTATATCTTCTATGATGATGTATCATGTATGACATGTGATTACCTTTACTTTTTTGCATCATGGATTAGAATAGGATGATGTACCTTATTTCACATATGTATATTCTTTTAAACCCTTCATACCCTATGACATGTAGAGTGGATGATTGAGCATTTAGGAATGTAATGTATAAACATTGGACTTATCATTATTATTTCATGTGGTTCTTGTATTAGATGGATTCAATAATGTTAGTTGAATTAGATGTGATTTAACATTAAGGGATTCATGAAGAATGTAACCAGTTATGTATGCTATGTTTACTTTCACTTGTACTTTTGTTATTGCTTCCGTTATTATGTATAAGTTGTAAATGGATTTACTTTCATGTTTTGAAAAAAATAATGCTATCAAACTTAGTGAAATTTTAGGTTCATTCTTTGGATCCCTTGGTGGGGTGTTACATTTGGTATCAAAGCCCGAGTTTCTACATTGGGAGCTCTGGGTATTTTGGAACAAACTAGGACTTTGAACTATTAGGTGTATCTTTTCAAACTTGAAAACTAGGTGAACTGAAATAGAACTTAAAAATTGTTACTTGCATATTTTTCATATTTCAACACTTAGTTTCAAACTTGAAAATTTTACTTAAACCTAATCATAGGATTGAACTCAGTCTATTACAAACATGTGTCTTTTGATTGTAATAGTAATTTGTACTATTGTAGGATGGTATCTAGGACTAGGTCTTCTGTTAGAGGTCGTGGTCGAGGCCATGGTCGTGGCAGAGCTATCAGTGTCCATGAGTCTGCCCAT
Organism: Cupressus sempervirens; assembly: GCA_028749045.1. Lineage (NCBI taxonomy): Eukaryota > Viridiplantae > Streptophyta > Pinopsida > Cupressales > Cupressaceae > Cupressus > Cupressus sempervirens. Next base: position 676,607,202 of record CM053785.1, read on the forward strand.
GGGGGATCTTCTCATGAAGAGAGTGGAGGAGAGCACGCTAGTAAGCAGCAGGAAGAGAGCCATAGAGAGGACCAAGCTGAGTCTGAGGAGGTTAACTTGAGATAGATGATGTAGACCATTCTTGATCATCTACCTCTTGCTCATGAACAACCTAAAGCACATCAGACATAACAAGAGCATAGACCCAGGTCTAGGAGCCCTCGGAAGGATCGACAGAGATCCATTGTATCTACTTAGATGAAGGACCTTTCAAGATCCAAGGTCAAGCTCTTTAATGGGCAAGGTTCTATATATGTGGCCGAACAGTGGCTTATCGCCCTTGACAGGATTTTTGCTATGCAAGACTTTGAAAGTAATTTTAAGGAAAGATTTTCCATTACTAACTTGGAAAATTTTGGGGCCACTTGGTGGACAATTGAGGAAAAGAAGCTGGGTATTGATATGAGCAGTGTCACTTAGGAGCTATTCTTAAAAAGTTTTAGCAAACGATTCCTACTAGAGGAATGGAAGTAGCAAAGGGCAGATGGGTTCCATAATCTCAGGCAGTATACTATGACAGTGACCGAGTATGAGCAAAAAATTTATGAGCTCATGTCCTTTTCAAGATTTAGTGAAAATTTAGCTCAGTTGACACAACACTTTATTAGAGGTTTGAACAACCATATAATTGGGGGTGTCAAGGTATTTGAGCGAAAAACCCTCAAGGATATGGTACGTCAAGCCATCCTTGTTTAAAAAAGTGTCAACCTTGGTCAAGGAGGTTTTGTAGGAGTGCCAAAAGCATCAGGATCTAAAGGCAACTACAATTTAGGTGGGAACATGAAGCCTTCTTTTTCTAAGGGGAAATAATATCAGCAGCAGTCTCAGCAGACACAGCAGCAGAAGGGATCGAATTCTCAAGCTCAAGGTGGTGGAAGAGGTTCTAACTCCAAGAACAACAGTAATACTTAGCACAATAAATGGAATCAACCCAATCAGCCAGCCTAGAGTAGTCAGTCTTTTGTTAGCAGGAACAACCGTCAACAATCAAACACATCACCTATGGGTAAAGGATCTGGTAGAAATACAAGATGTTTTTCATGTGGACAGATTGGACATTATGCAGCTCAATGTCCACAGCAAGCACCTCATTTTTTAGGACCTAGGCCAACAGCATTCAAGCCTATAGTAGGAGATGTAGGAAGAGCTCATAGAGTGTTTGTAGTGGTAGATCACCATCAGGAAGATCATCAGGGAATAGTGGTTGAAACCACAGGAGCTATTTGAGTTATATCTCTTTCAGTTTTGTTTGATTCAAGAGCTACAGATTCATTTATTTCTCCATCTATAGTTGCTAAGTGTAACCTGGATGTGATGAAGCAAGATCATGGTTGGCAAGTGGAACTAGCCTCGAGCATTAAGGTCTCCACAGATTCTATAGTTCATAAGTGTGGGCTTAGCTTAGGAGGATTTGATACTGTAGTTGAGCTTTGGGTTATACCCCTTGGTTCTTATGATGTGGTTTTGGGCATGGACTGGCTTGGATCTCATAGAGCCAGTATAGATTGCAGGAAGAAGATTATAATGTTCCAAGATGACCAAGGGAATGATGTGAAAATTGTTGGGATACCAAGGCCTATATCTCTACAGATGATTTCTGCTATGCAAATGAAGCAGAGTTTTCGTAAGGGATGTCAGATATTTGTTGTTATGGTAAATGATCTTGATGACGAAGATCCTATGAGGAAGACTTTAGATCACCCAATTTTATAGGAGTACGCAAATGTTTTTCCAAGTGAGATTCCAGGCATGCCTCTGAAGAGGGACATCGATTTTAGCATTGATCTGATTCTTGGAGCGAAGCCTATCTCTAAAGCTCCTTATCGTATGACTACATAGGAATTGGGAGAGTTGTGTCTTCATCTAGAGGAACTCCTTGCCAAAGGGAGTGTTCAACCTAGTGTGTCACCATGGGGATCTCCAGTGCTCTTTGTGAAGAAGAAAGATGGTTCTTTGCACTTTTGTATTGATTACAGATACTTGAATAAGGTGACTATTAAGAATAGGTATCCTCTACCTAGGATTGATGACTTATTTGATCAGATCAAGGGAGCTATAATATTCTCGAAGATTGACCTTAAGTCAGGATACCACCAGCTTTGCATTAAGGAAGCCGACATTTACAAGACCGCTTTTCAAACTCGCTATGGGCATTATGAGTTCATAGTGGTACCTTTTGGGTTGAATAATGCTCCATCAGTTTTCATGAGTTTGATGAATGGTGTATTTCGATAATATCTTGACAAGTTTTTACTTGTGTTTCTTGACGATATATTGATATATTCTAAGAGTCAGAAGGAGCATGAGGAACACCTGTGATTGGTTTTACAGTGTTTAAGAGACAATCAGCTTTATACCAATACAGCTAAGTGTGAATTCTTCAAGTCAGAGATTCAGTATTTAGGGCATGTCATTTTAGGTGATGGAATTTCAGTGGACCTTGAAAGGTTCAGGTGATAGCAGATTGGCCTACACCAACTAATGTGTCAAAGATTTATAGTTTCATGGGTCTAGCTAGTTATTATCGCAGATTTGTCCAAAACTTTTCTAGGATAGCACATCCTATCACTTCCCTTCAGAGGAAAGGAAAGAAGTTTATATGGACAGATAAATGTGAGGAAGCATTTCAAAAGCTCAAGGAGATTTAACCAGTGCACCGATCTTAGTAGTACCTGATCCAGAGGGAGATTTCATGGTGTGTATAAATGTTTCCCTAGAAGGGATTGGAGTGGTTTTGATGCAGAATGGACAAGTGATTGCGTATGAATCACCCAAGCTCAAGGATCACAAGCTAAATTATCCTACGCATGATCTTGAGTTAGCAGTAGTAGTTCATGCTTTGACAAGGTGGAGACACTTCTTGTTGGGGCACAGATTCGAGCTACATAGTGATCATCACAGTCTTCAGTACATTTTCACTCAGCCTAATTTGAATGCTTGCCAGAGACGATGGATGGAATTTCTATGCAAGTATGATTTTGAGGTAAAGCACATTCAGGGAAAGGAGAATGTGATGGTAGATTCTTTGAGTTGCAGAAGACATGTGATATCATCTATGACTCTTAGTGTGGATTTGAGGAGTCAGATTCTTCAGGCACTTCCTACAGATTCTTGGTATCAGGAGGTGTGCAGAGAAATAAATTCAAGAAGACCTTTGGAGGGTAATTTCAGGCTATGTCCGAGAGTCAGATGGTCTTTTGAGACATTTGGGGAGCATTTACGTGCCATTACTGGATGAGCTTTGCACCTTGATTCTAGCAGAGGCCCATCGTACACCTTACTCAGCACATCCAAGTGTCAAGAAGATGCATGCTGATTTGAGACATTTATTCTTTTGGTTTGGGATGAAGCGAGACATTGCTGATTATGTGGCTAGGTGTCTTGAGTGTCAAAGAGTCAAGGCAGAACACCAGTACCCGACAGGGATTTTGCAACCAAATCTCATTCCTTCATGGAAGTGGGATATCATCTCCATGGACTTCATAGTATGATTACCTATGACTGTTCGTCGTCATGATGCTATCATGGTCACTGTTGATCAGTTGACTAAGGTGTCACATTTTTCACCAATCAGGTCTTCCTACACAATAGCTTCTGTAGCTAATGTCTTCATGCGTGACATTGTGAGACTACATGGTATTCCCTGAAAGATCATTTCTGACAGGGATCCTGTATTCACTTCCGCATTCTGGACATCGCTGCAGCATGAGCTTGGAGTTGAATTTCAGTTCAACATATCACTTAGAAATAGATGGTTAGACAGAGAGGGTGAATTAGGTTCTAGAATATATGTTAAGGATGTATGTGATGGATAGGCAGACACATTGGGAGGATTATCTCTACCTAGTGGAGTTTGCTTACAACAACAGGTATCATAGTTCTATTGGCATGGCACCTTTTCAGGCATTATATGGATGTCCTTGTCATACACCCTTGAGTTGGGATAGTCTAGAGGATTGCATCCTATTGGATCATGAGATGCTTCATGATATGGAGCAATAGGTAGTGTGTATCCATGAGCACTTGACTACAACACAAGATAGACAGAAAAAGTATGCTGATGCACATAGGATAGATAAGCAATTTTCTATGGGAGATAAGGTTTTCTTGAGAGTGCGTCCATGGAAGAGTCTGATCTGATATGGAAAGGGTTCAAAGCTAGCACCTTGCTTTGTGAGACCATTCAATATTCTTGAGAGGATTGGCCCAGTTGCTGACTGGCTTGCTCTACCGCCCAGCCTAGTTCACATTCATGATGTTTTCCATGTTTCAATACTTAGGCAGTATATTCCTGATGTTGTACATTTTCTTGATTGGAATGTGTTGCAGGTAGAGGATGGGCAGCTAGCTTTAGAGCCGATTCATATTCTAGAGCAATGGGAGTTGACCCTCAGGGGTCGAACCATCGAGCAGGTAAGGGTCCAATGGGACCCTACTGATGATTCTTTAGCTACATGGAAGGATGCAACTAGATTATGGGAGTTATATCCCTACCTATTTGTAGGCTTCTAGGAGTAAGCCTAACCCAAGGGGGGGTGGATGTAGTGCCTGCCCTCATTCACATCTTTCTGGACACATTGTTGCTATTATTGTCAGACTATGTTAGACTAGTTTTATGTTGATGGATTAGTAGCATTCTTTCGAGACTATCAGACATTATGTTATGGATTCAATTGATATATGATGAGATTAATTAGACTCTACATTTCATGTATGCATGATGATCATTACATTGCTTTCAATTATTGATGATGATTAGTTAGATGGTTTATTATCACATGTGTTTTATTATGGATACTTACCCCATACTTGCATGTGTATGGTGTGCGTGTTTTTTCTTCTTGTATGGCATTTCTGATGTGTTTGTTCTTATTGTATGGCATTTCTTGATTTCCCATGATTTCCAAAATTACTTCATCTCTCAGTCATTCTAGCCCTACTTTGTGCATTCAAAGCACTTCCTGATGTAGATCCACCTGAGGTTTTCCTACAAGTTTTGTCACCCAAAATAACACCGATCACATCATCATATCTTAGGGTACTAGATCCCAGAACAAAATTACTCACAACCATTACCAAGCCATTCCAGCTTTCAGGCAAAGAACACAAAATCAAGAGAGCCCTAATTTATTCTTCAAAATTGATACCCATAGAAGATAACTGACTAGTAATAGTATTAAACTCATTTAAATGATTTGTAATAGATCCACCTTCTACCATTTTCATATTAAATAAATGCTTCATGAAAAATACCTTGTTTGAAGTGGAGGGCTTTTCATACAATATCGCTAGAGTTTTCATTAATTCTTCTATCATCTTTTCTTTTGTAATATTAAATGCCACCGATGGTACCACACATAATCAAATGCTTCCAAGTGCCTTTCTATCCAAAAGATCCCATTTATCATTTAACATAGATCCTTGATTCTTGGCTTTGCCTTCCAACAGCTTCCATAAATCCTTACGGTACAAATAGTCTTCCATTTGCATCTTGCATAATTGAAGTTCTGCCCATTAAACCTATCAACCCTCAGCCTACCCTCATCTGCCATTGCTCCCACTCAACCGTGAGACTCCCACTCAACCATGAAACTTTACTACATAGGATAACTAAAAAAAACTAGGCTCTAATACCACTTGTTAGGATTAAACCACGGACAGAAATAAAAATACATGCAAATATAACCAATAATAGAAAATAATAGATCACATAGAAAAGGACACAAGGCACCAAGATTTAACGTGGTTCACCCAATCCCTGGGCTACATCCACCAAACAACAAGTCCAATATTTTTATGATCTAGTGTTTACAACCTAATTATAATTTGTAATCCCTTACAGCTCAACACTGCCGCAAGAGCCAATTTTGCATCACACCTTATGAAACAATCCCTTATCCCTAAGCCCTTTTATACATGTATTTTAACCACTTTATGGTTATAGTTAATAATTACATGTCGACCCAAAATACTAATAAAATAGGGCCCAAAATTTTTATTTGAACCCCAAAGAATTTATGAAGTATATATAGTACTTTCCTGATCAGTCACCACAAGCTAACAAAAATCCTAATAGGGTTGAGGCTTCTAACAAAGCCTAGTCTTCTAACATGAATATATACACTATATAGATGTAATAGACTCCTAATAGGTTCAATATCTTTCACAAGATACTTTGGATTAGTGGATCATTTTGTGGGTACCCTCACCACTAGGGTTTCCCCTTGGCTAGGGTCTCCCTAGTTAACAAATAATGGTGTTATGTGTTTCATTGTATTATTCTTATTTTAACTTTTTAGTTTGATCATCTATGCAAGTTTAAATATTGTTAATAGTGTTCATAGTTGGGAAAAATTTTGTAGAACACTAATTCACCTACCCTCTTAGTATTCCCTATTTCCTAACAGTTGGTATCAGAGTATAATTACTTTGGGAAGGCCTAGCAGCTTGACTAAGATCATTGTAGATTTGAAAAAATTGCAAAATAATCTTGAAAAAGTCCTTGTGGAACTTGATGTAGTTATAAAAGAAAGAAAGAAATTGATGATCAAACTTAGAAATGCACAATATTTAATATTGAAACTAAAAGAGCATATTGAAATAACTAGAATGAAAAAGAAAGAGTCATATGATCATATCAAGGATTATGAATCTATTTCAAGGCTTAAGAAGGAGAATGATATTTTGAAACATGAGCTCAAAATTACAAACTTGAAGATCAGTATGATGAAATATAAGAAGAAATGTCAATCAAATTTAAGATCTAAGAATGTAGATCTTAAATCCAAACTTACTAAAGAAACATTTGAGCTTGAGACTTTAAAGTTACAATAAGAAAAGCTTAAGAAGTACACTATTATTGTTAAAGGAGAACTTACAAAATCTAAGTATCATCTTGAGAAGTTATATTCAAGAACTAAAAATATTGATGAGGGAATCGTGGCACAAGACCTGTTGGAGACAAAACAAGAATTAGATATGTTGAAGAAGAATTATCTAAAGAATATGAAGTCACTAAGGAACAAGATCTAGTGAACTAATAACCAAATCATCAAGAAGATATGAGAAAAGAAGTACCTAATCCACTAAAAAAAACTAAAGATAATAATAGACAATCTAATGGCATATGCTCTGCTTGTAATCAGCTTGGTCACATGAAGAAGAACAACATAGGTAAGTATTTTAAGCCCTTTTTTGGTTATTTCTATAATTTCTTTATTTATGTTCATAGATCTACCAAATGCAGGAAACCTAGATTTGATGATGATATGCATGAAAGGACTAACCCTAGAGCTAGTAAACCATTAGAAGAAATAAATGTTATAAAAATAGAATTATGTGTTATAAGTGCAACAACTTTGGACATATAGGTAGAGATTACATATTACATATATTATAGACTAATCAATTTGGACCTAGATATGGAAATAGAGTTATGACATGTCAAATTTGTAACAACGTGGGATATACATCAAGATTTTGTAAAATAATTTTTTTAACAACATGAGAACACCTAACATAAGATAAATGAATATGAGAACACCTAATCCTAGAAGAAATGTGAACAACAATGTAAGAAGGAATGAAATTGTGAAAGGAAAGAAAGTAGAAAGTCTTAATAAAACATTTGTTAGAGAAGGAACACCTGCAAGCACTAAGGTTAGGTTGAAAAGACAAAAGACACAACTGAGAACAAGATGGGAACAATACCAAGTATTGAACCTGTTGGAATCATGATATATTTGTCATTAGTGCAAACAATTATTCAATTCTGAATGCTTATCTAGCTTATCACGTATACCGAGCATTCAGTGGTTGCCTTATAAGTTCAGCAGTGTTCATCGAGCAAAGCAAGGTAAATGAAGAACTTAGTGTTCTCTGAGAAAAGCAAGGTAAATGAAGAACTTAGTGTTCACTGAGCAAAGTAAGGTAAATAAAGAACTTAGTGTTCACCGAGCAAAGCAAGGTAAATGAAGAACTCAGTGTTCATTGAGCAAAGCAAGGTAAATGAAGAACTCAGTGTTCACCAAGAAAAGCAAGGTAAATGAAGAACTTAGTGTTCACCAAGCAAAGCAAGGTAAACGAAGAAGCTAGTTTCTACTAAGTGACACTATATCTACTGAGTCACCAATGGTTATCGAGTTCCAAGAAGTGTTTTGTGGCTAGTATGAACCAAGCCTCTACTTCTACCAAGTACATGACGATGGAGAGTAATGCAGTGGATGCCGAGTATCAGAAGGTCACCAAGTCAGCTTGAGGAACCCAAGTTTTCTACTATCTGGCCGACTCAGTAATGTTTTGTTCACTTATGTTTTGGCCGACCTTGTAGTTGTAAATAATGGAATGGTATATATGTAATGTATGATATCATTTGTAGTATGGTATGATGTGTGTGGAAAAGATATAAAGGAAGAGATTTATGTTCGCATGTAAAGAGGATATTGAAAATTAGTAGCAGAATAAAAGGAATACAACAAGGTCAACATAAGAGCAAAAAAGTTATATCTATCACATCAGGTGATCAATGCAAAAAGGATCTTATCAGCAAACAGTTGTAAGCAGATCCACTGCTTCATCCCAATAGGTGAATCAATTTATAAATCCTTTAACAGGGTAGACTTAATAGTCTTTCTGTAAATCTCCTAATAGAGTGCTTACTTTACTGTATGTTTGTAAATCCTCTAACAAGGTGAATCTAGTAGTCCTACTTGCTCCTAACAGGGTAGATCACCAAAAGTGATCATTGTAAGCCTTAACAGGCCAACTTTATACTACAGTATTGAAGTTTTGTACGCATCATCCCCAAACTAGTTTTACTGTCTATTTGGAAGATTTTTGGGTCACCAAATCTCTGTGTACATGTGAAATGAATGTTTGTTCTTTCAGTTATGCAGTAGATTAGATGAATGAATGATGAAAGGTTAAAATGTTGAATTGTATAAATTTTTTATAAGTTACTGATTCACCCCTCCCCTCTCAGTAACCTATCTCATCTTGAATATTTCCAACAATTGGTATCATAGCCTTGTAGTTCTCAGGATAAAGTTTTATAGCTTGAGCAAAGATCAAGGACAATGGAGATATTCAGACTTGACAAATCTATTGAAAATGAAAAGCTAGATCTGAAAATGGCCATGGCTCAACTCAAAGAAGCGAAGGAGCATCTTTCTCGATCTCTAGAAAGAAGAAAGGAACTTGCAAGACAAATGAATGATCATTAGTATGTTGAAGAAAATATTGAAGACCTTTTACCATCAAGTAGTTCAAATGAAGCTAATGAAGCAATCAAGGAACTCCTAGCAAAGAATGGTTCTCTGCAGGAAGAAGTAAGGAAGCTTAAAAGAGAACAAGAAATCCAATCAATCAGGCTATGTGAAGTTTTGGAATAGAGAAACAAGGCAAATGAAGACTTAGAGGTAAGAAATAATCAATTCCTTCAACATGATAATCTTGTAGGTCAACTATCTAATGCAAATAAAGAAATTATGAATCTAAGAGCTAAGCATGAAAGTTTGAGAAATGATTTAATCACTGAAAGAAAAATCAATGGAAGCTTACAAAGTGATCTAAGATCTGAAAGACAAATCAATGAAAGCTTGGAAAATGACTTGATCTCTAAAAAGAAAATCAATGAGAGTGTGATGAAATCTCAAGCAGACATGACTCAATTAAATCAGCAAAGTGAGCAAAACTTTCATAGACAAAAAGGTAAAGCCAGTCTTCGATATAAGGAAGAAGGTGAATCCTCCAAACAAGGTGCCCAAAGGAATCAAAGATCCACTTGCAATCACTATGGCAAGATAGGTCATACATCAAACAAATGTTGGAGTAATGGAAAAGGAAAATTCAATGGCAAATGCTTCAACTGTAATCAACATGGTCACAAAGCTAATGAATGCAAAGAGAAACCAAAATTTGAAGGCAAATGTCACAAATGCAAGAAACAAGGTCACAAGGCATCTGAATGTAAATCAAAAACATTCAATCCAGCAGAACAAATTATCAAAGAAATATTTGGTTGGGACTACAATACTTGTTGTAGGTGTCACTATTGTGGAGAATATGGACACATTGGGATAAACTGTACAAGACATCACCTAAGAAAGAAGGATACAACCATAAGATGTTACACATGTAATGAACTTGGTCATATAGCCAAAAATTGCATGAATACTGGAAGAATTGAAGATGAAAAGAAAGCTAAAGCTGATAACATTCGAAAGCAGATTAGACAACAATGGATTCCTAAATCTACCGAGCAAGATAGTTCAAATGATGGTCACGTCACTCAAGAAATGGGTGACTCCACCATTTCCAATTAGATTTAAGAAGAATCAAGAATTGCATCATCAAGCCATATCTCAAGCAGTTCTAGAGTGAAAGAGTGCAAATGATCAAATTTGTATTTCAGATTCAAGGACCAAAGAAAAGTTATCATTCACCGTGTTGCATCTACCGAGCAAGGTTGGTTAAAGACCTTACCGAGCTAGGTCGGGAGTATCAAAGATTTTGTTTGACCACCGAGTTGCAAGGTTTTACTAAGTAAATCAATGATAGACTGGCAAGCACTATGTCATCTCATCTACCTTCGTTAATGACAGTATTTCCATCAAAAGGGCAGAATTCAATTTCATTTTTCATCGCGACTTAAGAATACTCAGAGCTAAAAGATTTCCATTGAATCCAGAGCAAATACCAAGAGATTTCAAGCGATTTTCAAGAAGAGAAATTGTTCAAGATTTTTTTATACTTACCGAGTAGCTATGGCATCCGCAAGCAGCAGCAGCACCAAGGCAAAAAGAGGTTCAAAAATGTTGATAAAGGGTATAGAATGGAAAGCGCCCAACTTCAAAATTTTTTCAGTTGTTGCAGTATCACTCGACCCAACTGGAGCTCAATCACAAATACCACCTAAGGTACTTCTTATCTATGATATTCATACTCATTTCAAATGTTCTATTGAAGAAATTGAAAACCTAGAGATGGACAATGCCCTAGGTGAAATGAGTGTAGATGGCTCTCTGAAACCCGAGTTCAAGCATCTTGAAACCAAAGGCTTGACTCATATTTTGCATATGCCTAGAAACTTCCAAACCAAATGGATTAGGTATATCTTGAGTCAGGTGCATAATGGACAATTATAGTTAGACCAGCCAATGCTAATCACAAAGAAGATGATTCACAAAATCACGGGTCTCCCTATGCTCAGTAAAGCAAAAGCCACCAAAACCCTAGGTCAGGAGGAGCTACAGAAGCAATCCCTAGCTGAGTGGGACGGTAGAGGTTTAAAGGTCAACACTGTATTAGATGTCAAACTAAGATTTGGCATTCATGTAATTGCATATAAATTATACAGTTCTAGTAGATTGAATAGTGTACCTTGTGAAGCTGTGGATTTGGCCCTCAAGATTGTAAACAAAAACCTTGAATTTGATATGTCCGAAGAATTACTAAAACAATTGAATAAAAATATGGATAGTATAAGGACTTCCAAGAATAACTCTTGTAAATTCGATTCTCTGTTGATCTGTTTATTTTTCTTCGTTCAAAAATTCTTTCCATCTAAAGGAACTGTCGTATGGAGAAAAGACATTCCAATTTTGTATCAGATAAATGAGTTTGTAGTAGAGATGGGTGAAAATTTTGATAGCATCATGGATAATTATTTTGAAGATTTCAAGGAGAGAATGAATAACAGGTTTTGGATTCCACCAAAATTAGTTGAAGACTACAGAGATGATGTATGCTTCATGGTTGACTGTGATAAGGTGTACATCTAGGCAGTCAGACCCCAAGTTGCATGGGTAAAACCTCTTCCCTATGAGGTAAATATTGATGAAGCTAGAGACATCATAGAAGCACTGGTAAATGAGCCAGTAGACCCAAGGAAACCAATTTTTGGAACCTATGATGAAGTAAAGGCCAGAATTGAGCTTGAAATCAAGCTACCATACGCCATAAGCAAAGGCAAGAGGAAGATAGTAAAATTGAAAACTACATCTAACCCTCTTATGATAACAGAAGGAATAAAGTGAGGACGAAGGAGATGATGAAGAAGAAGGAGGAGAAGAAGAAAAAGAAGAACAAAAATCTTAAGAAGAACCTCCGAAGAAGAAAGATAAGGCAATAATTACCAAACCTAAGAAGAAGCATACTGCCATATTCACAAGAAGAACCAAAAAAGGTAAGCAGGAACCTATACTAGTTAGGCCTGCACCTACATTTGAGGAAAGGCTTAACCAATTGGAAGAAGGAGCAGGCATCACAAATTTCAAGGCATTGAAATTTGAAACTAGAACAGATGTTGAGAAAATGCAGATAGAGGAACTAGTACTCAGCAAGATGGGTAAATGGAAATACTCCCTGGACCAGCTTGCCTCCCAAATCTCAAAAGAACTATTGGAGAGATTGCAACCAAGATGGGAGTTTGCAACCCAAACGGTAAAAGACATCTATGAGCAATCCCTGAAGAATCTTCAACCAAGTCTCACTAGAGCAGAAGTAAAAACTGTAATGAAAAACCATGAAGGTAAAATGATGATCAGATTTCACATATGTTTAATTTTGATCAAAGACATTGAGCATGTTGTAAATGATGCTACAAACATGTGGAAAAACATCTATCATCTGCATAAGCCTAGTGAAGACCTAGTGGAAATCAAGGATGATGGCAACAGTGACAATGATGATATTGATGGCACTCCATCCATTACAGTCTCACCAGGAGAGCTGCACGCATTAATGGAAGAAGACAAGGAGGAAGAAGCTAAAGAGGAAGATAAGGAGGAAGATGATCCAGTAAAAATTGCAGCAGCAGTGATTGCATCCCTTCCTCACTCTCCACCAAAAATTATTTCATCCACTAAGGAGATAGCTTATACAAGTGAGATTGTGAACACAATTGCCACATCAATTTCTCAATCTTCACTAACCTCCTCCCAGCTCCAGGTATCTAAAACAAATGTGCCAAGCACTTCATCTACCAAGCTGACTGTTACTTCTTCAGTTACTAAGCCAGCCTCCTCTACTCCATCATATTTGGTCGGTATAGCAGTAAGTTCCACAATTTTTTCAGTTCCAATTTGTTCTACAATTTTGTCAGCATTATCTGCATCTACTTTAAATCCAGTTAGTTTAGATACTATATTACCGAGTGTATCATCATTTTTGGGAAGTATTCCAATTTTTGATCCAGTAAATACTCCTATTGGCACTCAATCCTCAAGTCCTATCCCAGTTTTTACTGCTAGTCCTTCCATCTCCATTATTGTGTCTATTCCTAACGTCAAACCAGTCATCACAAAAGTCAAACAAAAGCAACCATTAAGACTTCTAATCACTGGAAAGGAAATTCCTGAAGATATTGACTTAGACATAGAGATACTGATTCCAAAAATTGACTATGAAAATGCTACCATTGAAGAGATGAGGTATGCTAGTCAACTAACAGAGATGAAGGCTACACAGAAGCAATTAAGGTCTGAAAGGGATAAGGAGTACAGAATAATTGAGAATGCCAGAAATATAATTATAGCAGCTATTGGTGTTGAAGTAGATTCTACTCAACACATTTTGATTCAGTTAGAAGAGGCTATAAATAAATTCAATGAGGACACGTCTGGTCAAGAAAAATTGATTGAAAAGGCTGAAAGAAAATTTGATAATAAGGTGCTTGAGCACATTGCAATAAAATAGGTAGAATTGTCCACAATTTTGGTCAATCTTGAAAATTCTTTTAATAATATAAATTCACTTTTTGCCAAACTTTGTAATGTTACCGAGTATACCAAGGAGATCAAATAAAAATTAAATAAAATTGATGACGATATGAAGGTCAGTGCCCAAATGCTGCAACTTGACCCCAATTCAAGTTCATCCCATCATCTTAGAATCAGATTTCTGTCAGAAAAGTAGGCAGAATTGTTGAGAGAGGAAGCAAGGATTAGATCTACTTTGATTGATATTCAGAATATGACCCTTTCTATCATGGACACAATGTAGAAACACATTTTCTTCTCCAAAGCAATGATCCATGACAAGAATTTCTCAGTTCCAGATCACATGATTGAACTTTCAGTTGAAGTTCAAATAGCACTCTCCACCTACAAAATTTTGCAAGAAAATTGGGATAAGACTTTGGCTCTTATTCTCAAGGTACATTTTGAGTTTATCTCTCATTTTGGTGTTTTTGTGTAAATACATATTGTTTATTTTGGCATTATTGTCAAAAAGGGGGAGATAGAGTACCAAAGAAGAGATAGAGAAAAGAGATGGAGATATATGTAAATAAGGAAGCCTTGTGTAAAGATAGAAATTTTTGTAAATATTCTATGCATATTGTATGGGGGAGATATATGTAAATCAGTACATCAAATTTTGCACATAAGTTTTGGCTCATAAGTGTTTTTGTCACTAATGCCAAAGGGGGAGATTGTTGGAATCATGATATATTTTTCATTAGTGCAAACACTTATTCAATTTTGAATGCTTATCTAGCTTATCACGTATACCGAGCATTCAATGGTTACCTTATAAGTTCAGCAGTGTTCACCAAGCAAAGAAAGGTAAATGAAGAACTCAGTGTTCACCGAGCAAAGCAAGGTAAATGAAGAGCTCAGTGTTCACCGAGCAAAGCAAGGTAAATAAAGAAGTTAGTTTCTACCAAGTGACACTATATCTATTGAGTCACCAATGGTTACCGAGTTCCAAGCAGTGTTCTGTGGCTAGTATGAACTGAGCCTCTACTTCTACCGAGTGCATCACGATGCCGAGTATCAGAAGGTCACCGAGTCAGCTTGAGGAACCTGAGTTTTCTACTATCTAGCCGACTCAGTAATGTTTTTTTCACTTATGTTTTGGCTGACCTTGTAGTTGTAAATAATGGAATGGTATATATGTAATGTATGATATCATTTGTAGTATGGTATGATGTGTGTGGAAAAGATATAAAGGAAGAGATTGATGTTCGCATGTAAAGAGGATATTGAAAATCAGCAGCAGAATAAAAGGAATACAACAAGGTCAACATAGGAGCTCAAGGGAAGATGAGGTGTTAGATGAATTCAACCATGCTTCATATATAATATGTGTTCACAAAGTGAAAGTTAACCTATGTGAAAATCTGAATTAGCAACTACTTGATAACATTGGAAGGATTAAGATGAATAAGTATATGGGCTTTATATTTGAATCTTTGATTGCATATGTTTTCTATCATGTGGTAAAGATATTTCAAGATATGCCTTAATTTGAATGGAATTCAGGAAAATGTACTATGAAATTGATAACAAACTTGTTCAAAAAATTCCCAAGAGAGAAGATGACTAAGAGAATTACTTTAATGGTAAAATCATTCCAGATAGAGATGAAGAAAAGAGTAAGGATTCCAAACTATATGGTAGAGAAATATAGAGATGACTTTTGTTTTATGGTCAAAATTGACAAAACATGTATTAAGGCTATAGAACCTAGAGTTGTGTATGTTTGATGTAGGAGCATCCTAGATTGCCTTATAATCCTACTCATTTTGTTCATTCTGGTAATCATTACCAAGTTTGTAGTGTTAACCAAGTGCAGTGTGAACCGAGCTCAGTGTTAACCAAGTTCAGTTTTAACTGAGTTCTAGTGTTAACTAAGTTCTAGTATTAACCAAGTTCCAGCATTAACTGAGTTCTAGTATTGATTGATTTTTAGTGTTCACCGATTGTTCCTTCATGTGCCTAGTGAAACTACTATTTTTTGATGCTTGGTTTCTTCTTTGACCTAATTTGTATGTGATTGGTTCTTAGTTTGAGCCAACTTATGTGTTTAATTTGGATCATGAATTTAATAATTGGATCCTATCTTGGGATGAGTGTAGATTGTTTTAAGGTTATTCATTCTATTATGTAATGATCTAGAATCTTTTGTAAGCCATTTTGGCAAGTATAATTAGAGGTAATTGGTTTAAGTTAGTGAAAGATTTTCAGAGTTCAGAGCAAATGTTTTCTAGAAAAGTGAAGTTAAAGTTAGATCATGGATCTTGAAGTTGTATTTTGTATTTGGTCATAACCTAGAAGGCCTTACATGTGGGCATGTATGCTGATAACTTGATGAATCAATAAAAATGTTTTTTTTTACCTCTCCTTGGTATTGTTCTTTGTGTGTTTTCTTTTGTTGTTTTTACTCAGCAAGGTGTTTGGATAGTTAGGTGTGCCTTTGGCCCTATCTTTTCATTCCCTCCTTCTATCAGGTGGTATCAGAGCTTGAGGTTCTTCCTTGTGGAGAATGGATCATGTAGAACCCTAGCTAAGTTGAATTTGGTTGTAGGGTGGTAGATCTTCAAATTTGACCAATAACTTGCAGAGGGTTATGATCTTGTAGGAACCTATTTGTTAAGATGGTTCAAGGTAGAGGAAATGCTAACACTAATATAATGGGCATGTTGATACAAATTCCAACCAGATTAGATGTTGTGGAGATAGCCTAGAGGAGAGGAGAACATCTTGATCATGTGAGTGATGATGAAGTAATGTCCCCAAACCCTAATCCAAAACTTGAAGAAGATCAAGATGAGGAAACATTATTGAGAGTATTGTCTATGGCACATTCAAAACTTGTTGTAGAAATTATTCCATATGATGGGAAATTGGACACCAATCTTGTGTTGGATTGGATCTTTGATATGGGGAAGTTCTTAGAGTTTGAAGGCACTACTGCTAATAGGAAGTTGAAAATTGTAGGCACTAGGTTGAAAGGTCATGCTTCACTATGGTGGGAGCATTTAAAAATTGATAAACAAAGGAGATGAAAGGAGAAGATTAGGACTTGATTGAAAATGGTGAACAAGATGAAGAAGAAGTTCCATCCTATTGATTATCAAGTTAGCTTGTTGAGAAATATGCAAAATTTGAGACAAAAGGACATGATTGTGAAAGAGTATACTGATGAATTGTATAGATTGGACATCAGATTTGGACATGAAGATGATGAGGTTGAGAATGTTGCAAGGTGTTTGGATAGTTACGTGTGCCTTTGGCCCTAGCTTTTCATTCCCTCCTTGCGATAGATAGAGGTTGTGAATAGAAGCTTGGGTAATTTGCTGAGATGTTTAGTTGGAGATAAACCAAGCAATTGGGATATGCTACTGGCACAAGCTAAGTTTGCATATAATAATTTTGTGAATACAAGTACAGGAAAAAGACCTTTTGAGATTATTATTGGAATGGAGATAAGAGGAGTATCAAATTTGAGAGATGTTGTTGGTGAAGAAAAGAGAAGTGATGAAGGGGAAGAGTTTGCTTATTTTATGAAGTCTTTGCAAGAGGAAGTGAAGTTGAAGTTGGAACAAAGTAATCAGAAGTATAAGGACAATGTTGATAAGTCTAAAAGACATCATGTGTTTGAAGTTGGTGATGAGGCGATGGTTCATTTGAAGAAAGGAATATTTCCTATTAAAACATATAGTAAGATGAAAATGAAGAAGTGTGGACCTTGTAGAGTTTTGAGGAAGTTTCACCGTGTCAATGCTTATGAAGTTGAGTAACTTGATGATATGGATATATCTCCTATATTCAATGTTGTTGATTTATATAAGTATCATGAGTTAGATGATGAATTTTTTGTATCAGATGATTAGCCCAAGAAACAGATTGAAGAGGTTGAACATATATTGGATCAGAGAGTAGCAAAAAGTAAAAGAGGAAAAGATTACTATGAATATTTGGTGAAGTTAAAGAATAGACCAGTTGAAGATGAAACATGAATTTCTCAATCAAATTTGGATTCACCTAAGGTTGTGGCATCTCAATGATTTAGGAGAATCATTTCTTTCATCCTCTGTTGTCTAATGTAGGAGCATCCTCGTTTGCCTTGCAATCCTACTCATTTTGTTCATTCTTGTAGTTATCAATGAGTTTTCAATGTTAACTAAGTGCAATGTTAATCAAGTTTAGTGTTAGCCAAGTTCAGTGTTAACCACCAATGTTAATTGAGCTCCAGTGTTAATCAAGTTCTAGTATTAACTGAGTTCCAATGTTAACCAAGTTCCAATGTTGATTGAGTGTTCCTTTGTGTGTTGTTTAAATCTAATATTTTCTAATGCTCGATTCCTTCTTTGAACACATTTGTCTATGATTGGTTCTTAGTTTGAGCTAAATTTTGTGTTTTATTTAGATCATGAGCTTAACGATAGGGTCTTGTCTTGGGATGAGTGTAGAATATGTTAAGGTTGGTCTTTCTATTATGTAATGATCTAGAATCTTCCATAAGTCATTTTGGCAAGTATAAGTAGAGCTAATTGGTTTAGGTTAGGGAAACACTTAGAGATTTCATGGTACATATTTTCTAGAAAAGAGAATTTGAAGCTAGATCATGGAGCTTGAAGTTGCATTTTGTATCTAGTCATAACCTAGAAGGCCTTATAGTTGGGCATGTATGTTCATAACTTGATGAATCAATAAAAGTGTTTTTTTTCTCTTTCTCATTGGTGTTGTTCTCTATGTGTTTGCTTTCATTGTGTTTAATCAGCAAGTTGTTTATATAGCTAGGTATGCCTTTGGCCCTAGCTTTTCATTCCCTCCTTGCATCAATGTTGAACCACTTAGTTATGAGGTAACATGAGAAATGAATATGTTAAAGAAACTCTTGAATTTGACAGAGATGAGAAGTGTGATAGATGAGGAGCATATGAAGAGAAAATGAGTGAAATTCAACAATAGTCAATAAGTGGAGTAGTAAAGAAAAAGGTGGATAGTGCAATGAGTAATATTTTAAAGTATTCTAAGATGAGCATGAAAGAATGGGAATATGTTAAATAGATAACTTTTTATATGAAGGATAGTGGACAATAAAATGTCATGTTGGTTATTCCATTGGCTATAGATGCTACATCTAGCACCGATGTTGATACAAGTACATCACCTATTACACCAACACATACACATGTTGCAACTTTGGTAGTAGAAGTTCACACACCATCAGAAGATGGTGTGAAGATTACTCATGTCCAAACTTCACTTGTAACACCTACAAGAAGAGTCACTAGGACCACACCATTAGTTGTTTAGTAAACAATTTTGCAAGAAGAAATAAAAAAAGAGAAGGAAGAAGTACTTAAAAGAATTAAAGAAGTAGTTGTTGGACCTTAACCAAAGAAGAAACCAAAGATAGCAGTTCCCTACATTGGAAGGAAAAATAGTCAAGAAGAAGCGCCTGTTAATAAAAAGAGAAGGTAGATTTCATTTCCTCGAGACCAATATGAGAAAGATTAGCCAAAACAAAGAAGTGACAATAAGAGGAGGAAATGGAAGCTAGAAATTGGTAAGATGACTGAGTTGATTATAAAAGATAATAACTTGGAGAAGTTAAAGATATTTTATGAAAATTATGATGCTAACCAAAAGATAAATTTTGAGGTACATGTTATTGAGTACATGATAAAGTTTAGTACATCTCTTACTAGACTACATGGGACATTGCTAGATGAAATGTATGAGAGATTGAACAATTCAAGATTGAGGATAGTAGAAGAAGAAAAGAAGTTAAGAGATCTTTTTATTCACAAATGTTGTGTAATTGATAATGATGAGCAGTTGGGAAGAATAAAGCACAATTTGAATCCACTTCTTAGGGATTAGATGACACAAAAGGAAGTTAACCAAGTGTTAAGTGAGCCTAGTATTTTACAACCAACAACAATAGTAGAAGAGGATCAACAATAATACATTAATGTGATGGATACAAAGGATAAATCCACTTCCAAAAACTAGATGGATAAAACTTTAATGTTTATAGATGAAGAAAAATTATTTTGACACATTAGCAGACCCTTTCAAGGATTATTCAGAATTTTTAGTCGGCAATTTGATCAGTGATGATGTTGAAGACTAATCTAGTGATGAAGGATAAAATATGTTGGGAAAGAGCATATTGAAGTGAAAGAAAGTATATATCATTAGGATCTAAGTGTCCATCAAAGTGAGGAGACATGTAAGGGACTAGTTTTAACTTGGCCCTATAACTTTGACAACATCAACACCTAATACTAAGTGCACAAACATTGATTCACAAGAAAAGATGAGAATGAAGAAGAGAAAGAGAAACAAAGGGAAAAAGAAAAGAACAAGATGATTGATGTGCAAGAGACCACATTTGAGAAAATTCATGCATTAGATCATATAACTGAGGCTACAATTCAAAAAGCAAATGAGGTCTGGTGGAAACCTCAATTTATGATAAATATTGACATCGAATTTTCATTTTTCTCTATTTTAGAAGAGTATGAGTGAAGGGCATGTGAAACAAAAAAAATCAATATTTCAAAGGTATAGTCCAAAAGGTGGTGTGAAATTGCAAAATTTTGCCAAATCGCAAGAGGAAAGTTCAACATGGTCCAAAATTGTGATTAATCACTATTTTGGACTAAGCTTTCCATAGACATTACAAAAACCATGATTTTGGATAATAAGCAGAATATATAATATAGAGTAGCAAGATTTGGGAATTTTATAGGGTGTGATGATGTTAGCCTACAAAACACAGATTTTTGAGAATCTGGGAGCATGTGCTGTGGATGATGTGAAGTGGCAATTTTTGAAAAATTGTGGACCTTGTTTGAACCATGGCTCAAAATGGAAAAAAGAGGTTTTTTAATGCATTAATGATTATCACAGTTTCAAAAAAAGGAGCCAGATAAGCATGTGAAAAGGTGAAATGAGCATTGTTAGAAAAATATTGACAAGTACAAATCAACTTTGCAAAATTTTAATTGGAAATGACTTAAATGTTGTACACATGCAACCAAACATGTGCAAAATGTCACTAATGGAATTTTCTAGTTAGTGAGTTATTAAATATTTTTATTTTTTTTAAGGACCTCATCACATGTTGGATTCACAAGTAAAGTTTTAGTGTCAGTTCTATGGTGAATTTCTTTAAGGTGTAGAATTTCAAATGATAATAGAAGAATGGGGTTGCTAATTTAGGAATACCCAACTGGTCAGAAGCCTAAACTAGTAAGACAACCAAACTTGTCAACCAAGAAGGAAGACCAATTTGATATTTTCAATAACATGTATCAAGTTGCATGAAACCTTAGGAAAGATTATGCCACATATGCTAGTGATTTCCATGAACTTGAGCTTAAGGAGGATAGGACTGTAATTGCACAAATGTTGATGAAGAGAAAAGAGCAACTGAGTGAATGAGAATATATCAATGACATGCATGAAAAATTTTGTGGCCTTCTTCCCTGAGGATTGTAAAGATTTTATTTTTTTATTAATATTGCAAATATTAATGAATGATTGTTATTAGCTTAAGTTAAACAAGTTTTGAAGATGTTTGAAGCTTTGTCACACCTCTGCATTACTATAAGGAGAGGTACCAAGGCCTAAAAATATATCATATCATATACCGATTTATAGCTGAAAGTAGAATACAAATCAAGGTAGAGCACATATCAAATTATAAGGGTTGTTTTTTAGTGGATATTGCAATTAACCACCACTCTATTGTACTCCTTTTGAAGTTAATGAAATACTTTGTTTCTTTCAAAAATTATGTATAATCATCTCTTACAGATTGTACTCTTAGATTAAATTTCCATTGACATATTTAAATTCAGTACATTCCTTTGATAAATCAAAATTCACAATCTTTATGTCTTTTATTCAGTTGCTCTTCCAGGATTGTAGTTAAAAACAATTAAACTAGGGTTTCTATTTAAGTTCTTTTCTAATGATTGATGGTTCACACACATCATCTTTGAAGATTTTTGATAATCTTAAAACTATATTGTATTGACTCTATTATGTCCAATTAGAGTAAGGAACTAGTCTAAATTAATTTTAATTAAGCACATTATTAGTTGAAGTTAGTGGAGTTTTTTATCATACCCAAATACTCTGCAATTCTTAAAACCATACTTATTCAAGAACCTCATGTTGGCTCCTGATTTAACAGTGTTTAAACAACCAAGCATGCAAGGCAAGAATGCATCTACGAGAAGCTATCTCCAATAATAGACATACTTCACCAAGAACTTGGGCCAACTATAAGGCTATACTCCTTCTGTACTTTAGGCTCTGCAAAACCTAGGCGGGTGGACCTATAGATTCTTTATATGGTAACAGTTATCAAAGCATACACTGAAGCTAATGTAAAGTAGATAAAACCCTTATTTCTCCTAATAACTCATGAAATAACATAAATCTACAGTAGCTAAATGCAAATGTATGAATCTTAGAAGCTGAGTGAGGGCATCATATTTAAGTTCTTCAACATGAAAGGGAAATACAATTTATTATTGATGTTGATTTTCAACAAATCCTCAAACATGCAGCAATATAACAAGTGATTCTATAACTGATCAGTGCCTAATCCATTGGGAAATTCCATGAATTCAAAACGTACATTTGTGACATCAAGACATATTTCGTATACCCAGACATCAAATCTATCTAATCACCTTGTGATTCAGACATCAGTGTTCATTCAGGTCTCATTCTCACAAAATATCCTTCTCAAGTAACCAGTAATCTTGTTTAAACATATCAAGCATTTACTTGGCCCTTTGGTCCAACAGAAAAATACATCAAACATACAACCTAAAGGGGATGCAAATGGATCTTAGATCTTTGTTCCAAGACCACATAAGATTTATAGATTGCTGAGACAAGAGACAAGAACCAGAATGAAACTATTGAAATTGTTGCTCATATGTATTCATTTCCTTGAAACTATACATTCAAATGCATAAAATTGAAACATGAAAAACACCTAACATATCAAAACTTCCTGTATTATCTGCACTACTGATGTTCACATGAAATAATTATGCTAAAGTATGGTATCACAGTCAAGGAAACACATCAAAACTGGAACCAAAATATGGTCTCATAGTAATGTGCAAATTTTCTCCCCAAAATTGGAACCTATTGGTTTCTCAATCACAAAAATTTGGAACCTACTGGTTTCTTAGTCACAAAAAATTGGAACTTACTGGTTTCTCAGTCACAAAAAATTGGAACCTGTACAATGAGAAAGAAAGGGAATAATATAGCAGGAAGTGAAAACTCGAATATGTTGTAAAGAAAACATGTGTCCACTCAGAAATCCTTCCCAAGAAGATGAAAAACCTCTTTCTACCCTCTCTCTTTTACTGCATATTAGATCCCTTTTCAATTCACTTTCAGAGGCATCAAATATCTGAGAGATGTCATGATGAAAGATTGTAACTGATTTTAGTGTTAAAATGAAATCACAGTAAAAGTAAAAAAATAGTTACAGTATGATCTTGAGAAGATAAGAAAACAACCTCAAGTTGATTTTCTTCACTTTCAGATTGCAACAGACCTTTAAAACTGTCCTCTAACCAATTCTAATCATCAATGAAGAACTCAGCCTGTTCTGTCGCCATTGCCCTAGATTTTACAAATTGAACTACAATGTGAACTAGTGAACACCTATGCATAATCTAACTCCAAAAATGGAAAATTCAGCTCTTCCTAGTTCTGACCATATATTGGAGTGCCCATTTTGCCTAGAAAATACTCCAGTCATGGCCTTCTAAAGATCGGCCCTCTATTTATGGCTTCCACATATATTTTGCAATCCTGTGTGTAGTGCCATCAACGAATGATGGAAGGACAAGTGGTAGCTGTTGTCACTTAGGTTTGCACCCTTGTCCAAGGCCTATGCACGAGGACAACCTAGTGAAACATGGAAACAACCTCCAAGCTGTGGGACTTGAACTACGAGGTTGAGTCTTCGGAGAAGGCCGGCTTCCTCTTACTGTCAGGGTGCACCTATCTATTCTCAGAAGGGAAAGGGAGAAAGAGAGTGTCAAAGCAAACCTACCTAGTCTAATCTAAGGCGGTGATGCACCAAAACAGAGTGTTCAGACTCATTCCTGCCCATATATATACTACAAGACCAGAATAACATACAGAAGTCATACACATCCAGACTTGTATCGATCAATAATCACATACAGATCAGAAAAAACCAACTGAATGACACTAGGAAAAGGAGATTTCACTTATGTATTATCCAATAGGCCAAAGATAGATACAGTATGCAGATCGTTGATCTCAACAATACACCAATGGGAGGCAAAGTGATGCACATTCACACTGATGGCTGAAAGAGATGATACAGGCTATTACATGGCTCAGAGATAAAGGGATTTTACACTGCAAGTCTGCAAGCAGTAGCAGAGAAAATCAGGAAGAATCGACCTTTAGAACAGATCACAAAACTGCCTTTATAGATCAGGCATAACTGAAGATTTCTGCGTTACATTCACTTCTTACCTACTGGCATTAACTTCCCATCTCGAGAATCCAATCGGGGATCTGATTGAAATCCTAGCCTATATACCGAGAAATCTCATTTCTTCTGAGAAGAGCTTGCAAAAGATAGAAACGGTGCCACAACATTCCCTGACATGGTAGATGGATCGACTGGATGGGTGGAGTGTCCTTATGTCCTGCATTCATTCCTGGTAGGTCGAAAATGATCGCGAAGATCAGATCGCAAGATACGTCGATCGTCTCTGCATCTTGGTTTATGAATCATCCAAGCTTATCAGTCGACCCGATTTCTTATAAGCCAACTAGGCCACGCGGACCAACTGTAATCCTTTGTTTTGCCACTTGGAGAGTCCTTCCACGGTTGACCGCCTTCATCGAACTAACCGTGCCACCTTATCATCTAACCGCTGGCCGTTAGCTAATTGCCATGTCAAAAACTGGACCTGGGAGGACACGTGTCTTCCGAGCGCTAACTCGCCATTGTAAAATCCGCGCAGTTCCTCCATGGCGAGATAGCACCGACCCTAGATTTTGACAGATCTGATGGTGGAGATCCACCCCTTTATGCACTGGTCGTATCAAGAAATTTGGCCCCTTGACATATCTGTGTTCTGACTCGGCACACGTGGTTGTTTTTGATTCGCCGTGGACTCTCCTTCCTGTGACTGGGCCCCATCCAAATCGGCGCCACCTCAATGATGCATCCGGTGAGACCTGACCCCACCGACGTGTGTCAATCGGGCGTGATGTCGCCATGGTAAAAATCTTGCAGCTTTACTAAGGCAACATGGCACCTACCGTTGATCTTTCCTCATCCGACGATCACGAAGACTCGTCTTGCTCTGTGTTGTCTTTACCCTGGGCCCATCGTATCTGGTGACAACTTAGCATCCGCATCGCACCTGAATGACACGTGGTAAATGGGCGCTATGTTGCCATGATAAAAATCTCGCAGCTTCACCATGGCGAGATGGCGCCTACCGTTGATCTCTTCTAATCTAACGGTCACAGAACTTGACCTCCTGTAACCCTCCGTTCCTATTGATTCGCCGAGCCCGCTAACACGTGGCGTCCTCCTGTTGGTTTGTCAGTCACCCCACCCTAACTGCTTTTGACGGCATGAAATGCAGCCCCGCCAGGACACGTGGCGCATGGGCGCTATGTCGCTGATGCTAAAGTCCGGGCAGTTCCCGATGGCGAGATAGCGCCAGCCGTAGATCTTTGCAGATTTGACGATCAGAGCGACATCGTACTTCACTCGCCGTCCCTCCTGAAAACTATTGGGCTTGTGGTTGCCGTGTCCTAACGTATACACATGGCATCATTCGATTGGTGAACCCGAGACTTGATCCATAGAATAGCCACGCGGCGGTCAGGCGCTATGTTGCTATGGAGATTTTTTGGTTGGCGTGCGTTAGCGCCATAGCGCCTGTGGTGCCGAAAAACTTTCTTGACCCGCCCTCCATTGTAGCCCACCCGTCGGGCCACCAAACACGTGTTGATCAGGCATGATGTCACCGATACTACCTCCCGTGCAACTTCTGATGACGAGATCGCACCGACCGTCGATCCATCTAAAATCTAACGGAGAGAAAATTTGGCGGGTCGGGGCATTAAAACAACAATTTTTTAGGCTAACCGTTGAATAGGCCACGGATTTGAATTTAAATCTTTGGCGGTAAAACCAGAGGTAACACTTCTGGCGACTCGCAAGGGGCATGAGCCTGCTCAATGCATGACCAGTGCCTAAGAATGATCCATTGGGCTATGGAGTCAAAAGAGGACCAGGAGGCACAAGATGAGAGCTGCAAGAACCCTAACCCTTAAAGAGGAAATCAAAACATTAAAAACCCTTAAGGTTCTAACTCTGCTTCTATGATTGGAAACAAAAAATAGGACCTCCTCAGTAGCGTGAGACATGTCAAAAATGACTCACGAAGAGAGACAGGTGCTCGTGCACTTATTGCAAAACAGAAACAAGTAGGAAGCAACTGGATTAACTATGTACATAGATTCACAACCCTTCAGAAACAGGGCTTCAGATAGATCCCATTGACTGGAATGGGTAGAACTTCACCACTTGGCCTGCTTAGTTGGAATGCGTTGGCCTGTTTGCAACTGGAAATCAGATAAGGGCCACTCCATAATGGGTCAAATTTGGAGTGCCTTCTTGGTTTTGCTCTGTCTGAGTCCCACTTGAGAACTAAATCTCCCTCTCTGAAGATTCTGGCCCTTGCCTTCTTATCAAAACTCTTCTTCATCTGTTGCTGGTGAATCTCTAGAGTTTTCATGGCTTTGTTTCTCTTTTCTTCCAACTCAATTAGTTCTGCCATTCTTACTGACATGACATCATCTTCAACTAGTTCTAGCTGATGAGCCAACTCCAAGGATGGGAACTCCAATGCGATTGGGAGTCTAGCTTCCCTACCATATACTAGCACAAAAGGTGAATTCCCAATAGATCTCTTGGGTGTTATCCTATCAGCCCACAGAGCGGCCCTTAATTTCTTGTGCCAGGTCCTCTGATTGTCTTCTATTGTCCTCTTCATAATTCTGATCAGATTCTTGTTGGAAGATTCAGCCAAACCATTACCCTGAGGATAGTAGTTCGATGATGTGCTCAGGTAGATATTGCGATTCATGGCCCATGCACAAATTTGGGTCCCAACAAAAGACTTGGCATTATCTGAGATGATAGTAGAAGGAGCACCAAATCTAGATACAATTCCATCAAGGAATTCAACAACTGATGGCTCTATGGCATCCTTCAAGGCAACTGCCTCTGTCCACCTAGTGAAATAATCAGTAGCAGCCAAGATCCATTTATGACCTGCACTAGATGGAGGATTAATGGGGCCTATAAAATCCAACCCCCACTGAGTGAAGGGCTGATCCACCTGAATAGGGTGAAGAGGAAGAGCTGCAAGTCTCTGTTTGCCTGAGAAAAAAGCACATTTCTCACATTTCCTCACATACCTGTAACAATCATGGAACAGAGATGGCCAATAATATCCAGCCCTCATGATCTTCATAGCGGTTGTTCTTGCAGAGAAGTGGCCGCCATCAGGGCCATCATGGAGTTCTCTAATCACCCTTTTAGCCTGATCCCCTTCAACACATCTCAACAGGGTCCCATTAAAATCCCTCCTGAATAGGATATCGTCAATCACAACATAGGGAATGGATTGTAGTCTATATTGTCTTCTTTTAGTTCTGTCCAATCCCTAAGGGTATCCATTCCCTAATAAGAAATTCTTCGTGTCATTTATCCAGCTCCTTGGACCATTAGCATACCTTTCCTCCTGCTGCTCTGCTATCACCATGGCAACTTCTTCATCTGAGGTATGATCTGATAACATTTCTTTACATAATCCTCTTCCTCTTACCAATTTGGTAATCTGAATGTCAACATCATATTCCATTACCCTAGTGATCCATCCAGCTCTCTTCTCACTGACATCTTTGTTTAACAGGAAGTCTTTTACACTTGCATGGGGCACCAACAAATGGACCCTATTATGGGATAAGAGGTGTCTGAACTTCTTCAAGGCTCTAATGACTGCAAGGGCCTGCTTCTCAACAAAGCTATACTTATCTTCATATTCCTTAAGCCCTTCACTAAAGAAGGCTATGGGCTGCTCCTAATTCTTGTCATTTGTTTGGGTCAAGACAACAGAGATACTTGACTCACCACCTAAAGTGTAGAGGATGAAATCCTTCTCAAATTTTGGGTTCATGAGGGTAGGGGCCGATGCTATGGCTGCCTTGATCTTTTCAAAACTCTCCTTCCCCTCCTTGGTCCATGAGAAGACCATATCTTTCTTGAGCATGGCTGTAAGGGGTTTCACCATGGTGGCAAGATTAGGAATAAACCTTCTTACAAAATTTATCCTACCAAGGAAACTTTGTAGCCCTTTCTTGTGTTTAGGGAGAGGAAGGGAAAGTATTGCTTTTGTTCTTTCTGGGTCAACGGTCAATCCATCCTTAGATACAATGTGTTCCAATAGTTTTCCCTGGTTTGTAGCAAAGACACATTTGGTTGGGTTGAGAGATACCCCAAACTCTCTACATCTTAGAAATACCTGTCTCAAATGATCAAGATGATCTTCCACATTCTTGGAATACATAGTTATATCATCAAGGTATACCAAGACAAACTTGTCAATTAATCTTCTGAAAGCTACCTCCATTGCCTTTTGGAATGTGGCACCTGCATTTGTTAATCCAAATGGCATTTTGCAATAAGCATAGGTGCCCCATTTAGTAGTAAATGCTATCTTGTATCTATCAGACTCTTTAACCAGTACTTGGTTATAACCTGAAAACCCATCAAGAAAAGAGAATCTCCTTGACCCACTGACCTTGGACAGAATTTGCTCCATAGAAGGGAGAGGATGGTGATCTTTAAGGGAAGCCTGATTGAGATCCCTAAAGTCCACACACAATCTGATTTCTCCATTCTTCTTCCTCACAGGGACAAGGTTAGCTACCCATGATGAGTGTTTGATAGGAAAAATTATGTTAGCCTCAATTAGTTTGGATAGTTCTTTCCTCATTAAAGGTTCAATCTTGGGATTCACCGGCCTCTGTTTTTGCCTTACTGGTTTGACCCTATCAACTAAATCTATGGTATGCTGAAACAAACTAGGGTCAAACCCTTTTAAATCATCATATGTCCAAGCAAATACATCACTAAATTCTTGACATAGATGAATGAAATCTTCTTGCTCAGCTTTAGAACATACCTTCCCCATGTTAAGAGATTTTCCATCAGTAATAGTAACTGGGGCATGGTCATCCTTTTCTGCAACTACATTCATCCCTTTGCCTCTTGTTTGATCATCAGGATTAAAGATGCCCTCCAAGGTAATGAGACCCTTGGGTAGCTTGTTGGAATTGAGATGAATGATCTGATCACCATATTGATCTTGTAGCCTTAGCTCACTTCTCTCTGAAAATTCTGCTTCTTTCTGCAAGAAGCTCACAATTTTCTCATCAGACTCGAACACTTGCCAATGAGTATTATTATCAGGAACAGCAGGCCTCACCACTACCCTTATTTGTTGTTTCTTTTCTTCCTCAAGATTCCCTGGTATATCATAAGATGCACCCACTGCTGCAAGTCTGTCAGCATGTTTATTTTCTTTCCTAGGAATGCTCTGAATGTTAAATGCATTGAAACCCTCAAGCAAATCCCAGACTCTATGTTTATAAGACTTGAGCAGGCAATTTTTGGTGATATTTTGATTTGTCACTTGGTTCACTACCAACTCACTGTCCCCATATACTTTCAAGGCTTGAATTCCCCTCTTTTGGGCAAGTAGGAGACCTTGGATCAAGGATTCATACTCGGCCACATTATTGGTACAACTAAATTGGAACCTAAAAGAGAAGTAGTATCTGATTTGCGCAAGAGAGATCAACATAACACCAGCCCCTAATCCATTTCTATTCCTTGAGCCATCAAAGTACATACTCCATACTCCATTTATGTCGTCATTAGTCCTAACAAGGTCAGGAACTTGAACCTCCTTCTCTATTACACAATATGTACTAAGGCCTGTCTCAAGGGTTTCTAACATAGGCTCAAACTGACATGTATTTGCCCACTCATCCAAGAAGAAATCAGGAATCCCTGCTATGGAAGTGACAGGCTCGTTTACTATGTTATTCTCGTTCACCTCTAGGATAGGGCAATTCATATTGATGAAGTTGGGAGTGTAGGGTTCAGTGTGGTGAAGGGCTTGAGGTTCTTCTCTTATTGAAGCATTGGCCCCATATCTAGTCTTAAATGACATGTAAGACCAATCAGCAGATATGAATACACCAATTTGGGCAGTGAAGTCTCTCAAAAGACAGATGGCAAAATAGGGCTTAACCTCAGCAACAAATATGTCTTGAATCACAATACAACTAGGGCATGCATGTAGGGCCATTTCCACACTTCTAAGGATGCCTACAGTTTTGACAGTACTCCCATCTAGTTGTAACACATCCCTAACAATGGGCTCATATTTCATCCCTAAAGCATCAGCAACACACCTAGGCATTACTGAGCTACTAGCCCCCGAATCTATCATTCAATTATGGACTAATTTGCCCCCTATAATCAGAGAAACATAAAATGGAGGAGGTCTAACCTTTTTATTTGCCTCCACATCTCCTGCTGGTTGTACTAAACTAGTGGCACTCTCCATGGTAGATGACTGATCCTTGGGCTCAATCCTTTCCAATTCTTGTTGCAGCATCTTCCTCTGCATTGGTATGGTAGCGACAACATCCCACATGGAAATGTTTACAATGGTCTTCTACATTTGCTCTACCACACTCAATGGTGCACTAGGAATTTTGGTAGAAACTTTGGGGGCTGCACTTATAAGAGGTTGAGATGGGGCAACAAAAGGATCACTTGCATCCTCATTTCTTGGACCTTGCTCTTGCTGTTGTGAAGTGTTTGTCTGCTCATTTTCTATTTGTGTGTTAGGTATAACTCTTGAAGTTGAGGCCTACTTAGGAGAAGGAGGAGCAACATGTTCCATAGCTCTCTTCTTGCTTCTTGTGTTATGAGCAACGGAGTCCTAGTTTACATTACAATGTTCCTCCATTTGGTGATTCATAAAAGAGCAATCACCCTGCCTCTGAACGCATGAGGCCTCCTTGGGATGATCTTCTTTGTGTGATTGCTTTACTGTGGACTCCTGGACAGTTAGGGCCAAATAAGATTCTGCTTTCTGACATAGGCAGTAGGTATAAGAATAGTTACATGAGGGACAAAAATCTTGATCTTGTGCCAAGTTATTTTGAGGGACTATAGTTCTGTTCTGATTTGAGCTTGAAGCAGAAGCATGGCTATTCTGCCTATTCTAATCAAAAGAGCCATTCCACTGATTAGGAGGCCTACCACCACTTGGAGCCTGATATTGCAATTGGGGAGGCTTGCCACCTTGGGCCTGCTGTCTTTCTAAGGCCACCACCTTGTTACTCATCTTTTGTATTAGAGAAAAACTATCCTCTAGTCTCTTCCCTTGGTCCTTCAACTCCCTCCCCTGCTCTTGTAATTTTTTATCCAGGGTCTTTTCTCTTTTATCTGCGTTCAGTACTAGACCTTGGAGCATTTCCATGAGTTCATCTATTCCGTTCGAAGATGTGGAAGCTTGGGGAACTGGGGTAAGGGCTTGCGATGTAGAAATTGTAGGGAGAGGGGCTACTGCTGGTTGGTGGTTGGGAACATCAGGAAAGAAAGGCATAGGAGGCCTTGGAGCCAACTTTCCCCCTTGTATTAGAATGTTCTCAGCTTTTATGGTTGTCTCATAACCATTAGGTAATGTATCTCCTCCCATAGTTTGGATTGTGGTGGCAATATCACTATTAAAAGCTCTAAGGTAATGCAAGAAGGCATTACCAGGCATAGGTTTCACTATAGTAGGTATTCTATCCCATGTCTTTTGGAATCTGTAACTAAAATCAGTCATACATTCATGGGGGGCTCTTTTTATTGTAGTCAGCTGCTCTAATAGTGACAAATGGTCACTCTTATCCTCAAAATGTTTGCATAATCCTGCTCCTAGTCCATCCCAATCAGTTATGGAACCATGAGCTAAGCCTCTATACCACTATAATGCTTTTCCTTTTAAAGATGAGGCTAGAAGTCTGATGGCAACATCATCTTCTGTAATACCATGAATATTGCAGACATTCGCTACCTCTTGGATATGCTCTAGGGGGGAAATAGAAGTTTCACCAGTAAAATAAGGTATGCTTTTTAGTGCAGCTACTGGTATATCATGTCTTTGGGCTAACAACAGAGGACTTCCACCATTAAAGGTGGCAAAAGGATGAACTCTTGGCTGTGCCATATAAACAAGTGTTCTATTGATGAGTGCTGACAGCAATCTAGGCTGAGTTCGGACAGTGGGAGGAGTAGAGACAGATCTCACAGGTATATTGATTGTTACTCCACCTCTAACTGGTGATAATGAAGCTCTAGCCCTCCTTCTTCTAGGACTTGAAAGTGAGAGTTCTTGATATTGAAAATTACCTCTAGAAGACGCCCTTGTTTCAGCTCTGGGCATGAATTTCTGCAACTTTGGCCTGAAACCAGATTTTTTGATGCTCAGAGTCGCCAATTACTTGATGAATCAGCCTCTTGAAGGCTTGAATACTGAAGCCAGCACCACTTCTTCAGCATTAATCTCAGAAACTCTTTCTTCTTTTGACACCAATAGACATGAAATCTTCTGATATAGGTCCCACTGGGCGTGCCAAAAACTATTGTCACTTAGGTTTGCACCCTTGTCCAAGGCCTATGCGCTAGGACAACCTAGTGAAACATGGAAACAACCTCCAAGCTGTGGGACTTGAACTACGAGGTTGAGTCTCCAGAGAAGGCCGACTTCCTCTTACTGTTAGGGTGCACCTATCTATTCTCAGAAGGGAAAGGGAGAAAGAGAGCGTCAAATCAAACCTACCTAGTCTAATCTAAGGTGGTGATGCACCAAAACAGAGTGTTCAGACTCATTCCTGCCCATATATATACTACAAGACCAGAATAACATACAGAAGTCATACATATCCAGACTTGTATCGATCAATAATCACATACAGATCAGAAAAAACCAATCGAATGACACTAGGAAAAGGAGATTTCACTTATGTATTATCTGATAGGCCAAAGATAGATACAGTATGCAGATCGTTGATCTCAACAATACACCAATGGGAGGCAAAGTGATGCACATTCACACTGATGGCTGAAAGAGATGATACAGGCTATTACATGGCTCAGAGATAAAGGGATTTTACACTGCAAGTCTGCAAGCAGTAGCAGAGAAAATCAGGAAGAATCGACCTTTAGAACAGATCACAAAATTGCCTTTATAGATCAGGCATAACTGAAGATTTTTGCGTTACATTCACTTCTTACCTACTGGCATTAACTTCCCATCTCGAGAATCCAATCGGGGATCTGATTGAAATCCTGGCCTGTATACCGAGAAATCTCATTTCTTCTGAGAAGAGCCTGCAAAAGATAGAAATGGCACCACAACATTCCCTAACATGGTAGATGGATCGACCGGATGGGTGGAGTGTCCTTATGTCCTGGATTCATTCCTAGTAGGTCGAAAATGATCGCGAAGATCAGATCGCAAGATACGTCGATCGTCTCTGCATCTTGGTTTATGAATCATCCAAGCTTATCAGTCGAACCGATTTCTTATACGCCGACTAGGCCACGCGGGCCAACTGTAATCCTTTGTTTTTCCACTTGGAGAGTCCTTCCATGGTTGACCACCTTCATCGAACTAACCGCGCCACCTTATCATCTAACCGCTGGCCGTTAGCTAATCGCCACGTCAAAAACTGGACCTGGGAGGACACGTGTCTTTTGAGCGCTAACTCGCCATTGTAAAATCTGCGCAGTTCCTCCATGGCGAGATAGCGTCAACCCTAGATTTTGGCAGATCTGATGGTGGAGATCCACCCCTTAATGCACAGGTCGTATCAAGAAATTTGGCCCCTCGACATATCTGTGTTCTGACTCGGCACACGTGGTTATTTCTGATTCGCCGTGGACTCTCCTTCTTGTGACTGGGCCCCATCCAAGTCGGCGCCACCTCAATGATGCATCTAGCGAGACCTGACCCCACCGACGCATGTCAATCGGGTGCGATTTTGCCATGGTAAAAATCTTGCAGCTTTACTAAGGCGACATGGCACCTACCATTGATCTTTCCTCATCCGACGATCATGAAGACTCATCTTGCTCTGTGCTGTCTTTACCCCGGGCCCATCATATCTGGTGACAACTCAACATCCGCACCGCACCTGAATGACACGTGGTAAATGGGCGCTATGTTGCCATGATAAAAATCTTGCAACTTCACCATGGCGAGATGGCGCCTACCGTTGATCTCTTCTAATCTGACGGTCACAGAACCTGACCTCCTGTAACCCTCCGTTCCTATTGATTTGCCGGGCCTGCTAACACGTGGCATCCTCTTGTTGGTTTGTCAGTCACCCCACCCTAACTACTTCTGACGGCATGAAATGCAGCCCCGCCAGGACACGTGGCGCACGGGCGCTATGTCGCTAATGCTAAAGTCTGGGCAGTTCCCGATGGCGAGATAGCGCCAGCCGTAGATCTTTGTAGATCTGACGATCAGAGCGACATCGTACTTCACTCGCTGTCCCTCCTGAAAACTACTGGGCCTGTGGTTTCCGTGTCCTGACGTATACACATGGCATCATCTGATTGGTGAACCTGAGACTTGATCCATAGAATAGCCACGCGGCGGTCGGGCACTATGTCGCCATGGAGATTTTCCAGTTGGCATGCGATAGCGCCATAGCACCTACGGCTCCAGAAAACTTTCCCAACCCGCCCTCCGTTGGAACCCACCCGCCGGGCCCACCAAACACGTGTTGATCGGGCGCAATGTCACCGATACTACCTCCCGTGCAACTTTTGATGACGAGATCGCGCCGACCGTCGATCCATCTAAAATTTGACGGAGAGAAACTTTGGCGGGTCGGGGCATTAAAACAACAAATTTTTAGGCTAACTGTTGAACAGGCCATGAATTTGAATTTAAATCTTTGGCGGTACAACCAGAGGTAATAGTAGCCAAGCAGTGACTCATGATGAGATGGTGGGAGGTTGAATTCAGGCTCAGAGATCATGCCACGTGGATGATTCGGCGATCGTCACTATGGCACTGTGAAGAAAAATGCTCAGAGGTTACCATAGCGACATGGAAAGGATTGATGCAGTGATGACATGTGGCACAAGTTCCAAGGTAGATGGTGATGTAGTGAGCAATTTTTTGAGATGTACAAGATTGTGACATGTGGCAGATCATGTGGATCTCACTATGTCACTAAGGGAGAGATGCACGCTAGTTAGTATAGCGACATAGCGAGTATGACATAGCGGCAAGTAGGCATCCAATCAAAAGATGACACGTGTCAAGCTTAGTCAAACCTAGTTTGACCTGGATAGAGAATGGTGGAAAATTCTTGGGAAGCCATGAACAGAGGACCGATCTTCAGAAGGCCATAACTAGAGTATTTTCTAGGCAAAATGGGTGCTCCAATATACCATCAGAATCGAGAAGAGCTGAATTTTCTATTTTTGGAGTCAAATTATGCACAGGTGTTCATCGGTTCACGTTGTAGGTCAATTTGTAAAATCTAAGGCATTGGCAACAAAACAGGCTAAGTTCTTCATTGATGATTAGAATTGGTTAGAGGACAGTTTTAAAGGTCTATTGCAATCTGAAAGTGAAGAAAATCAACTTGAGGTTGTTTTCTTGTCTTCTCAAGATTATACTGTAACTATTTTTTTTACTTTTACCGTGATTTCATTTTAACACTAAAATCAGTTACAATCTTTCATCATGACATCTTTGAGATATTTGATGCCTTTGAAAGCGAATTGAAAAGGGATCTGATATGCAGTAAAAGAGATAGGGTAGAAAGAAGTTTTTCATCTTCTTGGGAAGGATTTCTGAGTGGACACATGTCATGTTTACAACATATTCAAATTTTCACTTCCTGCTATATTATTCCCTTTCTTTCTCATTGTATAGGTTCCAATTTTTTGTGACTGAGAAACCAATAGGTTCTAGTTCTGGGGAAAAAATTTGCACATTACTATGAGACCATATTCTGGTTCCAGTTTTGATGTGTTTCCTTGACTGTGATACCATTCTTGAGCATAATTCTTTCATGTGAACAGTAGTAGTGCAGATAATATAGGAAGTTCTGATATGTTAGGTGTTTTTCATGTTTTAATTTTATGAATCTGAATGTATAGTTTCAAGGAAATGAATACATATGAGTAGCAATTTCACTTGTTTCGTTATGGTTCTTGTCTCCTAACTCAGCAATTTGTAAGTATTATGTGGTCTTGGAAAAAAGATCTAAGATCCATTTGCATCCGCTTCAGGTTGTATGTTTGATGTATTTTGTTGTTGGACCAAAGGGCCAAGTAAATGCTTGATATGTTTAAACAAGGTTATTGGTTATTTGAGAAGGATATTTTCTAAGAATGAGACCTGAATGAACATTGATGTTTGAATCACAAGGTGGTTAGACAGATCTGATGTCTGGGTATACGAGATATGTCTTGATGTCACAGATGTATGTTTTGAATTCATGGAATTGTCCAATGGATTAGGCATTGATCAGTTGTAGGATCACTTGTTATACTACTACATATTTGAGGTTGTGTTGAATCAACATCATTAATCAAATGTTTTCCCTTTTATGTTGAAAGCTATTCAATGTTAACCCACACTTAGCTTGCCATTTTCATGAGTTATGTTCTTAGCTATTTCACGGTTGTGATTCCTGGTTAAGTATAGAAGATTTAGGGGTTTTATTCCGCTTTACATTAGATTCAGTGTATGCTTTGATAACTGGTACCATATAAAGAATCTATAGGTATACCCACCTAGGTTTTGCAGAGCCTAAAGTGCAGAAGGAGTGTAGCGTTATAGTTGGCCCAGGTTCTTGGTGAAGTGTGTCCATTATTGGAGATAGCTTCCCATAGACACATTCTTTCCTTGCATACTTGGTTTTTTAAACACTATTAAATCAGGAGCGAACACCTCAAAAAATATTTATATTAACAAATAGTATATTATAAAACCACACATCACCAATTTCTCCTTGGGAATTTCTTCTATCCCAAGAGCATCAAGCAATATAATCTGCACAAGTCATAAGAAAATAGTCTCATCAGGTATACCCACATAGGATAGTAGATCCAGAAGTGAAGAGGGTTTTGTCTTTTAGTTAAAACTTTATTCATCGGACAAGTTTGTATCAAATTCCCATAATTGAGAAAGCAAGGTTCATAAGCTTTCCAACCAAAAATTTGAGGAACCAAAAAAGTCAGTATGGAAACACAAATTACAATAGCAGAGACACCTCCTAAGGCAACTAATAAAACTTCAAGCAGTACTTCAAAATCAATTTGTGAAGCATTAATTTCAAGTTTTTTGGAAGATGTTACAAATATGTTTGCTGAAAACATGGACATTCAAAAATATTTTCATTTATCATCCTTTTTCTATTGGGAAGATAGCAGAGGAATCATGCAAGATGAGTATGAATACTCAAATATTGCTTAAACTAACTATTGAGGATTTGCATAGCACCTTACCATTCCCTATATAATTGAATAAGTAAAATATTTTAAAAAGAGTGAAGAAAAGATAATAGGGTAATTTGTCAACCACACTTGAAGAAGCATCAAAAACCAAGGTATAGATAGAGCATGATGCTAAATTACTCGTATGGTCTATGAAAATATAAGGAATGACAAGACAGTTCTAGAGGTTTACATAAAAGAACTGAGAAGATGTACTTATGAGGGAAAGGACCTATATGTGAAATGTGCTTTAGTATATAAATATACTCATAATATTTCAAAGGAAATTTGAGAAAAAGAGAATGAATTAGAAAAGATGGGTGAAGAGTTGCAAAAACTAGATGAAAAGGTTATGATGTTTGAGAAAAGAATAAGTAAAACCCTTGATGAGATAAGGATACTTGAGGATGACAAAGAAGGAATTTTGAAGAGGTTCACCATGATGAGAAAGCACAAAACATTAAAAATTGATGTTCTACAAAAACTATTAGATACCTTATTGGAAGAAAAGGAGTCCTATGCCAAATGTTTGGACTCAGATCTTAAAGTAGCAAGGGTAGTAGCTTATGCATTATGCAGAGTCACCAACATAGCAGATGCAGTACAAAGTTCTTGGGAAGCTAATTTCACAAATCTCTAGAAATTTTTTAGATTACATGAGTTTATTTGAAAACCATCCATCTTGGAAGAAGAAGAATAAAGTAATTAAATTTTGACTTGCATATAGATTTTGGCTCACATTTGTCATTGATCTCAAAGGGGTAGTGATGGGTAAGAAAAAATTGCAAGGATTATGAATATTAAATATTTTTAAGGCAGATATAAGTTTGAGATTATAATCTAAGGGCAAGTATAATATATATGGAGAAGATGGTATATTACTAATACAAATAATCCACATTTTGAAAATTTTAGGAGGCCACAAATTTTTGTGAATTTTGAAGTTTTATTACTTGGCAAATTTTTCCCATATGTTTTCATCAATGCCAAAGGAGGAGGTGCTAACCATATGGCAAGGCATATTTTCAATTAGTGACAAAACACTTAATTCATCCAAGAAGGTCAGTTAATACTACAACTAAGCTTTGATTCAATCAACATGCTTTGGTGTAGTTCGAGCAGATTGAGAATATCCTATGTTAGCTGAGCATTGTCTTATGAACAGACATCACAATATAAACCAAGTTCTCAATGTGAACCAAGCTAGCAGTGTGAACCAAGTTCTCATTGTGAACCAAGCTAGTACTGTGAACTGGTTTCATAGTATTTGCCAAGTTCTCAGTAAAGCAAGGCATCTAGTGTTACCTGAGTGTCAAAGTGTCACCTAAGCTCATTGTATTTCTTGAGCATCACAATAGCACCTAAGTTCACAGTATGACCTGAGCATCAGTATTCAACCAATCTAAAGGTGTAATTTGATTATTGTAAAGACACCTGTTATTTGAGCCAACTTAGAATGAAAATATTAATTGATGGTTATATAAGAAAGGAAAATTATTTTTTCTAAAAAGTGTGGAAAAGCATGAGAAGTGAAAAACATGAATGAAAAGAATATAAGAAAGTGAATAAAGAGAATATGGAAAGCAAGAAGAAGATAGAGAAGATTTAGTAACTAGGTTACCAAGTAGTATAAAGAGAAAATCAGAGTCATATCTATCACAGTCGAGTGATTAAAATTTTCAAAGGATCTATATCAACAAATCAAGTTGCAAACAAGGATCATCCTACCGATTGCATCCTAGTAGTTGCATTAGGTAAATCTTCTAACAAGGTGGGCCTAGCAGTCCTTTGTAAGATCTCTTAATAGAGTACATACTTCATTGTATTTTAAAATCCTTTCACAAGGTGGACCTAACAACCCTTCATACTCATACAAGAGTAGATCATGAGAAGTGATCAAATGTAAGCCCTAACAAGCCAACTTTATTTTTGTAGTAGCGAAGCATTGTGGGTGTCATCCCCACCCTAGTTTTACCTTCTCCTTGGAGGATTTATGGTTTACCATATATTATGTCAAAGTGTTATGGTTTTGATTCCTTTATTATATTCATGAATTAAAGTAGGTTAGATGTCTAATGAAGTAAAGAAAAAGTATTCTAAGTGAAAAGTTTAAGTGGTTCCTGATTCACCCCCCGCTCCCAGTCACATGTCTTTCATTACATTTCCAACAATTGGTATCAGAGTAAGGTTCTTCTATCAAAGGCTTCATATATTGAGAATAATGATCTAAGGAAATGAAAGTGCATAAGTTAGAGAAAGCTATTGAGAATGATAAACTAAATCTACATATGGCTATGGATCAAGTTTAGAAACTCAAGGAATAATTCACTTACTCTTTGAAGAGAAGAAAAGAATTGGATATACACATGAATGAAAATCTATACATAGAAGAAAGAATAGAAGACCTCTATAGAGAAAGAACTTTAGAAGAAGCAGATGCAGTCATAGAAGATCTACTAAGAAGGAATGCTACTCTACAAGAAGAAGTGAGAAAACTGAAAAGAGAATAGGAAAGTCACTTGGTTAGGTTATGTGAAGTTATGGAACAAAATAAAAAAGCAGTAAATAACAAAGAACTGGAAAATGAAGAAAAAATATTACTTGCAACAAGATTAGAAGAAAAGACCATGAAATTTAGTAGCTATCACAACATTAGGTAGACATGGCAAATCAACTAGATGATGCAAATCATGAAATCACCAATCTAAGAACAAAGAATGATAGACTCCAAAATGAACCAAGAGCTAAAAAGGAACTCAATAAAAGAGGGTTGAGGTCACAAGAAAGTGTGAATCAATTGTATGAACAAACTCTAAATATATCTAAAGGCACTATTGGCTTAGGGTATACTAGTCAAGGACAATCATCACAACAAGGAGAACATAAGAACCAAAGTCCTACATGTAAAAATTATGGAAAAATAGGTCATACATCAAACATTTTCTAGAGTAATACTATGCAACCAAAGTTCAAAGGTCATTGCTATAATTGTTAAAAATATGGACACAAGGCAAATGAATGTAGAACCATATCAAGGTTTGAAAGAAAATGTTTCGCATGTCAAATGCATGATCAAAAATCTTCTAAGTGTAGATCAAATCAATGGAATCCAAATAATCAACACAATGGAACTAGACAAAGAGCATTAATTGATTGAGACTACAACACATGGGGAAGATGTCATCTATGTGGAGAATACATCCACATTAGAGTAAATTGTGAAGTGACTTCAAAGAAGATATACTAATGTGAGATGTTATGTATGCAAAAAAATAGGTCATTTGACAAGAAAATGTATCAATTAAGATACAACAAATTTTAGTGAAGAAAAAAAAGTGAAAGCAAAGGTTGAAGAAATCAAAACTTAGATGACTCATAAATGAGTAAGGAAATCAAAGGAAAACACAAGGCAAGACAATGAAGCTATTGTCATCAAAGCCAATAAGTTGGGTAAAGTATCCACATCCAACTAAGCAATCAAGGAGATGGTTGGAACTACAAATACAAAGAAGACCCTACATAAATTCTAGATAACAAAGATTAGTCCAAATATTCATACTAAGATGAACTAGGACAAGTGGAGGGAACTACATTTTAACTGAGTTAAAATTAAATTATAACCAATTTGTCAAGCATCATTAAGAAAAGCCAAATTAGAAACCAATTCTAACCAAGCCCCCTGATGAATAGTTAATGTGGAGCTTACGTTCAAAGACCTTGCTGAGCCTTTTCACTTACAAAGTATGAAGCATTTATTTGGACCTAAAAGGTTGAAATTTTTTATAAAAGATAGAATCAAAAGTTCATTTTCTCACTGTCATTTCAGAGACTAGTTTGAGTAGAGTGATTTTCGAACCCCCAAGCGATCAACAATGAATTGTTGTATTGTTGGAGTGAATTCGTAGAAGTACATTTAAGAAGGTTATTTGTCAGCTAAATTCCCATTCACCGAGTGAAATGACATCTAGATCTAGTGTAAAGATGAAGAAGGGTTCAGATATGTTGTTGAAGAATGTGGTATGCAAAGCATGAAAATTCAAGCTTTATTCTCCAATTGTTGAGCAGAAAGACTCATTGGAATCTCACTCAATCATTCCTTTGAAGGTATTATTGATCCATGACATTAGGCCATTTTATCATTCAAAAATTCTAGAATTAGGTTCTTTTGAGCTAAATGAGGCATATAATGCATTGTGTGAGAATGCAGTATTGAAACCTGAGAATAGACATTTGGAAGTTAAAGATTTGACTCATGCACTGCACATGCCAAGGAATTTTCAAGTAAAGTGGATCAGATATGTTTTAAGCAGGGTTCACAATATGTCCTTCTAGCTTGAGAAACTAGTGAAGATCACAAAGAAGATGATCCATCAAGTCACCACTTACCCATCACTAGATAGACCTAAAACAACCAAAACCCTAGCTCAAGGCAAGATTGCAAAGAAAACCCTAGCAAAGTGGGATGGTAGAGGAATGAAGTTGACCAATGTCATAGACATGGAAATGAAGTTTGGAATCCATGTAATTGCTCACAAGATTTACAACTTGAGTAGACCTAACAACATACCGTACATGATAGTTGGTCTAGCTTACAAGGTTGTGAAGAATAATCTGCCTTTTAACCTAGCCAAGTTGCAGGTAAGCCAACTAGGCAAGAACATGGAAATCATCCATGCATAAGTAAGAATGTGTGTAAGTTTGGATCTCTTCTAGTGTGTTTGTTTTTCTATGTGCAAAATTTCTTCCCTTCTAAGGTTAGTGTGGTCTAGAACAAGGATAGACCTATCATATACCAGTTCAATGACTTCATCAATGATTTAGGAGAAAATTTTGATGAAATTATGGATACATATTTTGAGAATTTTAAGGAAAGATGTAGAATAGGTACAGGATTCCTCAACAACTAGTTGAGTAGTATGAACAAGATATCTTCTTCCTAGTGGACTATGATAACACTCATATTCAAGCAATCATACCTAGGATAGCATGGGTAAAACCTTTGGGGTATGAAGTGAACATTGATGATAGTAAGGATATCATTGAGGCTTTACTAAATGAGCTGGACGACCTTAAGGCTACATATTTTGGCATCTATAAGGAGGCTAAAACCAAGATATCTCTAGAAATAGAGATTCCTCAAATTTTGATCAAGAGAGAAAAGAAAGAATGGAAGATATTCATAAGAAATTAGACATGAAGGATGACCCTCTTATGCTCACCAAGGAAAAAGGAGAGGATGAAGAAAAAGAGGAGGAAGAATGGGAGGAAGAAGAGGAAGATGAACCTCTACACCAAAGAAACCTACACTTAAGAAGGTAGCTACCCCTATGATCACCACTGCTAGAAAGTCAAGGAGGAAATTGAAGCTTTAGGAGGGTGATGATGAAGAGGAAGAAGAAAATACACCCATTATCCAACTAAAGAAGCCCCCACTATCCTTTGAGTAGTAGTTGGAAATATTGAAGGAAGGAAGTGCCATGGTTGGTTTCAAATATATCATATATGAATCTAGGAGCAACGAGTAGCAATAGATAGAGGATGCTTTGGTTGAAAAGATGGCAAGATGGAAGTATGATCCTAATGAGCTGAAAAGCCAAGCTCTATAAGTTTTACTTAAGGAAGTGACATGAAGATGGACAAATGTTGTGAAAATAGAGAGGGACATCAGAAAACAAACATTGAAAAGTGTCATGCCATACTTCACTAAAGAAGAAATCAAGGAGGCCATGACCAAGCATGAAAATAGGAAAACTCCTACATT
The DNA here is from genome assembly GCA_028749045.1 of Cupressus sempervirens. Lineage (NCBI taxonomy): Eukaryota > Viridiplantae > Streptophyta > Pinopsida > Cupressales > Cupressaceae > Cupressus > Cupressus sempervirens. Next base: position 676,650,451 of record CM053785.1, read on the forward strand.
TAAATCTTTTCAAATTTTGTCTAATAAATAGAAGAGGTTGTTTAGCTCACAACAAAGTTGTGAAAAACCATTTTTGAGGAAGAGAATAAGGTAGATAATGATGAAATGCCAGATGTACAAACTATTGAAGAGTCAGATTTAGAAATGATAGTTGCTGCAATAATAGCCTCTCTACCTACTTCTCTGAGCCAAGCCATTGTTTCATCAAGTGTAGAGAAGACTAAGATTAAAGAGGAGGAAGAAAGTCTTTCACCCACCCAAGTAGTAACCAAGAAGAAAAATTTGACTACCTTTCGGCCAAGCATAACTGAGAAAATTTTAGACAAGGATGAGGAAAAAATTGACAAAGGAACCAAAGAAGAAAGCAAGAGTCAACTAAGTGGAGAAGAGATGAAGGATGAAGACAAAGGAAAATAAATATTACTGCCTCTGAGTGCCAAGGGAAAGGAAAAAGAAAATGTTTTGGAAGAAATTGATCTTGATACAAAAATTGTGATTCCAATTTGGGATCAATCTAATCTCTTTGTTGAACAAATGGAGATCTTGAGCGAACTATGGAGAAAAAGGGCTTAGTAAAGGAAACTTGTGATAGAAAAGGATAGGGGAAAGGTTCGTGAAGACATCAAGGATATATTTTTGGGTGTAATTCAAGTTGAGGTAAAGAATAACGCCCAAATCATTGAGAAATTAATTGATTTTGTACATTAATTCAATAAGTATTTAAATGGTCAAGAAAAACTTCTGCAAAGGGAAGAAAGAAAATTTGAGAATAAAGTTTTGGAGAATGTAACCAAGAAGCTTACCATTGATCAAGTGGAATTGTCCACTCTCATTGCTACATTAGAAGAAGTTGTAAATAATGTTGTCTCCTTATTTACAAAACTATGCGATACTTCAAAATTCACCAAGGAAATAAAGGAAAAACTGGCCAAGATTGATGAAGAGTTGAAAAATAGTGTTAATTAGTTAGCACTTGACTCAAATTCCACCTCCAATAATTTTGTGAAGGTCAAAATTTTGACAGATTTACAGACCAAACTACTAAGGGATGAAGCTAGGATTAGAGAAATAGTAATAGATATTCAAAGTATGATACTTCCTCACATGTATGTGATGTAGAAAAATCCTACACATGCAAAGACACTAGTTTATGATAGAAATTTCTTAGTTGCAGATCTCATGATGGAGTTATCAACTGAACTTCAGATTGAACTGCACATTTTGAAGGTGTTGAAAGAAAATTGGGATAAAACTATGTCTTTAATTTTGAAAGTGCATTGTGATTTCCTCAATCAATTTTGTATAGCCTTGTAAATATGTGTTTATGGCATTTGTAACAAAAACAAGAGGGAAAATGTAGAGGAAATGTATAAGAGGAACATCTTTCTATATGTAGAGGAATATGTACAAGGGAAACATACACACACACACACACACACACATAATGGATGTACAAATGAACAAAAACAATTTTGAAAAAATAACAAATTTCATTCAATTATGACCTAGCTACAATTTTTCAACTCATATTGAGTTGTAGATCCAAGAATATGGAAAGAGGGAGTTTGATAAAAAAATATGATTAAGGTTTTTTTTGGATTAATGACAGATCTACACATCATAAGTAATTTTTTCACTAATTCCAAAGGCAGAGATGGTTGACCCTATGGCAAGACATATTGTGAATTAGTGACAAAACACTGAAGTCATCCAGGAAGGTTAGTTAATACTATTACTGAGCTTTCCTTCAATTAGCATGCTTCAATGTAGCTTGAGTAGATTGATAATATCCTGTGTTAATTGAGCATTATCTTATGAACAAGAGTCACAATATAAACCAAGTTCTCAATGTGAACCAAGCTAGCAGTGTGAACCAAGTTCTCAGTATTTGTCGAGTTCATAGTGTGAACCAAGCTAGCAGTGTGAATTGAGTTTGCAATATTGGTCAAGTTCTTAGAATGAACCAAGCATCCAGTTCAAGCAAGGCATCTAGTTTTACCCAACTGCCAGAGTATGACCTGAGCTCATTGTATTGCCCGAGCATCAGAATAACACCTAAGTGTATAGTGTGACCTAAGCATCAGCATTCAGTCAACCTAAAGGTGTAATTTGATTATTGTAAAGATACCTCTTATTTTAACCAACTTAGAATGAAAATATTGTTTGATGGTTATATAAGAAAGGAAAATTATTTTGTCTAAAGAAGTTTGAATAAACATGCAAAGTGAAAAATGTGAATGAAAATAATATAAGTAAGTGAATTTGGAAAGCAATAAGAAGATAGAGTTGATTGTGTAACTAGGTTACCAAGAATTATGAAGGATAGAGAAGAGTCATATCTATCATAGTCAGGTGATTACAATCTTCAAAGGATTTATATCAGCAAATCAAGTTACAAATAAGGATAATCCTACTGATTTCATCCTAATAGTTGCATCAACTAAATCCTCTAACAAGGTGGACCTAGTGATTCTTTGTAAGATCTCATAATAGAGTACATACTTCATTGTGTTGTAAAATCCTTTCACAAGGTGGACCTAACAATCCTTCGTACTCCTAACAGAGTAGATCACCAGAAGTGATGAATCATAAGCCCTTACATGCCAACTTTATTACTATTAGAGTAAATAATTAATTAATTAATTATTATTTATTTTATTTACTTAAGCTTACTTAGGTTAATGCATTTATTTAATATTTAGTAGCTAATAGTTGTAGTGATGAGTTTTTGACAACACGGGAGTTTGTTCCCTTCTAGCATGTTCCACCTTTTTGTGGAAGAGTGCTTAGTTGTCAACCTTATCTTCTACCTCCTTCCAGCTTGTTCTACAAGCTTCCTTGAGGCCTTTATAAGTGGTCTCTCTCTGATTGTAAAATCATCCATTCACATAGCAATTTTATTTTCCTATTGTGAAATATTTTCTCTTGCATTGTTTGCTTCAAGCTCTTGCTCCTTCGGTTTCTCTTTAGCAAGCTATTTGCATGTAGGTGATCTTGGTGAGCTGTGGAGTTGGATTTCATCAACTCTTACATGGTATTAGAGCCTCCTTGTCGCTTCTTGTTCGAAGGATTTTTTTGAAGCCGCAATTCGGAGACACAAATCCTAGTTTGTTTGTGATTTTTTCTTCAATCGGGAGGAAGAGCATTTTTTTAGTATTTGGAGAAAAAGGAGAAAGAGGATTTGCATAATAGATCTGATATTTTTTTGGCTTTTTTTGTTTTTTTTTTGGAGGTGCGACGGCGGTGATACAGAAAAAATAACTACAAAGATGATTTTCAAACAGCGATATCTCCCTCATATGAACTCATTTTTTCGAGCAATTTTTTTGTTTTGGGGTAGGATTTTGTGATCTACACATTGGTGTAGGTGGTTTGAGATCTTTGTTCTTGAATTTTTTTGCAACTCGCAATTCCCAATTTTTTCCACTTTAAATGCTTAGTATGAACTCATCTGGACACATAATCAAGTTTTTTTTTTTTTGAAAGTGTATATTTTTTGTCTAGTTTTTGGATCTATAATTAGATTAGAAGTTCTATAGACAGAAATACTACTTTCAAAAATAGGCCCTAAATTGGCTATTGTAATCGCACTAAGTAAAGAGTGCCTAATTTATACATTGTGGGGGGGAGCATTTTCTTTTTTGTAATTTAATTCAAAATAACACCCTTCTACTTTCATTTTCTTCTCTCTCAATGGAGGATTCATCTATGACTCATCTCATGCCACACAACTATCACACCTAGAAGGCACAAATGACTAGGCTTCTCATGTTAAGAGGTCTATGGTCTTGTCTAGATGAGAATCAACCTGTTCTTACATGAACTTTTGAGGTTCTACAACACAGGAACAAAATGGATGAAGCCATGGGATTGATTGCACTCAACATTTCAAACAGTCTGCTATTTCACTTGGATGGTTTGACTACTCTACGGGCTTATTGGCAGAAATTTTAGACTTTTTTTGGTCAAGTGAATGAGTTCCGAGCACTTCAGTTGGATGCAGAGTTGACTTCTTTGTCACCAAGAAAATTTCCCACCATTGAGGACTTCTTGATGAAATTCAAATCTTTGCGTACACTTTTGCAGGGATGTGGGAAAACCAAGACAGATTATGAGTGTATCTTTTTTATACTCTCAAAGTTGAGGGGACAATATCAGATCTTCTCTTCTACTTTCTACTCCACTATGGATGCCTTCATTTGAGATATTTGTGACCGGTTAACTCATGAATAGTCCAAGATCAATTAGATGGATTCACTTTTAGGTTCACAGTCGCAGGCATTGCTTGTCAAGGATACACAGGAGTAGAAGTCAAAACAAATATCAGATCCCTCTTCTACTGGTTCATCATCTTCTAAGAAGAAGGAGAAAAAGAAGACTGAAACTCCTACTTGTTTTTATTGTTGGAAAGGATCTCATGATGAGGCACATTGTTTTTATAAGAGATTTGATGGCTATGAGAAACAAATTGTAGATTTGCAAGCTCTTCTTTAGAAGAACATTATTTCTTCTCCATCCTCTTCTACCTCACATGGGTTTGCCTTTCAGTCTTCTTCCACATCTTTACCATCTACATAAAATCTTGGAAAGGGTCATGCATTATAGGCTACCATTGCATCTCCTTCATAGGTTCCTTGGATACTAGATTCAGGTGCTTCTCACTATGTGACATCTTCTAAAGGTGTCTTCTCTACTCTTAAGGCTTCTCCTATTCCTCATATTCTCATGGGGAATAACACTGCACTATGAGTCTACAAGAAAGGTTCAGTTCACATCCAGGATGGTATATTCAATAATGTATTGTATATTCTATCTTTTTCTGCCAACCTTCTCTCAATTTCTTAGATTACACACAGTGGATCAGGGAAGATAGTTGAGTTCAATGTTGATTTAGTCTTCATTCGGGATCATGTAATAGGAGGTCTTATTACTATAGGGGTAGTTGATCCTTCCACTCATCTCTACACCTTCTCGCACTTTGGTCCACCATCTTTGTTGTCGAAGCACACTTCTTCTCTTTCATAGCAGCATCATGTGGTTCGGTCAGGATACTTGAACCTTTGTATTGTTCTTGAGATCCTTGTTTTGACTACCACACCACATCCAAATGAGGGCTTTTCTCTTCTGCAGGATTCTTCTTCTACTCTATCTGATCCTCCGACTCCATTCATTGAGCTTCTAGGTCCACTTGTTACGGATACTACAAAGGACATTCATGATAGTGTCATCACACCTACCTTGGGGATTCCCTTTTAGGATCCTCATAATTTCTCCTTTGGGCATCAGCTAGGCCTTCCAGTTTCCCCTCTCATTCAGGGGTTCCCTTGTTCCTTCTGCATTAGAGTTTCATTGGTTCAATCATTTCTATAGGAGCTCCATCATTCTGGGGGGCTTTGGTGACTATTCTCATGGGGGGGCTGGTTGTACTTATGGTTTTCATAGAGGAAACATTTCTGGTGGAATTTTTCCTTGGGGAGTGTTGTTGAGGCCTTCCTTCACTTCATATTTTTTTCAGTATGTTGCATTTCTTTCCATTGCACATAGGTACCTAACATGGCCTTGTTGCTGGGACCAATTCTACATTTTCTCTTAGTTTTTTGTGAGCTTATGGCATTCCCCTAAGTTGCACTTAAGGGGGGGTGTTAGAGTAAATAATTTATTAATTATTAATTATTTATTCTATTTACTTAAGCTTACTTAGGTTAATGCATTTATTTAATATTTAGTAGTTAATAGTTGTAGTGATGAGTTGTTGACAACATGGGAGTTTGTTCCCTTCTAGCATGTTCCACCTTTTTGTGGAAGAGTGCTTAGTTGTCAATGTTATCTTCTACCTCCTTCCAACTTGTTCTATAAGCTTCCTTGAGACCTTTATAAACGGTCTCTCTCTCATTGTAAAATCATCCATTCACATAACAATTTCATTTTCCTATTGTGAAATATTTTCTCTTGCATTGTTTGCTTCAAGCTCTTGCTCCTTTAGTTTCTCTTCAGAAAGCTATTTGCATGCAGATGATCTTGGTGAGCTATGGAGTTGGGTTTCATCAACTCCTACAATTACTGCAATAGTGAAGCATTGTGAGTGTCATCCCCACCCTAGTTTTACCTTCTCCTTGGAAAGTTTTTGGGTTACAAAATATTGTGTCAAAGTGTTATGGTGTTGATTTCTTTATTATGTACATGCATGATAGTAGATTAGAAAATCTAATGAAGCAAAGCAAAACTATTCTAAGTGAAAATTTTAAGTGGTTCTTGATTACATTTTCAATAGGAGGTTATTGGAAATTTGGATAAAGTAAAGTATTAGGGTTTTCATTTATGAAAATCTATATTCTACTTTGAGATGATAGAAGCTAATATGAAGTTTGAAGTACACAAGTTTCTAAGTATGACTGAGGTAATCAATGGACAATCAAATATTTTGGTTCAAAACACTTCACCAGAAGCACTTTAAGTCTTGCTCACTTAAGGGAATGTAATATGGATAATATATGACATGCGTGTAAGAGTGATAAAATTAATATTAAGTTTTTCATGAGATATGGTTAATTTACCAATTACAAGTTACCAAGGAAAAATAGAAGAAACAAAACTATAATGAAATTTTGGTTAAGGGATTATTTTGGCTTACCAAAATAATTAATTAACAAGGGTTGGGGTGACATACAATATGTTAATTGGTGCAAGAGCACCCTAGAGTCTTGGTTAGATTCTAGTTCATTTTTGGCTTGTAGGTGGTTCTAGCCAGCCACCAAAGTAATAAGGACCATAGATAGGGTCTCAAGAGAGGTTTGATGTGTGTTTGTAGATGGGTGTTCTTAGAAGTTTGGTTTGTGGTATGTTTTTTGTAAACCCAATGCTAAATCCTGGAAAAGTCAACATGGCCAACATGGGTCAAAGTTTGAAGAAATATTCAAAACAGAGTGACAATGACACATTTGATGTTTTAAGGTGTTTTTGGGACCATATGATGTGATTTGGGTTAATTTATGCAAGTTAGGATAGGGAATTGTCAAGTGAGCAAAAGCTGTAAAAAGTTGCTCATGACAACTTTACAATTTTGCAAAGTTGTCATGATAACATTTCCAAAAAAAAAGGGAAATCACCTTAATAATGTTTTGAGCCAAAACTAAGGGTCCAAAAATGTGGGATTAGTATATATAAGCTCATAAAAACCCCAATCTGATAGTTGGGAGTGGTATTGTATGGATTGAGGGCTGAAAGAGCAAGAACTGTGTGTATTTTCACAATAGAGCCTTCATCCAATCACTTAATAGATTGAAAGGACTGAAATAATGGATCGAGACTTCAATTTGTGTTTTAATTTTACTCTTTGAAGCATTATTTTAGGTTTTTAGTACAACTGGTTAACATTTTGGAAATTGCTTGTGTTTCACTAGTTTACTGCTTGGTTTAGAGCTAGTTTTGTAAATATGTATCCTACTTGAGTTCCCATGGATGAAATTCCATGGCCTCTTTGAATCAAGTAGGATACCTTGTATATTTTTTAAATATTAATTATGGAGTCATGGTTTTTAGGGGAGCTAATTTTACCACAAAGCCCTAGGTGAGTGCCGAAGCATTCTGGCTAGTAGCTTGCACAGACCAACAAGAAGAAAGCTTACAAGATTGATTGGTTTGTGCTAATAAATGGTAGGAGTGATAAAGGGCTTGTTTCCTTGGTAAATTATTTCAAGGAGGGGAGTAATGAAGTTGAATAGAGCATCTGAAGGAAGCCAAGAACCTAGACTGGTTCACTTGCCCTAAAAACCCTAGAAAATAGGGATTGGGTGTAAGACCTATATATAGACACTTTGGGGAACTAAAAATTAGGAAATCTTAAAGCCTAGGAAGTCCTAAGGAAAAATCCCAAAAACTTTGGGTGTTGGTTTGGATAATTTGGGAGGCCTAATTGGGGCAAAAAGGCTACACAACCTAAAACTAGCAAAATAAGAACTCAATAGAAAACCTAAGAAATAATCCATTAGAATGGGTAAAAATGGATTTAAAACAAGAAAGGAATATATGGAATACCTAATTCTAGTTCCAAGAATAATTTGGGAAGGAAAATGGCTAATTAAGCCCATGAATGCATAGTTGGAATCTGATGCATAATTGAGTGTTTTGAGGTTGGTGGAGAGTTCTATAAGGAGTTAGGGATCCTAGAAGTGGTCTATGAGTAGGGCAGTGATGAATACCCTAGTAAGACCACAAAATAGGTCTTAGGAAGAGCCAGAGGGCTCTAGATAGTTAGGACTCCCCACATGTGGAAAATCCATATACGAAGATTTGGTAATGTGCAAGGTAGCACAAGCTTGACTTATAATTTTTTTTTGATATAGAGGAAAAGAATTTTGTTAATTAAAGTATGCCAATGTAGTTTAATTTTTTTTTCTTAGTGTGATCCTGGTTAGTCACCAAGTGGGAGATTATTATCTTGTGGTGACTAATCAGGAAAGAACTGTCCACTCACCATGTATCTTCACTAGTATATTGTAATTATTTTGGCCCTAATTTTGTAAAGTGTAAAAATATTTTATAAAATGGCTTAGGGTTAGCCTCAACTATTGATCTTGCATGATAAACTTCTTGAGTTTGAAAATGAGGTAGTAAATATTTTTTTAGAGTACAAGGATATGTTTTCAAAATTAAGAATCATCACCCAAGCCTTGTTGCTCATGAACATCTTGAGAAACCATGTTCAATCAAGCATATATATTAGTTTGGTTTGTACCATCCCTTCAGATTATTGTACATTCTTAATGAAGATTTGTCTTGAATCATTTGGTTCAAGAGGTTAGGGCATAATTCATTTTTTTGGTTAGAATAGATGTTTCCTTATTGACTCAAGATTTTAGTTTGCCTTGAGTTATTTGACTAGAGATTTCTTTGAGTGGCTCATTTAGTTGCTTGTCTTTGTTTTGTTTAGAGAGTTAGTCTATAAGTTTTCCTTGATTCATTTGACCAGAGTAGTTTTGTACTTGTTCCCTTTAGTTGTCTAGCTTCCTTTTAGTTTGGTTATTTTCTTGGTTAGTTTAGCTAGAGGAATCCAAATTATTCAAAAAGGTGGCATGTTGGACAACATAGTTAAGTATGTCTCCTAGTGGATTTGTTTGGTATATTTCCTGGTATCTCTTTATCTAGTTCCTTAAATTTTAGATTTGATTCCTACAAACCTTATCTTGTAAAAAGGATTTTTACTAAATTTGGATTAAATTCATTCATTGGATTTGAGTATCTAATTCTTTTAGTTACAACATTTTACTCACACTTAATTATTTTTATTTCTTTGGTAATCTCGAGGTGAATTGGGATTAGTAAAAATTATACACCTGTTTTAACACCACCGTGGTCATCTAAACCATGTATGAGATTCATTTCTCGTAAGCCAAGAATAAAATAATGAGAAGAAAAGAAAGACAATATAAAAAGAAAAGAGAAAAGGAAATAAGGAAAAAATGAGAAAATAAAAGAAAATAAAGAGATTTAGCTTTGGGTGTGTGAATATATCTACCGGTACTATAAAAATAATCACTAAAGGTAGAGAAATGTTTGTGGTTAATGATAACAATAACCTCATTGGGGCTATAGATACTTGACTGGTGTCAAGGCTCTATCTAGGATGCTTTTGGAATAAGGATATCAAAATAGCTAAGTCCAATGGATCTGAGAGGCTTTCTAGGTTCTTGTCAAGTAGGGAATGAATACACTTGAATGCATGGGTGTAATCAAGGATGAAGGTGCTTATCCAAATTTCATGGTTTCTTCCATTTTGAGTGCATTTCCTAGTTGTTTGTTAGGTGTAAGTGAAGTCAACCAAAGGTTTTTGGTTCTGCACAAGCTTTATCCTTGAAGTGTTCAAGAACATTTTCTTTGTGTAGGTGCGAGATATTGTGTGGTTTTCACACCATCACCTTATTGAAAATGGGGACCCCTTCTTTTCTCTTTAGCAAGTAGGATTCTTTGTCTTAGGAAATTTTGGTTGGTAACATTTTTTCAAGTCTCCAACTCTAGGGTGAGTTTGAGCATTTTTGGCTTGTTAAGAAGCAATTTTTGTCTAGGGTTTGTATGAGCACTTTGATGCCATTTAAAGGAATTTTCATAGCCTAAGTCCAAGTGGAGACTAAATTAGCATGTTTGATAAATAGGATGAAGTTTGCAAGAAAACTAGGTCTTCGAAATTTTCTAACTTTAGAATTTTGCCTCTTGGGGAAATTTCACATCTTTAGAATTTTCCCTCTTGGGGAAATTTTGCATCTTTAGGAATTTCCCTTATTTTAGGATTTTCCCCAGCCAACTATTATCCTTTGTTAATCACCAAAACAATCCTACCTCTCCTAAATAAATAAATAAAAATTTTAAAACCGTGGAGAGATAAAGTGACAAAAATTAGAAATTAAAAATAAAGATAATAATAAAAAATAGTTTTGGATTATGGTGAGATTGAAATTTACCCCAAATTTACAAAATGGTTGGTTTTAAATTGGGATGATTTAATATTATTTTTCATGTGATTTTACTTTCAATTGTTTTCACAAGTTTAATGCTTTTCTCCTTATTTTGCAAGGTGAATTCAAGATGCAAAATATAGAGGGAAATGTGATGATCAAGGCCTTAAAACTTCAAGTGGATACTACAAGGATATGGCTCAATCTAGAGGACAAGTGAGAGGTAAATATTCATTGTCAATCTATCAGCTTGGAAACTCAAGTCAAAATTAAGAGGAAATTCAAAAAAGCATAGAGGATCCATCTACACGAGGACATATTCAAGGAGAATCAAGAAAGATCAAGTTTACAAGTTTGGGAAGATGTAATTAATTCAAGTCAATTCCATGAGAAAATTTTGAAGGATCGAGGAAATCACAAATGTTAAGAGATACTTTTGCAAACATCTTCTACAAGCTAAGACTTCAAGAACAACTAAAAGATGATGAGGTGGCAATTGCTTGCCTTGTCAAATTAGAAAATTTGTGTTTTAAGCACATTGAATCATAATGTTCCAAGTGTCCTATTTTCTCATTAGCTATCAAAATCATTGTAATTTTCTTATTGGGACATAAATTGGTGTCTTCATGTAATTGGTTCTAAACTAGGTAACCCTAATTAGGATTTGTTAGAAGAAATCTTGGCCCTTTTTTGCAATGAAGGTACTATAAAAATCCAAGTTCTTCTCATTTTTATATTATTATTTTGGATATTAGAGGAGATTATCTTAGAGATTGGAGGTAGTAGAGAAATAGAGTAGAGTAGGATAGCTAAACGAGAGACTTGATCAAATTGTTGCTATAATGCTTGTCAATGTAACAGATAATTTATTGTTGGTTCTTCATGGTGCATTACTCTATATTGGTTTGTAGTATTGCATTGTTTCCTCAATATTTCACTTGGAATAGATTTATTTTCATGTTGAAGTAGTTTAGTTGAATCTTGGAATTGGTGATTAAATGTATCAATCGAGTCGAGGGAAAGCCAAAGTAATATTAGGAAGCTTTTTATCAGTTAGTGTTATTTTTGTTTAGAAGGTAGTAGACATTAGTCATGCACATTGGTGTATCATTACATCTACACTATGGCTAGCATTTTTTCCCTCTTCAACACTAATCCCAATGTGTTAGCTTAATTAGACATCCTATCAAGTAACAATTTGCTACTCCTAGTTCCTCTTTATCCCCCTAGAAAATAGTAGGTAGATGTTGATGCCCTCACCTCAGATGGAAGATAGATAGTTCAAGTAACATCTATTGGTCCTCAATGGAAATTTGGGTTTGAATGCTTCAATTTTTACTCCCTTTAAAAAAAAATCAAAGAGAACATGTCTTTGTCTTACCATTGGATAGAGCCATATAGGTATGTTGTGGGTGATGCTTATGGTTGATAGGTTTTTATTCAACCTGAAAAATTGAATCAATAGACTCTTCATCTTACTCAATGTACTTTCCATTTGGCATAACATCCCTTAAACATTCAAGGTAAGATACCTTCATCTCTGTGACTAGATATGCTATGGGGTATTTAACTACTTCACTGACTCGATTCCCTTTGCCATGGTAGGGCTCACTCTCATACTGTATCTATTGGTCTCAGATTGGTTTTGACAATTGAGTGTCAACACACTTAAGAAAGTTTTAAGGTTGATGCCAAGTATAATATAGATGTTGAGCTACAATATGTGTTGGGCCAGAAATTCAATAGGTGTCAAGTGAACTTCAAGTGCTGAGCAAGTTTCAAGTGCTGAGTGACAAGTAATGTCGAGTCACTATAGATGCCAAGAAAAGTATAGATGTCGAGTGAGACAGAGTTACTATAGGAGCCGAGCAAGACATAAAAGCTATATGTGTCGAGCATCAGTAATCAGTAAGTGTCGAGTAACATAGAATTAGCATATGAGTTTCTACCTTCACAAACTTAGATGTAAATTATTTTTGAGCCAACTCAAGATGAATCTCGAAGGATCTAAAAGATAAGATCAAATCTTTTTCATTCCCTATGTAATTAGCATACAACCAATAAAAAAAATCGAGAAAGCATGCAACTAATAGGAAAAGTGTAAAGATTTGAGTGGGAAAAGATGGATGAATATCAATCATAGATTCATACCTAACCCTAAGTCCTTGAAGCCTTTAAAAGGAGGTCGATACCCCATAATTTAGAGTTGAGGAGTCGAGAGGAAGTCATATGGGAATGCAAGAAAGAACGTTAGCGAAGTTTCAAGGGGTGTAAGGATTTAGAGGAAAGAGAAGCACTGTAGAATCAATTTGATCAGAACAAAGCATCAGTATTACAAATAGAGAGTTATCAGATCAGGAAGGATCAAATCAAATTGAGCAGAACAAAGATCTGGAATCAACAATTGAAGATTGTGAGTCATTAGATCAAGTCATTCTACTATACTTTCTAACCATTGTATTAGGGGAATGGAAACCCTATGATGATAGGTTGGCTTAATAGTTATATTGTAGATCCTTAATAGGGTTTTAAATCCTTTAACAGGGTTTTAAATCCTTTAACAGGGTAACATTCTAAGTGACTATTTGTAAATCCTTTAGATAGGTAATTTTTAATAGGGTCTAAAGCCTTTAATAGGGTAGGCCTTTCATAGGTCAAACCATTTTTGATGGTCAAACTTTGTAAACTTAACCAACTACATATTGTTGCAGTGATAATTTGTTGGTGTCATCCCCACCCTAGTTTTACCTTCTCATTTTGGAGGGTTTTTGGGTAACCAAATCTTGTGTTATCTATTTTCATGCATGTCATTACTTTCATGTTTATTAGAGCTGTTAGATGCACATGAATAATATCAGTTAAAAGTTTTAGAGGTTAAATACTTTTACTTCTGATTCACCCCCCCCCCAGAAGTAAATCTTCCCACTTGTAAATTCCAACAATTGGTATCAGAGTTGAGTTCTCATAGGGAGAGAAGCCTTATAGATTGGAGAAAAAAATCTGGAAATGGAAGTCTACAAACTTGGGAAGATCATAGAAAACCATGTGATTGATATACAACTTGTTCTACATACTTTGGAAGAAGCCATGGAAGAATTGAGAAAATCCTTAAAGAGAAGAAGAGAGATTGCCATAGCTGAGAATGATACACAATACAAGGAGATTGACACCTCAAAAGTATTTGCAAATGGAGATTCCAAAGAGTTTGATGTAGAAATAGCAGACCGAATAGAGATGAATAGATCTCAAGCAGAAGAAATCAGAACTCTCAATCTTGAACAATAATCACAAGCCATGATGCTTTGTGAAGTGACTGAAAAGAAGAAAAGAGCCATTGAAGATAAGGCTATGATAAAAGAGGACAAGAGAAACCTTTTTAACAGATTGGAAGAAAAGTCAATTGAGCTCGCAAGAATTTCCAACATGCAACTAGAAACCCTAAATTAGATGATGAATGCACATCATGAGCTGAATGTTAAGGACATTGAGATCTCCAAACTAAAGATGCAAAATGAAAAATTGCAAAATGACCTGAAAAAGAGAGAAGGAGATTGCAGAGAACTTCAAAAAATCCAATGAAGTCATCATGTACTTTGAATAGCTACTGAAATCACCAAGAGCTAGCAATGATACTTCAGGACTAGGATACACCAGCACTGAAAAAGGAGAATCATCCAAGACTGTAGAAGAAAGAAGTGACAAAGGTAAGAACACTAAACCCACTTTTCATTTTTGTGGTAAAAAAGGACATACCTCTAATGTGTGCAGGAGTAAGAATGCCCATCAGTATGACAAACCTAAGAACATGGGTCACTGTCATAAGTGCAACAAGAAAGGACATCAAACACATGACTACAAGACTAGAACCATCAGAATACCAAGATTTGAAGGTCACTGTTACAATTGCAAGAAGTATGGACATAGAACTTTTGAATGTAGATCAAAGCCTATGTGGACACATAATCAGCCAACAAGGTCAAATAATCATGGACATCACTACAATTGGGACTACAACACCAAGCATTGCTATCACTATTGTCATGAATATGGAAACATCACTAAAAATTGCATAGGAACACATTTCAGTGAAAACTACAATAAATGGTTGAGCCAAACTACATGTGTCAGTTGTTTGAAGATTGGTCATATCAGCAGAAATTACCCAACAAGGTCAAAGGCACCCAACTCAGAGTCCAACAAAGGAAAAGGAAAGGTAGATGTTGAACACATTAAAAGAGAGATGAATAAAACATGGAAGAAGAAAGATGGAAGTAGCACATCCAATGAAGGGATCACTTCACCCAAAAGGTCAAGTGGTCACACTTCATCTAACTAAGAAAAAGAAGGTACGTGGAACTGATATACAAAGCTTTATCATACATCAGTTCCTAGACAAATAAGTATTGAAAAGAATAGAGATGCAAAGTAATAATTTCAAAATTTTGCAAGTGTTTCTGAGTTGACTTCAGAACCTGAGTAAAAGATCTAGTACATGTCGAGTTGTCTGAACAAAGTTAGTAGAAGTTGTATGATTAGTTGTAGCTAAGTTATTAGTGGATGCCAAGCAAAGGGAAATTTTAGTTGAAGCCAAGTAAGGAAAACTTCAATGTATGCTGAGTATTGAAAAGACAATGGAAGCCTAGTAAAGCAGAATTGCTTAAGGAGCCAAGTGAACATCTGTAAACATACTAAGCATTAAATGCTATGAAATTAGGGTATATGTTTGCATTTTGAATCATTTTTCACCATCGTGAACAAAGAGCAAAGATGAAGAAGAGTGCAAAATGATTTCCAAGCAGAATTTTGAATATTTGAGCCGATTTCCACAAAGATTCAATAGAGATTCTTCAATTCCAAGGTATTTATACTAGTGTCGAGCTACACAATTTCAAAATTTCTTCATGTTTAAATCCTAGTTTGAAGAAATGGCCTCCAGTTCTAGGAAACCTCAGGAGAAAGAGTCATTTGAAGTTCAATTAGTGTCAAATAAAGTTAAGCAAACTGATTTTCAACCTATTCCTGAAGTTGCCTACAAAAATGACCCCGTCGGAACCCTATCCATAATTCCTCCTATGGTAGTAATGGTGCAAGATGTTAGGAGATGTTATAACTATAAGATAGGAGCCATTGGAGATATGGAGATTAGGGAAACATATGATAAATTGTGTGAAAATAGAGTCTTGAAGGAAGAGTTTCAAATTGTTGAGAGGAAGGGCTTAACCCATGCCCTAGAATTCCCTACTATTTTCAAAGTTGAATGGATCAGAATTGTGTTGAGTATGATTCATGAGGGAATTTTTTGGTTAGAAGATGGCCCAGTCAAGATATCAAAAAGGATTGTTCACTGGGAAATAGGGTATACAACCCTAGATCGGCCCAAAACCTTAAGGAGTGACTCCAAAGAAGCCACTGAGAAGAATACAGGAGCCAAATGGAACAAGAGAGGCATGACCATAGATACCATTCAAGATCCTCTTATTGATTTTGTTGTTAGATTCATTTCCCACAAGTTTTACCAACCTAGAAAACTCAATAGTGTACCATGCATTGCATTAGATGTTGGACACAAACTAGTTAAAAAGGATCATACTTATGATCTAGTTGAACTGCAACTGCAACAAATCAACAAAAATCTAGGAGCTATAAGAAGAACAAAGGGAGCCCAATGTAAATTTGGTGCAATTTTGATTTGTATATTTTTCTATGTACATAATGAATTCCCATCCCTTGGAAAGGTTAGTTGGAAGATAAATAGGTCAATAGTAGCTCAGGTGAACGAATATATTAAACAAATGGGGCAAAATTTGAAACAATAATGACTAGCTATTTTGAAGATTTCAAGAATTCTATGAAATAGAGATTGAGGATACCTGTTTCATTAGTATAGCAACATACAAATGACATTTTCTTTCTTGTTGACATTGATTATACCTACATTCAAGCAGCCATACCAAGAGTTAGATGGCTTAGACATCTTTGGTATGAGATAAACATTGATGAGGCATTTGTAGCAATTATAACATTGTTAGTAGAGGAAGTAGATAAGAGTGCCCCACATTTTGGCACATATGATGTGGTGAGATCCAAAGTGGATATGGAGGTAAAGACTACTCCTACACTAAAGAAAAAGGATAAACTAGTGAAGAAGCTCAAAGCTAAATTTGGAGAAAGGGTTGCAAAAGAAGAAGATGTTGAAGAAGCAGATGATGATGAAGATGAACAAGAGCAAGGGCCACTAGCATTAACCCAAGGCATGGGTGAAGATTCTGAAGAAGAAGAAGGTGTCGAGCAAAAAAAAAATCATCCAAAGCATAGCCCAAGAAGAGGAAAGCACAAAAATAGCTTGTTGCACAGCCAAAAGGCAAGAAGAAAACAACCAAGCCAAGACCAGCAAAGCCTACCACAAGCATAGATACTAGGGCTAAAACAAAGGTAGCCAAGGAATAGGAGAAGCAAAAAGCAACACAACAGGGATGGCCAATAGAGAAAAAGAGGAGAAAATATGTGGCACCTCTAGAATTAGATGAGGAGAGATAGAATTTGATAATGAACAATTTAGAGTGGTAAGTCATACCACTAAATCTGACTTAGAAAATGTTTGTGACAATATTAGCGATAATGCAAATTTGACTGGATTGAAAACTATCGATTTCAATAAGTTAAGTAGAGAGGAGCAAAACATAGTAGAAGAATCAATCTACACTATGATGGCCAAGTTCAAGAATACTCTACTTGAACTGGATAATACCATGCCCAAGGAGCTATGTACAATTATAGAAAATAAATGGCATTATTGCCTAAAAATGGAGAAAGAAACAAGGGAATCAACTTTGGCTCGTGTAATGCTTGACCTCACTAAAGGTCAAATAAGTAAGGCTAGCAAGAAACATGGGAGCAAGTTTGCACCCAAATATAGAGCCTTCAACATACTACAAAATAAAATTGAAGATGTTGTAAAGAAGTCCACTCTCATGTGGAAAGTGATTTATGGCCTTCAAAAAGTAAAGGAAGGACAAGAAGATCCCTTTGAGGGAAGAAATAATGATGAAGAGGAAGAGGAAAATCAAAAGGAGGAAGAAGGAGAGAAATAAAAGGAAGAAGTAACAATGGAGAAGGAAACACAGAAAGGTGAAGAGGTAATAGCTGAGAAGTAGCAATAGGAATAGAGTGTCCAAGACATACAATTGCCACCACCTAGTCCTCCACATGCTACACCTACATCTATAGAAACAATAATTGTGAAGGATACACCTATGGTGAGAAAATCAACCCACTAACTATAGAGGATCTCAAAAAGATCCTTTACCAGACAACATTACAAGCACAATTATGTACTAATCCAGTTTTGGTGAGTATAGAGGAACTAAAAAAGGTAGTAGCTAAGATTACCAAGGAGAAGGTGAATCCACAAGAACCACCTTCACAAAATCCAACAACTACAAGTCGACAACCACAAGAGCAACCATCACAAGATGCATCTGCTAAGGTTGATTCCACAGTTACAAAGACTTCAACTGCTGAGGAGCAAGAAAAGGAGCAAATGGGATAGAAGGATACCTTTGCTCCTACAACACAGAGTCAAGGTGCACCTCCTCTGATCACTATAATTGATCAAGGTAGAATTGAAGAAGAAAAGGAAGAGGAGAAGACCCCTAAGGAGAAAGAACAAGAGGCAATACAAACATTGGTCAATTTTCCTACTATAGGGACTCCTACTAAGTAGTTGAGCACTGATACAATACCACTGCAAATATCAACACTAGGCTTAAGCTCTACCAAGGTAGCAAGGGTACTTCATTATGGAGACCTTGCGCTTGATGAGGAGATAGTCATACCAGCTATGACTATAAAAAAATGAACATAGCACAGATCAATGAAGTGCAAGAGGCATTGGAGAAGAAGAAGAAGCAAGAAATGCTTAGGAATGAGTAAAGGCAAAGGCAAGAACTGATTGAAATCAAAGACATCTTTCTTGATGCATTCACCTTGCCAGTACTTGATGAGACAAAGCCCATCATGGAGCAACTATCCAACATAAGTGGACCAGGTGCAAAATGAAGACCTAAATACTAATTTCAAATTACTTGAATGGTCTAAAAAGAAATTCTAGCTGAAGGTCAATGAGAAAATATCTAGTGAAATAGCACTATCTCAAGTTGAATTGGCTAAAAAGGTGAAAGCAGTACTTGAGAACAAATTCTCATTGTACTCCAAATTGTGTGATTCTTCATACTTCACACAAGAAACAAGCAAGAGGATATTGAGCTTGGAAAAGAACCTCAAGGTATCTAGCACATAGCTACCAAAGGATCCAGCTCAAAGTGAGATGCATTTTGCTACAATGCTTCACACCCAAAAGTAATTAGTTGTACTCACAATAGATGACGATAATACCAAGGTCTAATTAATATGGATTTAGTCTACAATCACTCCACACATGGAATTTTTTCATAAAGAAATGGCCTACGTAGAGAATGTTTAAAAAAAAGATCCTAATCTTTCTACATTGGAAGGCCTGGTACACCTTGCAGCAGAGACAACCATCCAACTTAAAGCACTAGAAATTGCATTAGACAATTGAGATTCTGCTCTAAAGATTATCATGGAGGTAAATAAATCTTTTTTGGCTAAGTATTCAATTCATTCTTAGGACCCTTTGACATAAGTGTAAAAAAGGGGGAGATACAATAATTAGGGAGAAATACATTGTGAGGTAGATAATAAAGGGGGAGTTACCCAAAAGGGGAGATACCAAAAGGGGAAGATAATGAACTTTTTGAGTTTTGAGGAAAAAATAAGGAGATACAACCAAAAGGGTACAAAAAATTGCAAGGATATGTGTGAAAGGGAGAGCAGATATAGAGCAGACACATAATAGTAATAGATAAGACAAGGAAAAGAATGAAAAGGCATAGATAAAGAGTATCAGATTAAACAAAATGAGACAAATCCAACATAAGGGATTTTGGATACAGTAATGGCACATTAGCTCAGGGGGAGTTACAATTTTTTAAGGTATATAGTCTTCTACAAAATTTTGAACAAGTTTTTGAAGTTTTGTACATATGCCAAATAGGATGTGTATTATACTCATAGAGATCATATTCATAATGTTTAGTTAAGGTTTTGACACTAATGTCAAAGGGGGAAATTGTTGGTCTCGGATTGGTTTTGATAATTGAGTGTCAACACACTTAAGAAAATTCTAAGGTTGATGCTAAGTATAATAAAGATGTCGAGCTACAGTATGTACCAAGCTAGAAATTCAATAGGTGCCAAGTGAACTTAAAGTGCAGAGCAAGTTTCAAGTGTCGAGTGACAAGTAATGCCAAGTCACTATAGGTGTTGAGCAAAGTATAGATGTCAAGTGAGACAAACTTACTATAGGAGCCAAGCAAGACAAAAAAGCTATATCTGTCAAGCATCAGTAATCAGTAAGTGTCGAGTAACACAAAATAAACATATGAGTTTGTACCTTCACAAACTTAGATGTAAACCATTTTTGAGATAACTCAAGATGAATCTCGAAGGATATAAAAGATAAGATCAAATATTTTTCATTCCCTACATAATTAGCATGCAACTAATCAAAAAAATGGAGAAAGCATGCAACCAATAGGAAAAGTGTAAAGATTTGAGCTGGAAAAGATGGATGAATATTGATCATAGATTCATACCTAACCCTAAGTCCTTGAAGCCTTTAAAAGGAGGTTGATACCCCATAATGTAGAGTTGAGGATTCGAGAGGAAGTCATATGGAAATGCATGAAAGAATGTTAGTGAAGTTTCAAGGGTTGTAAGAATTTAGAGGAAAGAGTAGCACTGTAGAATCAAGTTGGTCATAACAGAGCATCAATATTATAAATAGAGAGTTATTAGATTAGGAAGGATTAGATCAAATTGAGCAAAACAAGGATCTGGAATCAACAATTGAAGATTGTAAGTTATCAGATCAAGTCATTCTACTATACTTTCTAACCATTGTATTAGGATAATGGAAATCCTATGATGATAGGTTGGCTTAACAACTATATTGTAGATCCTTAACAGGGTTGTAAATCCTTTAACAAGGTAACATTCCAAGTGAGTGTTTATAAATCCTTTAGATAGGTCACTTTTAACAGGGTGTAAAGCCTTTAACAAGGTAGACCTTTCATAGGGCAGACAATTGTTGATGGTCAAACTTTGTAACCTTAACCAGTTACATATTGTTGCAGTGATAATTTGTGGGTGTCATCCCCACCCCAGTTTTACCTTCTCATTTTGGAGGTTTTTTGGATAACCAAATCTTATGTTATCTATTTTCATGCATGTCATTACTTTCATGTTTATTAGAGATGTTAGATGCATGTGAATAATATCAGTTAAAAGTTTTAGAGGTTAAATACTTTTACTTCTGATTCACCCCCCCTCTTAGAAGTAAATCTTCTCACTTTTAAATTCCAATCGTATCAATGCCTAGATCTACCCTCGGTGTTGCTAGCTACTCTATATCTACTTGTTGGCTATGGATTTCAATATAGAACTAGACCATCCAGAATTGGATCATTGGCTAAGACTAGTTATTGTGGATGTTTTCTTGTTTGACTTGAACAAATATAGGCCACTAACCTCTTTTTAATGGTAAGGGTGCCTTGTGTGGTAAGCCGATGAAAAAACTTAACTTCAATTAATGTTCAATCTTTGGTTTGTATCCAGATGATAGGATTATAGAGAGTATATTGATTTAAAAATCATTTACATGCATTCCCTAGAAGCTTGCACTAGGTGGGTGGATTTGCTAGTAAGATTACATCTAGTAGAGTCCAAGTCATCCATGATTCCTTGCATTTCTAGTTAGAGATAGTAGTAGTGGATGTTTGAAGATCAAACTCATATTTTCATTGCATATTGTAGAGCCAAATCTTTAGAAGTGAAGGAGTCAATTTCCATTGAATGAATAACATAAGTCCCTTTATGATAACCAACACATCACATCACAAAACTGAGTGAAGTCCATAATTAAGAAGGAACCTTGAAGTCATTTCATGATCTTACTTTCCAAGACTAGCATGAGAGATGACCTTATATCAAGAGAGGATTGAGTATTTGGTGTTTCTCCTTAAAACATTAATTATTTTATTCTACATGTTGTAATGGAACAAAGCTCACATAAATAGGAAATTACACATAGACCAAGTGTTTGACATAATGCACAAACATTAAACCACTAGAAGGTGGATAAAAGATTTGGTTAGGAAACCAGGATATTCTTAGAGTGGTATCAGATCTTGCAAACCTCCATCCTCTCTGTTGTGTTTGGCTTTGGTAATAGAAAACATGGAAAATATTCCTTGAACAAAATGATTTAGACAATAATTTAGAATTATTAGGTTTGAGGCTCCATTGGAAATCGTAAAAGTGTGTACATGCTTTATGCTTGGGAAAGAATCTTGAGTTTTGACATTAGTCCAAGCATGTTTTTTGGAACTTGGGGAAAGTGGAAATGTGTTTGAAAAACTTGGACCAATTAGATTTTGAGGGGCTAAAATGTGCAACAAAGGAGTCTTTTGTTGCATCAGTCTAGTCTCATACGATGAAACATTTAGATGAAGACATGATACTTGTATTCAACTTGTCTCACATATATTATGAGGGTCTAGGGTCCTGAAGTATTCTAATAGAGATGGCATAATGAAGTGTACTCTACAGTTGATCATTGATAGTTTTGACAAGTTTAGAGGATACCTCTTTCTATGGTAAGAGGGTGAAGATTTTAGAAGTGATGTCTAGGTATGAAACATGTGGTCTCATGGTTGATTTGGACTACAGTGATATCATCATTCAAATGTTCCAAATTTTCATAGCTACAATCACTAAGGATTATGAAGAAATTGTATTTTTTTGAATGCTAATAATAATGATCCTAATCATTGATAAATTTGATGTTTTTTCCCAACCCCTTTTTATCTATGTTTTTGGTTGTTTAGAACCAAGAGTAGGGTATTTTTATAGTTTCATATGAGTTGGTGAGTAGTATGTTCAACATTAAACAAGAAGTTGAATCCTTACTTCATTAACAAGGAGAAAAAGGCTAATGTGGATCCATAGTTGAGCTATTGAAAGAAGGGACTTCTTTGGAGTATAAGAAATATGTTACAGAGCTTCAAGATGAATCTATGATTATGAACACAATTGCTAAAAATGAGGGAGTGGGCAATGAAAGTTTCATAATAATATTTGACTTGAAATCAAATATATCATGTGTTTCTACTAAGACTTATTATTAGAAACAATAGTCCACCAAGATAACTAGGGGGGGAGTGAATTAGTTATCCAGTAAATAAAATATTTATCAACTTAAAATAATCTTAACCATTCAACTAAAGTAAACAACAACCATAACAAGATGCACATATACAATTACACCATATATGTTAACTAGGGAAAGCCCCAGTTGGAATGATGCCCACAAGATGATGTACTAATATAAATATTATGTTTTAGAGGATGAACCCTGTTAGGAGTCTATTACAAAATTTAATACATATGAGTCCCTATTAGGAGACTTTGAATCCCTGTTAGGAGATTCCAACCATATTAGGATTTGTGCCAACCCTGTTAGGAGTTGTGGAAGATAGAAGGACCCACTGTCCAAACAGCTTCTAGGGCAAGACCACTAAACTCATTGTCCAACTAATCTCTCAACTATTCCTTGCAAAATAATTATTTGTACTATTCTTTAACTTCTTTCCTTTGTCCTATCAACTAGACCAATCACTGGCAGACCTTGTAGACCAAGCCACGAACCTCAAATCCAAATATCAAACTTCAGATCACACAATAAAACCTTGGCAATGAATTTTCCTTTCTAGACACCTAAAAACCTTTAGAAAATAAAGTATTTTTATTTTCTGAAAAGTCCCTGATGACATCATCATTTATTAATTTATTTATTTTTATGCCATTAAATCCCTTTATCTTAATTAAAAATATTTAATTAAGGAATCCCTCCCAAAAATGTTTAAATCTTATTTAAACATTATTTCCTTATTTATTAATTATTTAATTAATAAATTGACCAAAAAACCCAAAATAAATAAAAAATTTATATTTTGCCCAAAACTTGGCCAATTTCCTTAAGACCACTAACCTCTTCCAAAATCTTCTAATCCTTCTTTAATTTTGATTAAAGGCTAATCCCATCATTTCCTACCCCTAATCCCAACTCAAAATATTTAATTAAGATTAAATATTAATCCTCATGTTTATTAAAAAAGTTTTAATAAATATCTCCTCAACCCAAACCCTTGAAATAAATAAAACTTTATTTATTTCCTAAAAATCTAATTTATCCTCATCCTAAGAAGTTCTAGACTCTTCTAGAAAGTCTTCATCCTCATCCTAAGAAATTCTAGACTATTCTAGAAAGTCTTTATCCTCATCCAAAGTCTAGACTCTTCTAGAAGATGTCTTTAAACATCTAACCTTGTCACATTTCCTAAAAATGGGTTAAGACTTACTAACCCAAGCCAAAGTTAACAAATATCTCCTCCTTCACCCACCCTCATTTAATGCCATCCACTTGCCTATCCCTAAGCTAATCCTAAACCATCCTAATCCATCCTCTAATCATTTGCACAATCCTAAGCAAACTTAAAACCCTCCTAATCAAGCCCAAGTTGAAATTCCTCTCATCTCCCTCAAAATATCCCAACCATAAAACTTTATGAAGTCCACTAGGCCATAAATGACTCTTCCAAGCCCTTTTATTGCTCTTACAAGCCATTATGAGGGTCTTTATGAAGATTTTATCCCATTAAGCCTCCTTTGTTGACTCATCCTTCCCCTTTCCTCCATCCTCTCACCCTGTGACATGTGTCACTCCTTGATTGGCTATAAGGAAGCACAATCCATGTGCTCTCCTCTCATGCAATCTGAGCCTTCCATAAGCTTTTTCCTATCCTTGCATCTTAGCCCTCAATCCCTCAAGCCTCTTTCCTATAAATTGGATCCTTCCCCTTTTCAAAACAACACAATCCATGAAGTAAAGTCATAATGCTATTTTAAGAAGCCATTTTACATCAAAACCATACACTCACACCCAAATTCCAACTCCATTTGAAGCCCTTTTTGAAGCATAAGCTTGAGCATACATCCTATCTATTTAGACAAAGCTACTCAACAAGAGAGCTTCTCATTGAGAGAGCCCATTAATGGCTCATATTCTCAATTGAGAGCTCATCTTAGTCTATCTTGAAGTTTATGAATTTTGTTTAATTTGTAGAAGCTTTATTTAAATTTGGTTTGTATTAGCATATTAACATTGCTCATAAAATCAAGTTTTCTTTTTAATGAATGCATGATTAAAACAAAAAATCCAATCTTGAATGCAAAAGGTCAATTAACCATTACAATATCAAACACTTCATTTGGAGCTTTTAAAATTGAACAAAACAAATCTCTTTTCCACATGCAATTTAGGCAACGTTTAATTTTTGGACATTTAAGAAACCTTGTTAAGTTAAATACAAATTTGCAAAAATCAATTTGAGTAGTTCCTTGGACTCACCTCTGTTCTAATCACCCATCAATTCAACCATTGGTTGCAATCTCAACGCCATTTATGGGGATGGGTCTACTTGAAAAAGGTGTTAAATGTTCCACAATCTAACTCACTCACTTGGTCTTTGAACGTTTTCTTTAACTTTATCAAAATTCTTAAATGACCAAAAATCTAGATTAAATCGATCACACTTCAAGTTTGGGCACTAAAATTAAACAACTCTTGACATGGAGGGCCTCTGGGTGCACGCTTGACAAATCGAGTTTCACATATCTTTGTTTTAGGCTTAAAACAAACTCACACTCAATCTTGAATGCCTAACAATCAATGAACATCGCATGGTTTTGATGCATTTTCAATGACGCTCGCATTTCTTATGTTGACGATCTCTCGACTTCCATTATGCTAACGATGCTATCAAATTGGAATGAACATTGTATGCCATAATCACAAGTGTCTTCAATCATAGCTTACAAAATCTAAATCATCAATTGGAATAAACACGTGTCTTTTAAAGCCCAAGATCATGTATGTGGTCTTGTTTTACACTTTTTAGGAGGCCTACTTGGGGATTTCATCACCCCTTGGGATGACCTCAACTCTAGCATTCCGACGGAGTATAAAAATTGGGAGGTGAATCCAAAGACACTCTCTTGGAATAAAGATTTTGTCACCCGGGCTAAGCCTCAAGGAACTTTATACCCTTGAGAAGTGAAAGAGGAGAAGTGGGTTACCGCTCCTCTCAGCTGTGTGACATCTTTTTGGTTTCATCTACGGATTTGGGCCTCATGTACCTTGTGTATATCGAGGACTCCCTAGCTAAACCAACTTTCATCCTCTTAGAAAGCTTCCTAGGATGTTGGTGTGTTTGACGTGCTTGCTCCAAACTTTTGTCTGCTTGTTTGTTCATAGCTTCTGAATGAATGTTTGCCAACTTTGGTCAAAATCCCAAAAAAGCAAAAATCTCCCAGCTCAAGGCATACTTAGCATAGTCACTACCTCATCAGAAAATCATCCAAGCTCCTCCGCTGCAATCGAATCTATCTAGTTCCTTGCTTTCAAACAATCCCAAATCCAAAGTCTCTCCAAATCATCCCCCCCAACCAGCTAGCAACCCAATCCAAAATCACATCGAAGCCTTTAGAGAGTTGTTGTCATTCTGCTAGAATTTGCTATGCAATCAATCCAACCAATCCACCAGCCTCACCAAGGTTATCCCTTTGACAGAGCTTTGTCTAGGGTAATCTAGCTTTGTCACTTGCTATCCCTCATCACCTTGAGCTAAAGGTTGGGATCCACAAGTGGTCAATCTCGTGTCATGCCCATAGGATCATTAGTCTATCCTTAAGTTGACACAATCTCCACCAATCCAGCGTACAGGAAAGCAAAACTCTCACTTTTTGATAGCATGCCCTTGAAGTCTTCCATCCACAGGAAAGCCAAAAATCTCCAGCCAATCCTCCTTAGGTTTGTCATATAGCTTTGACTCTCCCTAGGAAATCCTTCATCAACCAATCCAAAATTTGCGCTTAATCCAAAATCCAACCATGAGCTTCCGTGTTCATCCATATGCAAGACCCCATCCCCATCCGACTCATCATCAAAACATGAAATCCCAAACCTATCATGATGTGTTCGGTCGTATTGTCCTTGCTCCCGCCACCTCCTATTCCAATGATGATGAAAATCTTGTTGACTATGATGGGTATCTTGAGAGCCTTAGAGGCCTTCCACCAACCATCCCGCAAAATCCAAGAGTTATTCCAAACTATCTAGTCATGCCATCTGATATCCCAGCTTCTCCTCCATCACCCAATCAACCAAGCTTCCAATCTTCCACCCTGATCACACCAGCTATTCCTATCAATCCACCACCTCCACCTCCGACACACGAGTCTCCAAGGAATCTCCTAGAGGAAATACAAGAAAAGCCCATGTCATCTAATCCAACCATGTGAAGTAGTCAGTGATGAAGCTTCCCCATCTATAATATCACCCCCATCTCCCATAGCTATCATCCCCATACCATCCATCAAGTTGCTTAAAATCCTTCCACTTCTCGCAAGCATCAAATTCCCACCACCCATCGAATCGCTCCAAATCCCATCCGCATCTCCTCCTCCAAGCATTATCCAAATCCCATATAATAAACCTCATGCATCCACTCCCATCCATTCCTATGAAGATCTTATCCAAAAGCATGTTGAAATATCCTCCGATAGAACAACAAATCTCGCCATCCCACTTATTCCCCTACACGATCCACTTTTCCCATCCCCTCCATATCTAAATCCTACCATCTTACTTACTCCATCTCAAGATCCCTTTCCCTCAGCCCACCCAACTCAAGATCCTATCCTCCCATCTCCTCTGCTTCATGATCATACATCTCCCATAATCCATGATGATAGATCCATTGAAAAAGAACTAATTATCATATCTGAAGCTCCAACTCCTTTAGCTAGTAATGGACTCACATCTTGTGTTCCAAATAATGAACATCATATTGAAAAAAGAAATGAAAATGTATTTCTAGATATTGGTATCCCTGCTATTCCTGCATGGTCCCAAGTCCTTTCATCTCCACCCCAAAGTTCCCATCCATCTTATTCCGCATCTATTTTGGGCCCTCATCCTACTCCTTATCTCCAACCCTCCATTTTGGGTCCATATATCCCTTATCTAAATCCCACACCCTTTCCATCCATTTTGGGTCCTTACATAACTAATATGAATCCTTTATCCCCTCCATCTATTTTGGGACCTACACCTTCCCCGTTTCTATCTATTTTGGGCCCATATCCTTCCTTCCCTCCATCCATTTTGGGCAATTATATCCATCCATATCCTATGTTCCAATCTATCCTTCCATCCCCTCAAATCCACCAGCTAGATCATCAAAGGAACTCACCCTTGAATCCCTTCCAACCTTTAAACCATATCACTCCATCAATTATCCCTCCATCTCCTTCATGCTCTTGTTCCCATCCCATGGCTAATAGAAGCATATTGGATGCCAAAATACAAAAGCATAAATCCAAAAATCCACAAAAATCCAAGTCTCAACATGTCCCTTCTAAAATACATGTTCAAAACAAGAAACATTTAATCCCAATCAAAGAAAAAGTCAAGAGGCCACAAAAGCCCAAGCTAAAAAAGTCAAAAATCATGTGGATACCCAAGATGCTCATAAAAGAAATGCATCTCAAAGAAAAATCTCAATTGGCATCCGTTCGTGCTACTCAAAAAGCCTCATCCATCCATCCTTCATCCAAATCCCCATATAAGCATCCTTCATCCCCACAATCCACTTTTAGTCCATATGCTTCTTATCCTAAATTTCCCATCCTCCATCTTCCATCTCTACTTTTAGTCCTTATCTTTCTTTTCCTCCATTTTCTCCTCAACCTCGCTCAAAACCATCTTTCCCACTACTTTATCACCTCTCAAGGTGTGTGCCAATGATGATCTTTCCATTTTCCTCATCCATTTACCCACAAGCCTTATGTCTTCACATCCATTATCTGTCAAACTCCCACCCACCATTCCACTTGTTCAATCCAATCCTTTTTCATCCATCCTACCAACATCTATGAGCCAAAAATAGCTGAAGAAAGTCAAAATCATTCCAGCTAAGTCCAAAGTCAAAAAGTCAAAAAAAAAAAAAAAAAGAGTAAAGAAAAATAAAGCGTCCACTGGTGAAAACTTGGCAATTCAAGCACCTTGGACAAGTACCATGATGAAAACTTGGCAAACAAGCATCATGCGTAATCCAGCCATCCCCAGCTTACCCTATCATCCTCATGCTTTTGGTCACATCTTGCCATCCAACTCATCTTCCAATTTATCCACCTATCTTTCATCCTCCAGCTTTTATCTATCACTATCCACTGATCTTCTGCAGCTTCAGCCAATCATTCCAGCTATCATCCATCTCCCTCGCGCCTTTCGCTTTTTCATCCTAGCTTCAATCCTATCACATCCATCATAAGACCTCCTTCTGCATGTCATCTTCTAATTGGGGGCATTATATTCCTTGGAGATCTTGTCTTGTCCATCCTCCCTTGTCATTGGTATCTAGCTCTAGGCTATCCTCATGCAAACCCAATGTCATCTCTTTATATCCATCATAATCCTAGCTATCTACCATCCTATCCAGCCATCTCGTCCTACTCCTCTAGCTATCCTTGGTCACAAAATATCTCATCATCATTGGGATACATCCTCCCCAAACCCATATCTTTTTCTATCACCCCATCCTTAGCTTTCACATCTTGCACAGCATCGAACCATCATGCTATCCTATCATCCTGAGCTTTTGCCTGCTTGTAACTATCTTGGTCAGCTTTAGCTTGTAAATATCTTGGTCAGTCAACTTTTACATCCTCTTTAGCTTAGTACCATTGTATCTATCCAGCTTTCGTGTCAGTTCGTCCTTGCTCAACACCTTGCACACATTGCACAACCCTTGGTTAGGTATCCCAATGCATCCTTTAGCTAGATCTCCTATCACCAAAGTGTTATCTTTCTTAGTTCAGCTTGCTAGACGCATCACTCATCCAAATCCACCAGCTTAGGTGCTCTCCGATAGGTCCTTGCAGGATATAGCTTTCCTCATGTCTAATCTTGGTCCGTTAGTACCTCGTCCTACCCATCTCGTTGGCAAACGGTTCTCTTTTGGATTTTCACTTTCTTTTGATTTGGACTCTTCCCTGTTGGGTCTTGAAATATCTTTTCCAAGAAATCTCCTTGTTCCCTCCTCAAGGTTGCCACGATCTTCCATATCATGGTATACTGCGAATGGGGCAGTCAGAGTGTAAGGTCTTGATCATGTCTTTTGCTTATTTTTCTTTTCTGCTTGTGGGTTCTCCAGTGTCGTTTCCACGCTGCTTCCTCTAGGATTCATGTGTGATGTTGGGGCAATCCTTACGTGTTTGTTTTGAGTCAGTTCATCAGTCCTCCAGACAGTTGGTGAAAATGCCTTGATGTTCTTGGTAACCTTGGCAATTAACCAATAGTCCTATAGCAAATCTAGTGCTCAACTACATGGTGGTACTTCTCTTTGAAGTATCCCCCCGCTCAAAAAGCTTCAATGATTTTCCTTCATCTCCATTATCCCCCATCCATATCCAGTATTCGTCACTCCTACCCCAGTTTATGCATCAGTATCTCTTTGAATCACTCCTCACCTTTAGCTTTAGGGATCCACAATCCTAGTCTTAGGGATCCACCAATCCAAATCAATCCACCAAGCCTCATCTTTCGAGATCCACAATCCTAGTCCTAGGGATCTCTAAAACCCATCTTCCACCAATTTGACTCTTTGAAATCCTGTTGCATCAACTTTTTAATCCCCTCATCCATCTCCCCATCCTAGATTCCTTTTATAGCACTCCGCTCCTTCATCCTCTGCAATCCCTGAGATCTTAAGCTTGCTTCCTCTTGTGCCTCCGATTCTCCTTTATCATTCTCCCATAGTGAGAGTTTGAGTTAACTAAACCTCTTCTCTTAAGCCAATCTAAGTCTTCTTGCTCATCTCGGATTCTTGTACTTTTCAAGAAGTCGTCGAGCCTCGCTTTCTCTCCTCGCCGCCTTCTTGAGGGGGCATCTTGCAGTCCAATCTCTCCTCTTCTGCTCTAGCCTTGGGCATCTTATTTTCTTATCTTTGATGCCATGCCACTTGCAGCATCACATCAAAGAGGGGCAAAATGCAGACACCTAAAAACCTTTAAAAAATAAAGTATTTTTATTTTCTGAAAAGTCCCTGATGACATCATCATTTATTAATTAATTAATTATTTAATTTATTTATTTATTTTTATGCCATTAAATCCCTTTATCTTAATTAAAAATATTTAATTAAGGAATCCCTCCCAAAAATGTTTAAATCTTATTTAAACATTATTTCCTTATTTATTAATTATTTAATTAATAAATTGACCAAAAAACCCAAAATAAATAAAAAATTTATTTTTTGCCCAAAACTTGGCCAATTTCCTTAAGACCACTAACCTCTTCCAAAATCTTCTAATCCTTCTTTAATTTTGATTAAAGGCTAATCCCATCATTTCCTACCCCTAATCCCAACTCAAAATATTTAATTAAGATTAAATATTAATCCTCATGTTTATTAAAAAAGTTTTAATAAATATCTCCTCAACCCAAACCCTTGAAATAAATAAAACTTTATTTATTTCCTAAAAATCTAATTTATCCTCATCCTAAGAAGTTCTAGACTCTTCTAGAAAGTCTTCATCCTCATCCTAAGAAATTCTAGACTATTCTAGAAAGTCTTTATCCTCATCCAAAGTCTAGACTCTTCTAGAAGATGTCTTTAAACCTAATCCTAATCCCCTCCTAACCTTGTCACATTCCCTAAAAATGGGTTAAGATGTACTAACCCAAGCCAAAGTTAACAAATATCTCCTCCTTCACCCACCCTCATTAAATACCATCCACTTGCCTATCCCTAAGCTAATCTTAAACCATCCTAATCCATCCTCTAATCATTTGTACAATCCTAAGCAAGCTTAAAACCCTCCTAATCAAGCCCAAGTCGAAATTCCTCTCATCTCCCTCAAAATATCCCAATCATAAAACTTTATGAAGTCCACTAGGCCATAAATGACTCTTCCAAGCCCTTTTATTGCTCTTACAAGCCATTATGAGGGTCTTTATGAAGATTTTATCCCATTGAGCCTCCTTTGTTGACTCATCCTTCCCCTTTCCTCCATCCTCTCACCTTATGACATGTGTCACTCCTTGATTGGCTGTAAGGAAGCACAATCCATGTGCTCTCCTCTCATGCAATCTGAGCCTTCCATAAGCTTTTTCCTATCTTTGCATCTTAGCCCTCAATCCCTCAAGCCTCTTGCCTATAAATTGGATCCTTCCCCTTTGCAAAACAACACAATCCATGAAGTAAAGTCATAATGCTATTTTAAGAAGCCATTTTACATCAAAACCATACACTCACACCCAAATTCCAACTCCATTTGAAGCCCTTTTTGAAGCATAAGCTTGAGCATACATCCTATCTATTTAGACAAAGCTACTCAACAAGAGAGCTTCTCATTGAGAGAGCCCATTAATGGCTCATATTCTCAATTGAGAGCTCATCTTAGTCTATCTTGAAGTTTATGAATTTTGTTTAGTTTGTAGAAGCTTTATTTAAATTTGGTTTCTATTAGCATACTAACATTGCTCATATACATCCTTCACCTTTGCTCTGCTCTACTTATCTTCACACTTTGCTCTTTGTGCTGCTTATAGTAATTTCTCTCTCTCATACATGATAAAGAAAAATGTCCTTCCTTTATACTAAATCCATAAAACAAATCCCTAACTTGACTATTACACCTTCTCAATTAATTATTATAGGACCTTATTAACAACATGTTACACTTAGCAATAACATTAATCTTTCACCTTGTAACTCAAATAACTTTCCATACGTGTAACATTATGACAAGTGAACTTAGAAATGCCATCTCTAGAATGTCTTCTTCACATCTTTAACTTTACCTACTCAAAGTAACAACTCTACTAAGAGATATAACAAGTTTACTAGAACATGCTTCTATAAACTCTATCTCAAAATAGCCTTCACCGAAACTTGCATAACTTCTTCCAAACTTAATATCTTAAGCTTCTAAGGTTAGTTGCCTATACTAGACACTTAGTAGTATATCCTTTTAACCTTGCTAGTGAAAGTACTCAATGATCTATCCGTACCAACTTGATCTTTCCATTGTTCTTCTATCATATACCATAGAAAACTACTATATTGACATTAATGACAAACATAGTAATGAATGTAACATATCATCATGATAATGATCTAATCATGTTTCTAAAATACTCCCCCATAGAACTATCATCACATTCATGCTTCCAACAATCTCCCCCTTTGGCATTGATGGCAACATAGATGGAAAACATCTAGTTCCAAAAAATACCAATTGCAAAAGACTATTAACCTTTCTTTTCAAATCCTCTTCATCAATCATTCTTCCCCATTGATATACCTCAATATTCTCTATATCAAACTATTTTACTCAAACTATTTTTCATGTTGTAACTTCTCCGCCATTGACATCAATTTGAAAGGTTTTAACAACCATCAATCTCTGTAAAAACTATCTCTGACTTGCTCAAGTGTCCAAAGATACTATTCAAAAACAACATCTAACAAGAGTCCTAGATGACTTTGTCCATCACAAATACTCCCCCATATAGGAAGCATCAACATTCAATCCAGACAAACAATAATGCTCTGTTACACTAGATTGATGCATTCTTGCATCATCTACTCTGATGTAGGAAGGGGCATAACCCCTAACATACCTCACAAATACTCAAAAGTCACTTTGGGAAGAGGCTTGGTAAAAATATTTGCAATCTTCTCTTTGGTGCATACATACTCCAATCTAATTTCCTTTTTTGCAACTTTCTCTCTCAACATATGATACTTGATAGAAATGTGCTTAGTTTTAGAATGTAACATTGGATTCTTTGATAGATTCATTGTACTCATGTTATCACAATGTATTATAGCAACTTGACTAAATTGTATCCTTATATCCTTCAACATCCACTTTATCTAAACAACTTGATTACAATTATTTGTTATTACAACATATTTTACTTCATTTGTACTTAGTGAGATACAATCCTACTTCTTGCTTAGCCAAGTAACCAATCTTCCTCCAAGAAAGAAGGCTCCACCATTGTTGCTCTTTCTGTCATCCATACTACCTATGCAATCATCATCAGTATAAGCATATAAAGTGAAATCATTAGATCTATCATACCACAACCTGAACTCTAGTGTTCCTTTTAAGTATCTAAATATCCTTTTGGTTATTGCATAATGTGCTTCTATGGAATCAGCTTGAAGTCGTTCAACAATTCCAACTACATTTTCTATATCCAACCTTGTGTGAGTCAGATATTACAATCCTCCAATCATGATTTGTACTGCTTCTGCTCAACCGTAGGTGTCTCATCCTTTGTAGATAACTTGTGTCCAGTTACCGTAGGTGTTCCAACAAGTTTACATATTTCCAAACCAAACCTTTTTAATAGATCTTTGAAATATTTAGTCTGAGAAGTAAAGATTCCTTCTCTGCCTTGCACATTTTGTAATCCTACGAAATATTTTATTTCTCCTATCATGCTCATTTCAAATTCCTTCTTCATTTCTTCTGCAAACTTGTCACATTCATTATCATTTCCTTCAAATATGATATCATCAACAAATATCACCAAAATCATCAATCCATCATCTATTTCTTTAAAATATAGATTACTATCTACCATACCTTTGCTAAATCCAAGCTTTGTTAGATGCTTGTCCAACCTTGCATACCAAGTTTTTGGTGCTTGCTTCAAGCCATACAATACTTTCTTTAATCTGCATATTATGTCATTGTCATCTATTACAAGAAAACCTTTAGGTTGTTCTATGTATACCTCTTCTTCAAGTTCTCCATTTAGAAATGTTGACTTGACATCCATCTGATACACTTTGAATTTCTTATATGTTGCATAAGCTAAGAATAACCTTACTACTTCTATTCTTGCCACAGGAGCATAGGTTTTGTCATAGTCTATTCCTTCTTGTTGTGAGTAGCCTTTACATACCAATCTTGCTTTATTTCTTACAACTTCACCTTGTTCATTCATCTTTCCTGGATATCCATTTTGTTCCTATCACATTGTTGTCTACTAGTCTGGGGACCAATTCCCATGTCTCATTTTTCAGTGTCTGATCCAATTCTTCTTTCATAGCTTGCTTCTAATAGTCATCTTTACATGCTTCATCTACATTCTTTAGTTCAACTTGAGACATCAGACATAGTTCTTCATTAATTCTACTTCTTGTCATCACACCTTTATCTTTGCTTTCGATGATCTGCTTAGGTGGATGATTCTTTGTCATATTCTTTCCAGAATTAGGAGTTGTTATGTCAACTCTTGGTTCTATTGAAGGTTTCAAGATTTTTTCTTGGCTTGGCTCTCCTTCATTCTACAAATCATTGTTAGTTTCAAAGAATACTTCATCGTTCCTTGGTTTAGTAACAACATTCTCATCATCTGAATTGTAGTCAACTATTCTTTCTTGTATCTTGAATTTCTCATCCACTCTTACATTTGCACTTTCAATAATAGTCTTAGTTCTCAGATTATAACATCTATAGGCCTTGCTTTTCAATGAATAACCAAGAAACATGCCTTCATCACTTCTAGCATCAAATTTACCAATATCATCATCTCTTTTGATATAACATTTTACTACCAAAAATTATGAAATACTTAAATGTAGGTGAGTGACCAAATCATAGTTCATAAGGGGTCTTGTTTGTGTCTTTCCTTACTTGCACTCTATTCATAGTGTAGACTGTTGTATTCACAACTTCTCTCCAAAACATCTTGGATACATCATTCTCAGCTAACATAGCTCCTATTGCTTCTATTACTGGCCTATTTCTTCTCTTTGCAATGCCATTTTGTTCAAGGGTTCTCAGAGCTGACAACTATCTTTTGATTCCATTAGCTTCATAAAAGATGTTAAACTCATTTGACGTAAATTCTTATCCTCTATCTGATCTTAAACATTTAATCTTCATACCTAATTCATTCTCAACTCTATTCTTGAATATCTTGAACTTATCAAATGCCTCAGATTTTTCTTTAAGAAATGCAACCCACATCATTCTAGAAAAGTAATCAACTAAAATCATGAAATACCTTTCACCATATAACCCTTTAGTCTTCATAGGACCACTAAGATCTATATGTATAATCTCCAATTTTTATGTAGTAGTAAACTTCTTGCTGGAAAAAGAATTTCTATCATGCTTTGCCAATACACACTCCTTGCAAATTGTGTTAATAGGCTTTACAATCTTAGGAAAATCTCTAACTGCAAACATACTACTAGTCTTCACAATGCTGTCAAAGTTTATATGATAGAATGTCTTATGCCATAACCAATTGTCATGTACTTTTGCAACCAAACATTTCATTTCAGTAGGATTTAGCTGAAATACATTACCTCTAGATCTAGTTCATGTTCCAATTAACTTTCCATCTTTGTTTTTGATCATGCATGTCTTCTCTGTGAATTGTAACTAATAACCTTTATCCACTAGTTACCCAAAACTCAAAAAATTATGTTTCAAACCATCAACAAAATATACATCCTCAATGTTAGTCTCACCATTAAGAGTTATAGATCCAATTCCTTTAACATGACACATTAAATTATTTCCAACTCTGACAATGCCTCCATCATGACTTTTGAAGTCAACAAATTTGTTCATGTCATCAGTCATATGATGTGAACAACCATTGTCAATTATCCAATCAGATTTCTTTTCAACCTATGATACCAAAGCTATTTTTTCTAGACTCTCTTCTTTAATAGCTAAAAATCCTATTTCATCATAACTAGCACTTATTGCTTGTTCATTAGAATTATCATCTTAATTTGCATACAAACACTCTCTATCTCTTCTAGGTTTGAAATTTCCTCTATACTTTTTCTCTCTTTTAGGACACTTAGATGCATAATGACCAAATTCATTGCAAGTACAACATTTACAGATTTTCTTACCATCCTTTTCTCTTCTTACCAAAAGGGCTACTCCTTCTATCTTTCTGTCCTCATCAAATATGCTACTACTAGAAAAATCTCCTCTAGCACTTGTGCTCCTTGATAAACTAGGTCGAATATTTAGGGTATCGAAAGCTTTTTCTACTTTGGTCAATTCTCTAGACTGTCTAAGCTCATTTTTAACTACTTCAACTCTTCCAAATAATGTTTCCTTTGTGAAATCTTTGGTACAAGAGATCAACAACTATATCATTTGAACTATTTGCTTAAATGGTGGTGTTAAGCACTTCAATATCTTCCAGATCACCTCATCCTCTTCCTTGGTTCCTCCTTAAGATCTAATCCCTACAGTAATTTATGATATCCTGCCTACATATGTTCTTATAGATTCATCTTCCATCATTTTAACATTTGAAAATGCACAAATCTAGCTTGGTAGCCTCAATTTCTTAGAATGTTCATCACCTTCAAAACTATTTTCAAAATCTTTCCAAATCGTATGAGAAGTGATAAGTGATTTTACCTGGTTGTACTCAATTTTAGGAAGTGCAGACAATAGTACTTCTCTAGCTTTCATGTCGCACATGAAAAGTTCTCTCTCTTCCTCAGTACAAGTTTCCAAATCTTTTTCAACAATGATTGTCTTTGTTGATTTTTTCAAGATCAAGTTTTCTGGACCCATACACAATAGATGTTTCTTCATCTTTTCCTTCTAGATATCATAATTTGTTCCATTGAACTTCATACTATCCTTTTTGAATATGTTTTCCATGGATCTCCCAAAGTTGTTAAACTTTATCTTCAGGGACCTGATGCTCAAATACCAATTATTAGAAAGAATAATCCACCAAGATAACTGGGGGGGGTGTGTGAATCAATTATCCAATAATTAAAACATTTATCAACCTTAAATCATCTTAACCATTCAACAAAAGTAAAAAAAAACCATAACAAGATGCACATATACAATTACACTAGATATGTTAAACTAGGGAAACCCTTGATCAGAGGGGAAATCCTGGTGGGAATGATGCCCACAAGATGATGTACTAATATAAATATTCCTTGTTAGAGGATGGACCCTATTAGGATTCTATTACAACATTTAGTACATATGAGTCCCTGTTAGGAGACTTTGAATCCTTTTTAAGAGTTATGCCAACCTTGTTAGGAGTTGTGGAAGACAGAATGACCCACTATCCAAAAAGCTTCTAGGGCAAGACCACTAAACTCACTGTCCAACTGATCTCTCAACTATTCCTTGTAGAATAATTGTCTATATTGTACTTTAACTTCTTTCCTCTATCCTATCAACCAGACCAATCACTGTTAAACCTTGTATACTAGGTCACAAACCTCAGATCCAAATACCAAACTTTGGATCAAACAATAAAACCTCGGCAATGAAGTTTCCTTCACCTTTGCTCTGCTCTACTTATCGTTGAATTCCACTCGTCATACCACTTACAATCATTTCTCTCTCTCATACATGATGAAGGAAAATGATCTTCCTTTATATTGAATCCATAAAACAATTCCTTGAGTTGGCTATTACACCTTCTCAATTAATTATTATAGGACCTTATTAAGAACACATTACACTTAGTGATAACATTAATCTTTCACCTTGTAACTCAAATAACTTTCCATATGTGTAACATTATGATGAGTGAGCTTAGCTATGTCATCTCCAGAATGTCTTCTTCACATATTTAACTTCGAATTATTAGTATAACAACTCTACTAAAAGTTATAACAAGTTTACTAGAACATTCTTCTGTAAACTCTATCTTAGAACAGTCTTCATCAAAACTTGCATAACTTCTTCTAAACTTAATATCTTAAGCTTTTGAGGTTAGTTGTGTATACTAGACACTTAGTACTATCTCCTTTTAACCTCACTAGCAAAAGTACTCAATGATTTGTCCGTACCAACTTGATCTTTCTGCTATTCTTCTATAAGATATCACAAAAAATTGCTATGTTGACATCAATGACAAACATAGTCATGAATGTAACATATCATCATGATAATGATCTAATCATGTTTTTAGAATACTCCCGCATAGAAGTATCATCAAAATTCATGCTTTTAACACTTATGATGTCCATGATGTTTCTTGCAATGAGCTCACAAACAACCTTGTTCGTGAAGGATATGGTGAAAAGAAAATGCCAAATGAAAAGCTTGGTGATTTCATATCAAATTTGACTGATGGGCATGTTCAAAACATACATGATAATGTTCTCCATTCAACTAATGACGATTCCACATCTTCTATTAGTGGTGATGAATTAAGTACTTATGAGTTGGAGAGTAATTTATTTAGAGAGACAACAAATGATGAGGTGCACAATG
Source organism: Cupressus sempervirens (assembly GCA_028749045.1). Lineage (NCBI taxonomy): Eukaryota > Viridiplantae > Streptophyta > Pinopsida > Cupressales > Cupressaceae > Cupressus > Cupressus sempervirens. Next base: position 676,689,423 of record CM053785.1, read on the forward strand.
AGCACTTTCTTTTCTTGAATAGAGAAATCAACCCTATAGCACTTTGTAATCTAGATGCGATAGCAGAAAAATATGAAAAGATTATGTTCTACATAAATTTTCTTTTGATTGTAATGCTAATATAACTTCATCTATACAGTTATGCATAGAGGATGGCATTGATGGTGATGTTGTTGAACTTGAAATGAAATCTGATTTCTAATTGAACATAGGTGATCTTAAGCAGAAAATCAACAACCTTATTGATTTGGATTCATGATAAACCTTTGAGGATGAAAAGGAAGAGGTGTAGGTTATTTGGGACAACCTTAGGGGCTTTGATGGAAGGTATGAGTCTATTCTAATTTTTACATTCAGAATGGCAAGAGTATCACTTTTTCTTGATTATGATTGGGAAAGACAATTCTTGGTTACCATGGAAAATGAATTGCAAATGTTATCAAGTTTGGATATAAAACATAAGCATGTGAAAACATAATTCAAAGTGCATCAAGAGGAAAAAATTAGCATCTTATCTCACTAATTTTCCAACGATGGAGAGATCTATTGAATAAATTTAAACATCTTAAATATGATGCATGATAGGGATGTTGCAACCAAGTTTGCAAATGAGATTTTGTCATTGACTAAATAGTTAAGGGGAGAGGTTAGTGAGCTCACCATTGAGCTCAATTCCTTGGGATTACATTGGAATGTTTCCAAGAAGCACTTATTGAAGAAAATGGTTAGCTTAGTGAGACCAAAAATTTTAGATTAGGAGAACAAAGAAATGGCTTAGGAGATCAATGAGGTAATATAGGAGATTGATTAGATTTGGGAGGAGTTTGAACTAGCATATTGTCCCATAAAATATGAAGTTAGGAGATTGGATATGTTGATCTTTAATTGATTGATAATCCTCCTTTTAAGATGAGAGATGATTGGACATTTGATTATCCAACTTTTGAGTTAGATGAGAGAGTTCTTTCTAATTTTAATAATGGGAGTGAAATTGATTATAATATTTGTCACCCATGTGTAGTTTCTAACAATGAGTTGTTCGCTTAGGATGGGAATTATGGATCAATTGCTAGTGTTGTCAAATTTTTTATCAGTCTTTACATAACTTTAGTGAGTTGAATGGTTTCTTTAGACCAAAATTTGAATGCTTTATGATTGAGCTTGGTTGGTAGAGGTAATTTGATGATAGGAGCTAACTTTACAGCTACTTCCATACTCATATCTCCTATGTTTTCAGTTGGATTTCAGATTGTTACTATTGTCTTTTCATTTCCATGTTGGTTATGATAACATCTTTTTATGAGAAGTTTGTTATTAAGCCTTGGTAGGCTTTCAACCAACTAGTAATGAGAGTTTTTTCAGACGCAGTTCATTTTTTCATTGTTTCCACTTGGATGTGTGATAATTGTTGTAGATACTAAATGAAGATGACATGCTTAATTCAAATCATGCCTTATTAACTATAGTAGTTTGGGTATTTAGATATGTTCAGAATCATTCCTTTGACACTCAAAGGTCTAAGCGTTGATGTTATGATTTAAGGCAACATAACTAGAGGCAATCTCTAGTTGGCATATTGCAAAGTAAGATAGTGATTAATTTCCTTCAATTTTGGGATGTCGGAAGAGGATGTACTGAGCTTGGTTCCTTATAAAATAGAGATTTATTTTCTCTATTTTCTAGGATCATTATTGACAATGTGATTGTAGATGCGTTAATCTTTGAGATACCTTGGTGGGATATATTTAAGGATTTAGAGTTTAATCCTTTTAGATATTTTAGTTTTTTTTTTTATGATGGTTACATTTTGGGGTTCTAGGAGAGGGGAGTGTTGTGGCATGATGGTTATGTAGTTTTTATTGGTGGAATAATGTCACTGTGGTGGTTCCTTTTTAGAGATTGACTTATAACCCAAAGATCATTTCAATTTGTAGTTTCATAGTTATTACATCTAAGAGCTAGCCTTGACTTACTAGAGTTTAGTCCTGTTGTTGATTGGAATTTCTTGAAAAGAAATTCATTAAGGGGTTGACCAAGTCTTGCAATATTTGTTGTCTATTCTCATAGTGGGTTCATAAGAGGTCAATAATCTTAGTACACTTTGGGATAGTTCTTTCACTAGATGGTGTTATAGATCTCCTAGGTTGAGTTGGGATCATGAGATAATTCTTAGTTTTAGTTTAGATCAATTAGATAATTGTTGAATTATTTTGGAATTGCTTGAGAACAAGCAATCTTTGGAAAGGGTAGACTAAAATTTCTCAAATTTTGGATTCCCTTGCAATGTAGTAGAATCTAGATTTCAAGGTTTGTGCCAACTAGTTTAAAGTATTTTGACATCAGCATACAATTTTTTGGAGATGTTTGACACTTTGGAAGGGTTTTTAGACAATTTGTCCATACACAATATTCAAAGTAAATGTTAGTTTAGGTCATAGACATTGGTATTTTGAGTTATTATTTTTAAATAATGCTAAAATATAAAGTTAAATCTAATGTTTTTAATTAAGAAACATTATTAATATAATAAAGTAACTTTATTGGCAACACAAGGTGATTTTTAATCTTAAAATTAAAAGGTTGCACAACTTTAATTAGAGTTGAGCTTGAAGTTATAAAAAGATGTTTGGAAGCTCATTTGAGGTGTGTCAAAAGATTATTGTTCCTCATATTTAGCCGATAGGCTATTATATGTTGAAGTGTCACTAGAATGATCATGTTAGACACAAGGGGAAAACTTGTGAGAGATTTATGAGCAAAAAGTTGGCTAGACACATCTCATTGCATTGAATAATTGTATTCATGCAAAATAGAACTTTTATTACTATTGAAGCAAGACAAAGAATCCATGATACATTTGGTGGTGTGTTCCTTTGATAATGGTGATTGTATGTTGATACACTCTATCATATCATGACATGTAGCAAATAGATTTACATCAAAATTTATTACATAATCTACCATCTAATATTTTGCCAAGTTGGGAATCAATGAATGATGAAATCACAATGTACTTAATCTTGTTTGTGGTTGTAATCCTCATAGTCTTGAGCACATCCATAGAAGCCATGTTTAGTTGAGGTCATGAGCTCCAACCTTAAAGCACACTTTCATGCCACAAGTCATACTAGATTACCACAGTAACGTGAAGCTACATAATATTCATAAAGACACCATTCTTTTGACCTTTCTCTTCCAGGCATCGACAACTAAAAAATGAAAGAACAACTTCATCAATATTACCGACATGAATATCATCATAGGGTTTTGAGTGATTGCAGATGGCCATACTTTGAACCTTGAGCACCACACAAGTTGTAGGGTGAAACATGATCATGTTGTGTATTTTTCTTTATTTTCACAAAATGTTCCACTTAGGGTTTGGTAATGAAAAACTATTAACCTTGGCCCAAACATGTAAATGGAATTTTTTTGTACTTATAAATATTTTTTACGTCACTACAACACTTTTATATGTGCTATGGCTAAAAATTTATAAGGTTTTAACTTTATAATTCAATGCTTGTGCAATTTTTAAGCACACCTTGTCTCATCTCATCTTATCACAATTCCTCTTTGGCAAATAATCAAGTTGTAGCTCTATTTTCCATGTTGCACTTATTTTTTTGAAATTTCATAATAGGTAAAGGAGCTCATCTTTGGTAAGTAATCAAGCTATAGCTTCAATTTTCATGTACTTTCACTTTTGAAAATTTTCAAACAAGTAAGATACCTCATTATTAATGTGCAATCTTTGTTTCGTACTCATTATTTTCTAAGATATCACAACATATTAGAAATCAATTAATTCATTGTCAAATAATTAATCAAGGCTAGGTAAGTTAAAATAGTGGTGGCATTAATTGTGTATGTTTTATCCAGTGATCTATAGTTTTTTTTTTTTTTTGGGAGCATAGGTAAGTGAATTTGTGTTAATATTAAGGTGGCCATAGTGAATGAATTCCATTGTTTTTCTTTCTCCATGTTTGGGAAGATTTAAATTTTACCTTTAGAGATAGGGAATTGGGTAGAGGCACCAAAAATGAAAGAAAAGAAAATCCGTAGTAAGGCAAAGTTGTCTAGAAAGATATTATTGTAGAAATCCTCTATGTGGTGTTAGATTCTTTAGAACTTTTTTTTCTCATATAAATTTTAATTTTTTTGGTGTGAGTTAAAGAGTTTCAAGTTGTCTAGCTACAAACTTCTTAGCATTGATTCAAGAACAAGACATGCATACATTATTTGATTCTACCCTAGCTATCTACTCCATGAGTCTTTGAGCTAGAATTAGAGATAATAATCCAATGAGTACTGTATATTTTATTAGGGAGTGTGCAATATTAAAGAGATGGATCCATTATGTCCATCACATTATTGTGAATCAAAAGGAGGAAAAAGAAATCCATGGATTACATATATTAAAAAGCTCATCTATTGGCACTTGTTTATGGGATCTCACTATTTCTTAGTGAGTATTTTGAATGTGAAATGCTTGTGCTTTGCATAGATTACTGAAATTCTCAACCATTTTTTCTTGTAAGATCAATTCTTGTGTCATGGCTTGACATCATTATTCTTTGAGATGTTCTTTATGGATGTATTCTCCAGGTATATAATAAAAGTGGTTCTCATTTTGCAGTGTGTTGATGTTTAATCAAGTATAATTTAGCCAAGTCAACATAATTATTTTAGATTAAATGTAGTATTAATTATGGGAGTACTTATTTAATAATTAAATATATTAAGAAATGAAATAAATTTGAAGGCATAAGGGTATTTGAATGTGATTTGATTCTCATATAAAGACATATGTATGCAAATTTAATCTAGGATAAAGGTATAATTTGAAAGACATAAAGGTATTTGATTTAAGGATATTGAATTTAGGGACAAAGGTAAATTATTTGAAGGCATAAAGGTATTCAGTTTAAGGATTTTTAATTTTTGGACAAAGATATATAACTGAAAGGCATAAGGGTATTTGGTTTAGAATAAAGGTACTCAATTTGAAGGTAAAAGGGTATTTGATTCTTGAAAAAATAGGTATTTAATTTTGGTTACAAGGATACTTAGTTCTAGGATAAAGTTATAAGCTATTTTATTTGAAGGTGAAAGGATGTTTAATTCTAGGATAGAGGTGTTTAAGTTGAAGGTTAAGGATGTCCAATACCAGGATAATACGAATAGAATAACTTCATTGTATTATTGAATTTCAATATCTTTGAGATAAGAAATAGTTGTGTTTTATATATATTTGGTATTAAAATCAATATGGTCCAATTTTTTAGAGGCTAGAATTTGCATTTGGTTTCATTACAAAGTGCACTTGTCTTTCCTATCCACTCAACACTCCACCTTTGGTTGGATGTTGAATGTTGGAAACATTGGAACACTAGAACAATAGAGAAGGAATTATTATTTTATATGTGTTTGATATTAAATCAAAATGACCCAACTTTTTAGAGGGTGTAATTCATATTTGATTTTGGTGCAAAGTGCACTTGTCTTTCCTATCTACTCAGCAATCCACCTTTGGTTGGATGTCAAAGGGTGTTAGCATTACAAACACTAGGAAAATGGAGAAGAAATAATTATTTTATATGTATTTGGAATTACAATCAAAGTGGTCCAACTTTTTATAGGGTGAAACTCACAATTGGTTTTGGTACAAAGTGCACTTGTCTTTCTTATCCACTTAACACTCCACCCTTTGTTGGTGTTGAAGGTTGGTAGCATTGGGAAGAGTAGAACGATGGAGAAGGAATAACTTTATTTTCTTGTTGAATTTCACATATTGAAATAAAAAATAGTTTTGTGTTTATATATACTTGGCATGAAAATCAAAATAGTCCATTTGCTTGGAGGGTGGAATTTGCAATTGGTTTGAGTACCAAGTGCACTTGTCTTTCCTATCCACTCGATTCTATAGGTTTGGTTGGATGACAAAGGTTGTTGACATTTAAAAGCACCTAGAGAGATTTTTGAAATACAAGGGTTGTGCTCTCCTAGGTAGACCTCCTTAATTCAACAAAATCAATATTTAGACATATAAGTGGGCTAGATTCTTGAAAGATTATGCAAATTCAAGTTCCTTTTATTGTAGCAATTTAGGTATTTCTAATGTATTTAATTAATGATCAATCAAATATTGTTTGGGTGATAAAATGAATGTGCAATTAATGCTTTTTAATTATAAGCATGTGCCAATAAGTCATATCAAACTTGTACCGAGTTGGCTCCCAGCAAGAAAGATATGAGTTGAAGTTGACCAAGATTTTGGATTTTTAGGGGTCAAATTTGTTGTTGTGGGATTATTCTCATGCCCAAAAGGTTGACTCAAAACATGGAAATGGTAATATCTAGATAGAGAATAATGTGTGGATATTGGTGGCAATAATTGCCACAATAAATGGCAAATAAATGAAAAAAAATATGTTAAGCATGAGTAAGGTGGTGTCAAGTGTAGGATAATGTATAAATGGGAATTAGTAATGATATAGGCCATGTATCCAACTTTGTATAAGAGTGCTTTGTTGACATACACAGTGGATGATAACATTCCATCAAAATGTGCCCAAATCTAAATTGTAATTAATATGTATAACTCTCTTAACATAAGCAAATGAATATTAATGAGATGAGCTTCAATTATTAGGAACATCCATATAAGTATATAGGTCTAATAAAAATGGGCGTTCGCTATCCTCCCTATAAAACAAACCAAAAGTCAAACTTTTTTTTCTTGATATCGTTGAAAATATAGTGATCTTTTCCTAATTTTTTGCTATTTTCAATTAAAAAAATGTAGATCATGAAGAACAAAAGCAGAAAATTTCAAAAAAATCCATTATGTTTTCAATTTTTGCTCAAAGGTGCATTTTGTAGGGAGAACACCCGTATCCTTAAAAATATATATTTTAGAATGTAAAATAAATTACAATGTATCAAAACTCTTATATTAATAGACTTTTGATGCTAAGAATGTATATTTTTACTTTAATTAAGAAAGATCAAAAGACAAATGAAATATCTATAGTAATTTGTCTGAAAAAGATGTATTTCTTATATTCATTTTTAATTCACCACACTAAATAAAATTTCAATTTTCTTTCAATCTAATTTTAAGTCAATAGATTTTTCCTCCTATTCCTTTCACAATAAGTCACAATCTTCATATCCATATTCCCTCATTTAGCTTGTCCCATAGCTTTAGTTCCCCTTAAAAATTCTAAACATACCCATTTCCCAATTAATTTCATCATCCTTCAATCCAATATGACAATTAAGTTCCTTTGACTTTTTTGAAAATGTAAAAAGAAATTTACAATAAAGAACTAGAATAAGGTTTTCATTATTGCATCTAAGATTAAAATGTAAATTTAATAAATTTCTCCTGAAGGACTTTTATATTTTCTAAAAAATGTAGATAAGAAAACATATTAATGAACCAAAATAATATTTTCATTGTTACATTTAAAATTAAATGCAATTTAATGAGTTTATCTAGAAGCATTATATTGTAAAATCATAGTTATACTTGCATTTAAAGTAGGAGATAGATATAAATTTAAGAAAATGAGTTCTAAACTGATATCAATGCTTTCCTACCACAAGGTTGATTAGGTTGGTTTCTCTAGGTGTGATTTTAGGAAGCATATGAATTTTTTATTATTATAAGAAATTCTAATTTTAATTTAGTCACCATTCTAAATTTGATGGTCTATTATTGCTCACTTTTTTCTCTTAAAGATTAGAAAATTAGATAATCTCTTACTATGAATATAATGAGATTTTTGGTATATTGCAATTTGGGCCAATATCATCTTCCTTTACTTGAAAAGAAAATTGTTGAAGGTAAGATGGTCTATTATTGCTCACTTTTTTCTCTTAAAGATTAGAAAATTAGATAATCTCTTACTATGAATATAATGAGATTTTTGGTATATTGCAATTTGGGCCAATATCATCTTCCTTTACAAAAGAAAATTGTTGAAGATAAGATGTGTGTGAATGGTTTATGTCTTCCTATTCTATATATGCAATTTAAAATCTAATCAAGTGTCACAATATTATATTTTATAATCACTTTTTTCTTAATTTATGTATAACTACTTTTTGATAGTTTTAATATAAACTTGGAACCAAAAATTTAAATAAATAAAAAGAGTTAATTTCTATTTTCTATGCTATATGTGTTAGGTTACTAGGAATATTTTAAACCCACATATGTTATTAATATTTGTAGGTAGGTTAAGTAGTATTGTGATACATTTTGAATTTTATGCTTTATCTATGATTTAGACTTAATTAATTTTAAATTCTCTTATCCAACTAATACGTTATGCAAATTTTTTAACTTTACAATTTTTAGAAAATATTTTTCGAAAATTTGATTGGGTGAATTCATTTACCAAATTTGATAATTGTAAAACTAATACTTTTTTGAGATTTTTTTAATAATTTAATGTATTAATGTTTAATATTTTTTAATACATTTTTATATCTTAATTTTATATTTTTTTACAATATAATTTTTGTCATTCAATTAAAATATTAAAAAATGATATTACTTGTATTATATTATCATTTAAGAAATATTATTATATATTATTATTATAACAATATTATTATTTTTATATTATAATTTATGTATAATATAATAGTATCGTATGATATATATACGATAGAACATATACATCGATAATTATATTTATAAATAAAACTTAAATTTAAATTTAAATTAATGAGACTATAACTATATAACATTTTTATTAATTAAAATATTTTATATACTACAATAAATTTATTACATTAAAATTAGATTTATATTAAAACTAAAGGCAAATACTAAATCATTATGTGGCACATGTCTTCACTTCAATTGTAAGTTACAGACTTATTATAGAAATAATTAGAGTAATGAAGTTGAATGAGATATAGTCTAAATTACAAATATAGAGAAGCAAGACACAATTATATATCACATAGAAATGGCGGTTTGCATTGTGCCTTTGAACAAACAACTCCACAGCGACGCTAAATCCATAACTTTTTTGTCCATGTCAATATATGAATAGGTCCGTGTGCTTAGAAATTCCTTTCCTTTTTGGCATATACAACTTGGCTGGATTTGTTTTTGAGGCATCTTATTATTATTTGGGTATGTTTTAAAGTCACCAGATTTATATTGTAGAAAATTACCCTGGTAATTGGTATATTTAATGTTGCCAGATTTGTTCTTAGAGTAACCTCTGGCCAGGTTTTAGAATGTTGGGACTAAGAAGGAAGGGAATTCGTTGCTATAAAGAGTGTCATAGACGAGTACTGTGAAGCAGAAAAGGTTTCAATTAGTGTGCTTCATGAACTTACCAAATACGATCGAAATGGCACAAGGTAACCATCTGCTATTGGGATAACTCATTAAGTTTTTATTGACGTAAATGTAAATTCTTTGTTCTAGGTGTGTTAAGATGCTGCTATTTCTAGCACTTTTCCAAATTTGTCATGTCTTATGATGTTAGCGTAAATTCTTCGTTGTAGGGGTGTTAAGATGTTGAACGGTTTTGACTATCACAATCACACCTGCATTAGATAGTGGAATCTGTTTAAGTATTTAGAGAAGATGGTCTAACTCTTAGTTGATTTCCGAACCTGTAATTGTAAAAGGACATATGAGCGACTTATTGAATATTGGAATCTATTATTAATGATAGAGAAGCTGACGCTATAGTTCAGTCAAATTGGGAATTGTATTTTATGAAGTAGTGAAGGTGGATTTATTTTTGACAAAAACTTGGATTATGTTTCCAGCAACTGTGCGGGTGGTTGAATCTTGGCCAATGTTGGATAGTATTTCAGATTAGTGGAAATAGTTTGTTATTGGCCATAATAGCGAACCTCTTGCTAACAGCTATTTGAGACTGTGCTGATGGGCAAAGATGTGAATCTAATGCTAACAAGTGCAAGGATGCATTCTTCTTTGTCAAATTTGGGAACTTGTCCTCAACAAATCATTCCCTATTAACAACATAGGAGGAACCTGTTCTAACAAGGATGAGGAATGCAATTATTCTTACCACTTTGATGCATCATGTGTTCATTTATCTAATCTTATGGGAATTGTTTATGACAAAAGTTATTATTTTAGTCAGAGTGGGAACTGATTAATATAGTTTATTTAATTTCTCGTTGATTTTGCTGGGAAAAGCTCTGTTTCAGAGACATAAAAATCTTGAACACCTTGCCATGATGGAAAGGGTACTAGGGCCTTTTCCCCAAAATATGTTGTGTTGAACAGATTGAGCCTCCTACTTGAAAGTTATGGTTCCTTTTAGTTATACCAAGTTTTCATTGAAAAGCTTTTAGTTAAATTCTTGTAGTCAACTTTTCCTGTCATCAGAGTGAGATCTGCATTAGGATTTTGCTCCCTCAGAAATGCAGGACTTTCCTGAGAACATGGAGGAGGAACCTAATTCTGAGATTTTGAGGGAGCAACCAGAAGAAAACCCTAATGAAAACTATAGTAGTCCTGAGATTCAGAGGGAGCAAAATCCTAATGTTAACAAAAGTAAAACCACTTTGGGCTAGAAAGGTTGTTGAGGAAGCAGAAAACTTCGCAGCACTGAAAGGCACTTTTAGAGATATATTATCAAACTACGTGGCATCAATGAATGAGATTTCAAATTTAGAACCTACTAGTGTAACTGAAGCTCTTAAACACTAAGTATGGAAAGATGCCATGACTGAAGAGTATCAATCCATCCTTAAAAATGATGTGTGGGATATAGTACCTAGAGCTAAAGGGAAATCTATTGTTTCCTCTAAATGGCTCTTCAAAATTAAGCATGCTACAGACAGCAGTATAGAGAAACATAAGGCACGTTTTGTTGCAAGAGGTTTCTCACAGAAGGAGAGATTTGATTACAAGGAGACATTTGCAACAGTTGCCATATGTAAATCTGTTAGACCAGTTATAGCCATTGTTGCAGGAAAGGGCTGGAAGATACACTAGATGGATGTAAAGACGACATTCCTGAATGGGACTATCGAAGAGGAAGTCTATCTAGAACAACTTGACGGGTTTGGGAATCATGATGCAGCATCCCATGTATGCAAATTGAAGAAAGCCTTGTATGAACTTAAACAGGTTTCTAGAGCTTGGTATGAGGTAATGGATAGGTACCTTACATGACTAGGTTTCTCTAAGAATGAAGCTGATCCAAATCTCTACTTTTAAGTTATTAAAAGTGACATGTTAATATTAATTCTATATGTTGATGGTCAATTGATTACCGGAGAAGATCACGTAATTGCTCAGTGCAAGAAGGATTTGTTGCCAGAATTTGATATGAAGGATTTGGGTCTACTACACTACTTTCTTGGATTGGAAGTCTGACAGAATGATGCAATGAAGCCTAGTGGGTTTGATCAAACGATGATCGACTGGTCCAAAAACCCTCTTCACTAAAGTCCTTCAACCAAATGTCTTGGTATCATGATCAAAAGTGCAAGCACCAATCACAAGTGCTTCAAGGATGATATGAGGTTATCACGACGACTCACCCAAACTAGGAAAACCCTAATCACAAGGGAACCCTACAAACAAGTCAACTTATCACAAGTTGCTCATAATGCACAATTTGACCAAATTTGGTAAAACAACCCTAAACTTCATGAAATGACCAGGGGAGATTCATACTCAAGGAAATGGTCTATTTAGGTCATAAATGGAATTAATCAATGGTTAAAAACCAACTATGCAACCTCTAGCATATAGTTGCTTTGTTAAGCCACTCAAAAAAGGCTAGTAGTCCTTTTTGATGAAAATATGACTTAAAAGAGTATATCTCCACACAACCCAAGGAACAAGTCACATTTTTGGATACCCTTTTGTGACTTACAAAACATGTTGAAGCACCAAGGTTTGATGATACAAACAAATAGGGCTTTGTTCAATTTCTCGTCTAGGCAATTAGGCCTATTAGGTCTCCATTTAGAAAGGAGGAACATGTTCTAAGACTCCATCCTGCAAACCAATGATGAGAACATGTGAGGGAAACCCTAGACAAGTCACAAACCTGATTTCAAGCCTTGATGCCAAGTTTGGTGCAAGTTGTGAGAGATGCTGCATTCTTTTCCTAGCATGCACATGGGTCTTGCATGCCTAGGGCATCAAATAACTCATGGGTCCCTGGAAGTACCATCCTAAAACCACTTGCTTCTTATCATACATGTTAAACACTAGGATTTCATAAAAGACCATTAGATTCCCATGGTGAAATCCCAGGTTATACCTAAAAATGCTTGAAAACCCTAGTTAGCAACTTTCTAAACCAACTTGTGCAAAAATATGGATAAATTGAGTTAGGAGATAGATGGAGACTTCAAACTAGATGCATTGTAAAGCTACTTCATCCACCTATCCATAAATGTGGGTCTCAACCCCAGATGTGTCCGATAGATCTGTACAACGTGAGAAAATAGGCAGATTGTAGTAAAAATAGGGTATTTTATTGATTTGAAAAGTGTGAGTACATCATTATTGCCTATCACCCACCTGAAAGGGCTTATTATACGCCTTCCAACGGTCATAACAACATTTTGAACTTGTTTGAGCCGTTGGGGAAGTTTTTGCACTATTTTGCAAAAAGTTGCTAAAGTTGCTTGACAACTTTTTAAGCAATTTTTGCATTTTTAGCAATTTTTGCAAACTACTAGTAAAAACTAATGAAACTTAGTCTAAATGACCCAAATAGGTCCTAAACATGGTAAAACATGAAATAAAGCAAAATCCTAAGATTTCAGGCCCTTTGACCATCTTTGACCATAGTTGACCAAGGGCTTATAACTGTGCCAATCTTGGAACTAGGTCTTATAGTTTGGTCTAGATGCCTAATTGATGAATCTAACCTATTGTAGGTGTTCTTAGGACTTTGATGAGTCGCCATTTATTGTGGGTGCTCCTGCACCACAGAAACCTGATGGTATCTTTCTAAATCAAGGAAAATATATTGTTGACATTCTGAAAAGGCTTGGAATGCTAAACTGTAGGCCTATGTCCACACCCATGGAAACAAACTTACACAAGTTAAAAGAAGCAGCAACTGAATCCAAATTTGCAAATCCTACAGTCTATAGACAAATCGTCGAATCCCTAATGTACTTGGTTAACACACGACCTGGTATTTACTATGAAGTGAATGCCTTGAGTCAACGTATGTGTCAACCGCATGAAATACACCTTGTTATTGCTAAACACATTTTGAGGTACCTACAGGTTACTATTGGATATGGACTCAAATATAAGAATGTTGATCTAGATTTATATGGATACTTAGATTCAGATTGGGCCGGAAGTGTATCTAATCAAAAGAGCACTTCTGGATGTTATTTTAGTTTGGGATCAACCATGATCTTTTGGATAAGTAGGAAGCAATCTTCTATAGAACAAAGTTTTGGTGAAGCCAAATACATTGCAGCTGCCATGGGAGCTAGAGAAGTAATATGGCTTCAAAAATTCATTGTTGGACTGTTCGGAAAGTTTTTGAAATTTACTACTATTCATTGTGACAATCAAAGTTGCATCAAGCTCTCAGTTAATCCTGTTTTCCATGATCGATCCAAGCACATAGAGATTCCTTATCACTCTATGAGGGATATGGTAAAGGAAAACAATTCAGTTGGAATATATTTGTACAAATGATCAAACAGCAAATATCCTTACTAAGCCTCTCTCTAGAGTTAAAGTGGAGCACCTCAGAAAGAAACTTGGTATGGTTGAAATGTAATTCATTGGGACTAAATCTCAAAATTTTCTCTTTTGTACTAATATACATTTTAAAGATGTTTAATGTGTAAACACTTTTGTCATATGTGTGACTCTATGACTTTATGGGTCTTACCTCTGTATATTACTGAAAGATGACAATCTTCCTGATAATGTACAGTTGTATTCAACATTGTAAGGTGACAACTTTACAATGTCTACAATCATGCTGACTTGATAGTTAATATCTCTTACACTAATTGATTGATATCATGCTGACTTGATATCTATTGCAGATCAATTTGGTCTTGATGAGATAATCATGGTGGACATCATGTGACATATTGTTCGTGGACATGCCATGACATGTTATGGTAGACATCATGTGACATGGTGTCAGTGCACATACCATAACTAGGATATACAAGTGTCATGCTGACTTGATATTTTGTAGACTCCTTGATATCATGTGCTAGGTGATATTTAAATCCATTCATACCTTGTTGTCTTCCCTAGCTAAGAGTGAGTGTTAAACATGGTAGTGCTAGTCAGTAAGGAAGGATATAAATCTGATGACTGAGTATGCATACATGTATTTGTGAACTGGTATACATGCATACTTACAAAATTATATATATATAAAATTCTTTCCATCAGCGATCTGACTGTCTCTTTAAATCGATCAAGCATTGTTATTAATATACATTGCCATTTATGTAGATCGATCTCCATTAGTTATTCAAACTAAACACTAATTGTGATAGGTGTAAATCAGTTTGTTTGCCAAACTCCCAATTAGGATTGGGGTTGAGACACCATGCCTCCTCTTTCTCAATGGTCATAACTGCCCTTTCAAAGGGCTATATGTGTGGATATAGTTGCAAGAGATAGAACCATTGAAAACATAAATAGTTCTATATCTGCAATTGGATATCAGAAGCAACAAAAGCATTAACTCTAGATTTAACTCCTCAAGTCTGAATATTATCTTTGGCACAGTGATTGCCTATACCTGCAAGAGAAGACAATAAGATCAGTTTTCTGTAAGTGAATAATTTACAGTCTGTCACTAAGTTTACCAATACATTTACATCCAGAATATTTTAGGCATGGAAAGAGATTAAATTTTCCTGAAGGAGCATCTTTAAAAGAGAGTATTAGAGTTGTCAAAAAGTTCCCTTGGCTTGATGTATACATTATTATCTTATACCATATTTGATTTGTAGAATATTCTCTGATTGATTTGTGCTTTACATATTTTTTGCTATTTTTGTAAAATTTGGAAATGAAACATGCCGATCACTCCAATTGCTCATATACTTGCTAGAGGGATTTCTTAATTTGATCCATTACAGTGCCTGAAAGCTGAAGTGGCACACGATCATCTGTTGTTTGTACAAGAATATAGGAGATTTTGAATGTCGTTCTATTCGCAATGAAACAATCATAAACTTGTACTGTACCAAATCATCAGGAGTTATCAATACATAAGATTTAAATTAATTGCCCTCTTACATAGGATTTAAATTACTTAAGTTTTTCTTCCCATCCTTAAATATGTTACCTGGGTATATCTTCCTATTGGCATAACCATTGCATCCTGTTGAGGTGCAATTGCTAGTTCTCTAGGAAACCTGCATGGTTCTCAGCCTTCTCAGGACGAAAACTCATTTGAAGATGAATAGCTCTGGGATGGAAAGATTTAACATGGCTATTTGGTTGGAGATATCAACATTATATATCACTAAGTTTTCAAAACATGAGGTTTTAGGGAGATATTTGAGGTTTCAGAAAATATATCAGAGTATAAGTTTAGTATCGTGTACCTGTTTGCTTCAGTGAAAATCTTTTAAAATGTATAAATATGTTTGCAAGTGCAGCTTCATTTGTTGTTTTTGACTTGCTTGATGATAGTAAGAGGGACAAATAGAATAACAAATCAATTAAAAGGATTTTGAGCGAGTACAAATTATATTAGTCTTTAGTGCCACCCTTTAGAAAATCACGGGTAAGATTATTTCATCGTTTGTGCCAATTGATCTCTTGGCTGCCTATTGCATTATATTTCCTTGATGTAGTCACTCAGATGCTTGCATTTCTTCTATTATGGTGTGAGTATTAATGAAGGTTTGAAGCTTCTGCCTGGCAGCTACATCTTTAACTTGAATGATTGGTATTTCGGGGTGTGTTCCATTTATCATTCTTACCTTGTGCTGGTTGACTAATGATTGGAGTAAAATAACAATTTATTGGTGTGTGTGGGAGTTTTGAGTCACTCTTCAGGCACATAGGAACTAAGTCTGTGATTGAGCAAGTGTGAGGTGGCATACTGCTGATGGAATTGAGACAGCACTAGAACTCCTTGGATAGACACTGCCGGTAATCTATAATAACAGGAAACTCCTTTCTTAGCCAGGGGTAGAGTTATTCATGAAATTAATGTTGCTATCATTATATACAGCTGTGCATGGAATACTTAGGGAGTGACAATATCCCTCAATTGTGTAATTGCTGATGTATGTAAAGATTAGAACTTTGATGCCTATTAAATTCTGATTTTTGCTCATAACAGAGTTTAATTAGAGATCTTGATTTTCTGGGGCAATCAATGCTTCATATCTGTAATAATTGCATAAATATCAAGAATGATGAAAATCACATTGAAACGCCACTAACCAATAACAAGGAAGAGATAAACAGGAAGCTCAATTGGCCTATAAGCAAATTGTATGGTAAAATGAACAATACATCTGTTTTGAGCATCAAACTGTGAATTGTTTGGTGTAGTTTCTGTTTATCCTTTGAGTGAGCATACGTATTAAGATTAGCAACAAGTACCGTGCAAACAATTCTGTCCCAAGGATAGCAAAAGAAATTACGGTTGAAATTCTTTTTCATAAGACATCATAGACCAAATGTTTGACATAATGTATAGACATTAAGTAATTGGAAGGTGGACAAAACATTTGGTAAGCAAATTAGGGCGGTTCTTACTTCTTAGACAAGCTATATGAATGGCTTCATGACTATCTCTTCTTTTCTTTGTTCCTATAGTACCCTGCCCTCTAGAAGGCCATTCAACATCATATACGTTTATCATGATTACTATTGTTTTAACTTTGAAGATTCTTTCTACTTTGTAGGTTGTCCCCTGTATATGAAAATTGTCCTCTGTGCATTGCTTCATTCTTACATGGACTGCTATTTCATGTTTTTTTTACTGTAATAATTGTCTTTATTTATTTGATATCTTTATTGCCATTATTTGCTATACCTTCTGCATCTTTTTATATTGTCATCAACTAATTTGATGTAATTGCTGTCCTTTACAACACTTGTAATTTGTAAATACTAACCACAAAGAATTGTGCCAAGGATTGCTACACGCTCAAATCTTTCACAAACTTAGCTAAGAACTGCTACTTAAAAGGAGCTATCATGATTAATAGAGGACTATCTGATTCTTCAACCCGTTCAAGCCTTCCAACAGTCACATGACTGTGACATGCCTCCATGACACTGTGTTGGCTCATTGGTTTTCTTCTTTCCCTGCATATTGTGTCTTATGATTTGACTATCGGTACCTCTTACCCTTTTATGTAAGGCTTTCAGCACCATATGCTTACTTTGTTCTCCTGTGAACTTCAAGCTTGATGACTGTCACTTTGAAGACTGTAGGATATCATTTTATCTCTGTTACATGAAAGTCTTCCCCTTTAATCCAATGCACTATCATATAGCAATATACTGCATTCTCGTTAACACTGTCACTGTCATGCACGGTGTTTTCTTTCAGTAACTTCTAGACTATGTTTTGCATTGCATCTCTCACTTCTCCATGGTAATAACCAAAATCTTCACAAGGGTTTCATGACTTTGTTTTCTTGTTGCTACTGTGCATGTTATTTGATATGAGTTTGTTCTGTCTTACCTCTGCATCTTATCTCTGCTCTTTAAGTTATCTTCAACCTACACCTTGTTCTTTACTTCTTTTCTCTCCAGTATGACTTTTGTATTGAACTATCTATCCTTTCTCATTTTGAGGGCCTGCATACTATGTTTTGTGCCTCTTTCCATGTGATCTTTGAATTTCTTGTTATGAGTTTTAAATTTGACCTTAAGAGAAACCCTCTCTCTAGAACATTGTCCTATCCCTTGTTATTGCAATGGTTCTTGACAAGTTCCTGTAGGCCCCCTTAGCATCATTTTGGCACCACTGAAATTATATCCAGGGCTTTTCTTTTACATAATTTCATGGTCTGTCCTTATTCCTCTCATATTATACTGTGCTTATCCTCTTAAGCATTTCAGCACTTACTCCTATCCTTCTACAAGTATCAAAGACAGGTCACTCTTAACCTGTCTGTGGACAGACCTCAGCTTTATTATGCACCATTTTAAATAGCCTTCTTTCATTTGTTTTGTCATTGTGTCTATATGACTCCTTTTTCACTGTACATGATATCACATGTTGACTGTCAATCTGCCATTAGCCGTCTTTCAAACCACTGTCATTCTGTTGGTTATTTATTACATTATGACCAATGGCCTCCATAGTTATGCCTTTTAACAACAGACTGTTATACAAAAGTTTACCAATTTCAACAATAATATCACATAAGACTGACAATAGAATGCTAGGGTGTCTTTAAGAAGCAATCACATCCAACTGCCTTATACTTGGATAACATTCCTTCATAACTAATACTTGAATCTCATGGAGCTACTTGTAGAGCTTCATGATAAAAGTATATTGTTGGTTATTGTATGACTGTAGAATTTTTAATACCCTCTTGATTGTCATCAATTGTTTGAACTGTTATGCATCACTGTCACACTATTTGAATTGCTTTTTATCTTTACAGGGCATTGCTTCTTGTTATGACTGGAACTTTCTTATCGCAAAGCCTCTGTCATCTGCCAAAGCTCTTTTAATGAAATATTATTTAGATTTAATGGTAGCTACCTACCCTTTTGTGGAACACTTGATTGAACTGATCTATTTCCACTGTGAACGTATGTTTTCTCCTTCCAATCTGTCTTAGGATAGGTCTATAAACGAATCCTATCATTTCATGACTTTTTGAGCTTCTTGAATAAGGTGTTCCTTACTATCACTGTATGAATCCTGATACCACTATCAAAGTTCTCATGTTCCCCAAACCTTCACTGCTTATCATCATAGTGTATCTTGAGTTCATAAGGTCAACTCATTAATCATAAAATTCTCCAAAGCCTATGCGGTATTTCACAACATGTCACCATTCAATGGGCAAGTATTGTTTTTGTATCTTCAATGTTTTCAAGCATTCTTCATAGATTTTGATTTTTTCACTGCTCTGTGCAATCTTCATTGTCATATCTCCTCGTATACCTAATTTTTACCCAAAGTAACAATTCCACAACAAAATTTGTTTACAAATAGTATGCTATAAGTAAACATATGATAGATATTGAAAGTTAAAGTAAAGAAACAATCAAATTAAATAATATGTTATATGTAGATCTAATTCATATTTTTATTTACAAAAACCAACCATAGTGGGGTGAAGCTGAGAGCATGATAAGTTGACATGGAACATTTGCCACAATTATGTGAAAGGGCATGATACAACAATCCTTGGCTCACAAGTTGTACGAACACATCCATCCAACATAGGGTGGTCTACTTAGAAGGGGAACCTGTCCCTGCCCCCCCATGCATGTCTCCCTTTTTATATATCATGGTTGAGGGAGTCACACCTTTTCTTTTTATATCTTTTGACCATTCATAAATAAATTTTGGTTATGATCTTTTTAATTTTTGTAAGTTATTAATTTAAACTTTGTTTTATTCGTTATATTGTAATTATTGTTAAATTCTATTTCAAAAAAGGTACACCCACCCCCCTTGTAACATCCCGATTTACTGGGTCTAAATTAACATCCATCATACTTAAAGAATATAGTTATTACTTTGTTTCATAGGAAGACATTTATATCATTTCATGTTCATGTGAATAAGACTTACCGTTAAAATCAGTCAGACAAAATTTCTTAACTTAAAAACTTGAAGTACCATCAAATGAAATTATTACAGAAGTTGAAAACTACATACCTCGAAAAAACTGAGATTGAAATCAACTAGGGATGCTTCTGCATCCACCCGGGTTAGTCCACAAATACACTAACAATTTCACATGACTAACATTTAAAAACTGTTATCTCAAAATCAAATAATAATTACAATTAAATACCACTATATTTTAAATTAGGGCATCACATAGCACTGTATCAATTAGGGCATCATTTACCATCGGTTCATTTAGGGCTTCTGATACCGCTATATCACTCAGGGCTTCCACTACCATAGATTCAATTTAGGGCTTCTGCGACCATGGATTCCATTTAGGGCTTCCGCGATGACGGATTCAATTAGGGCTTCAAATTTCTTTCCTTCTGATTGCTTAACTGTGACAGTAACTCAAGGTTAGAAATATACTTATATTTGATATCCATATAAATGAAAAACAATCCACGATTCTATAACGGTAACAATAAATTAACTCAATTTAATCTTACCTCCTCATAACTAAAAATGATAATACCTGTTTTTGATAAACAATTGAATGCATAGCTTATATTTGTCTGATGCAAGTCCGACATCTTTAGAAAGGTGAAACATTGTCAGGGGCTTAACCACCCAACCTCGGACCACAACATATCCCCACACGATCTCTAACGAGAAAGGCCCTCCTTACCCAAAATAGGCAGGGGTCATCATGCCATCCTCTGGGCTTCCTAGTAATTAACTCACTATACGACTTGGCAACAAGAGATTACAATAATAGGAATATACATGAGCTATTAACTAATTCATATTAAATGATAAATATTGAAAAGTCATAACTGATACTGATTCATATTATTTATGATTCCTTTCTCTCACCTCATCGCCCATCTTCTTGGCTACACAGTCGGGTGAGTCCCAGGTATTCGGAATTCTCAGAGTAGACAACTCTATCAATTATTTGAGAAGATTACATACATTTAGCATTTCACACTTTGTGATTACCTAATTATGTTCTTTAAAGATTTCAAAATCGAATGTTTAATAAATTGAATTCTATTCCACGTTCTTGCAAAGTAACTCCACCTCTTCACCATTTCATTGGCCTCTTTGCCAGGTGAAATCCTCGGTGTCAATATATTCTAATTACATGCTTGGTAATATGTTTAAGTTTTGCAATCATTTGGAGTCATTCCAATAAACAAGATCATCTCAGTTTCAGTGGATTGTACAATTGGTGTAAGCTCAGGATCATTTTAATGATTGGATTCATAAATGCTTCGGATACCAACATATAGCATAATGGATTATCTCTACTAATCAATCTTAACCAGCTGAGAAGAATATGTCGAACCTGATGGAGAAAGAGTAATAAAATAAAGGATGGAAAATACATATGCAAAGAAATTGATTTATAATATATGCTACTAAATTAATTCCTGTATCCGTCAAATCCAGAATCTAAGCATTCTCATGGTTAATCAATGTAAATCAAGAACAAGACTTTGGACTGTTTTTGTAAACATTAATTGTGGTTGGGAGTTACATATCCATCTATACTTTCTATTCATTTCTCTGCTCAAAATAATCACCTAATCAAAGTTACTTATCAGCATATATGTTTCATCAGGCCAAAGTCTCATAATGTCTATGTAACGCATACACTGTTTTCTCTTAATTTATATCTCTTCACCTTTAGTGGCATCCTTGCCGACGAGTTCCTAGGTGTTTGATCATTATGACATCTTTTTTATTTTTTTAAATGCAAGGAAAGAAATATAATATGATGGACAGGATCTTTGGTTCATGGATTTTAATACAGTTTTACATCCTTTGTATAACGAAGACATTCTCATGATTATTGGTAGTATACAAGTAGCATGATCACGAATTCTTGAAAAGCTATGGCTGAGGATCTATGTCTTATTACATTTCTTCTAGAATTCTGATCCGACGACAGTATTAACTCTATCAAGGATAAATGAAATAAATAAAAATACAGAGTTCGGACTTGGTATGACATTCAGTATAAAAGACAAAACAGCAAGTAATAGAAAGTATTTAATCGTAACCTGTAGCAAGGGATTTCTTCTTTGGGCTTGAATGTCCAAGTCCAATATCTCAAAACTCTTACAAATAGCCAAACTCAGAAATGACAAAAATGTCTTGAGGTTGTGTGATAGGGGTACCACCTAGGCCACTCACAACATTCTTTCTTGATGATGGGTTTAGGTATTGCTAAATTACGAATGCACCCTTTTGCTCTAAACTGGTTGACGATGAATAAGAGAATAATCAAATTCAACTTGAAAAGGTATGATATAAAATCGACTGATGACTAAGGTTCTCTTGACTTACTAGCTTTGGCTAGCCATCATGTAAAAGGAAAAATGCAAAGTAAATATATAGGTTGCCTTCCAAAAAATGATCCAAGATATTCTATTAAATTTGGCTTGGCCTTAGCTCTTCATCTACCTTCAGTTATAAAGATGGCCATTCGAATGCCTCTCAAATCGAATTTGAAAAGAAAAGATAGGAAGTTTTAAAAGTTATTATAATTATTAAAATATAAAAAGTACAAGCAACATTACTTTATTAATTATTAAATTATAATGGTGCTAAATCATATATATATAGATATATATGAATGTTTATAAATATTAATTAAAACAATATGAAGAAATATATATTAAAATCCTTTGAGATATGTTGATATATTTTAACCCAGTTATTTTGATTAAATTATTTATTAAATAACTCATGCGGTTCCTGCAGATGTATTCCGTTCTAAGTCGTTAGGTCCTCTACCCATCTGCTTAGTGATGGTGATGCTCTTGTGCCTAATTCCTTTCTGACAATGTTTCCCCCTTTCGACATGTTTCCTGCAAGGAAGTTCTCCATGATTAAATTACAAATTATTTAATCATAAATAATCATAACGATTAACCTTCATCTCAATTCCATGAATTCGTGATTAACGATCAACTAACATGTCATCTTCACTTGAAATCATAACAACTAACCATCTTACCATTTGCCAGATTATAACAAATTAAATTGCCAATTGACTTCATGCGAACCTCAACGGCCATATTTCAACCTAGGTCAAAAATTGGGATGTAACATACCATTCCCCTTGTGGTTCATCATCCTCGATGAACTTGAAATCATTATAAACGGGTATTTTAAAATTGGAATGTAATGTACCATTCCCCTTGTGGCTCATCATCCTCGATGATTTCTGCAATTTAGACACTAAAAGAGTATTCCAAATACAAGACATATATATAGCATCATGATGTCATCAAAAGCATAATCGAAACTCAAGATTTACTTCAAAGTTTCCAGAAAGATACTTGCATGGTAACATAAATCTAAACATGTGCTTACTTGAGTTCTCTTACCTTGTGGTTTTCTCAGCATCATTTGTGTTGATTCTATTCCGTATTCCATTTGGCATAAGGCACTTATTAATGGGTAGATTGTCCTGGTAAACTTACAGATCACCTGAAAAAGATTATTAGATCCATGTTTTTCCATTTATGTAATCTCGGCCTCTTTGTCCATCTTATCACAATAGCATTTCATTATAATAATCATTTCATGATCAAATATACACTTCATCTCCAAGCAATGTACAATAGCTCAATATATAGGGTCAATATTGCATGTGTATTATACAGGTATAACAATGTGTCAAAAGATAGAAACATGATATACTATGCAAGATCATCAAATCAAATTCATAGCATCTGAAACAATTCATAAGGTTCTTATTGAGTGGCTCATCATTCATCTGTAAATACTTGGAAAGTCATCTTTTCCATTTCTGTGATTTAGGCTTCCATGCCCATCTTGTCAAAGTTTACATCTGTAAACAAGCATTGATAGTTCCAATTATGCAAGTGTGTTTACTCCTTACTGGAGCACATAATGATCTTGTCATTTAACCAACATTAGAAATGGTCATGGTTCACAGTTTTGTTTTCATTCAATTCAAGTTCAAATAAGTAACAATTTATTTCTGTCGTTAATTTGGGTCGACGAACCCAATCATGATGGATTTAGATAACATTTTATCAAAATTATATAAATTGTGTTTGGATTGCGCAAGCCTTGGCATCTGGACCCATTTTAACCTTTTCATTGGGCTAGCCCAATTAAATAGTTGGTTGGGAGGTTATTGCCTGCCTTATAATAGAGGCTTAGATAAGGTTATTGTCGGAAGGTTCTCAGAGATGTGCTCGTCAATGCAACTAGAACTTAGTTAGGGAGGGGGGGTCAAGGGGCTAAGCAACACAAGACAGGTTTCATTTAGCTTTGGAACTTGTACTGCTGGGGTCCCAGGGGGGAAGAATGGGAGAAGAAGCTAGTCGATGTCGCCCCTCAAATATATTATTGCTTTGGGCTCAGGAATTTAGGAAAGATAGGATTATTCGGGCGGCCTTGATAGTAGAAATTAGGAGGACTTCACCGGCTCTACCTTAGCAACCGGGGTGTTAGGCAAGCTTCACCCCCAGTGGGAGGAGATAGGATTAGGGAAACTAAACTAATCGCCTCCAGGAGGTGGGGGATGGACACTTGGCTTGCTTCTTTATGTGATTGCCTAACGTTTCCAACTCCTGAACCTGTAGGGGGTGGGGCCTCTTCTGGCATAATGAACAAAGGGACTAAACTAGAATACAATAATCTAGAAGGGGGGGCAACCGGAAGGAAGGATCGAGAAGATAAGGTCTTCTGCATGCACAGGGCCCGCCTACACACACCCCTGATTGCCCATAGAATTTTAAGGGCCCTACAATTCTATGGGGCTAGCTCAGGGTCTTCTTGCCCTTCCTGCTTGAAGGAAGAGGAAACAAGCAGGTGAGATGAAGGCGAGGTTCTTTCTATGTCAACATCAATCCGCTTCGCTTACTCACGTGTCGAGTGGGAAGGGAGGCCCCATCAAATAGATTATTGCGTGCGGTGGGTTTGACTATAGAATGGTAGGGCGGCCCCTACCATTCTATAGTCGGCAGGCAATGAGAATGGTGAGTGGTATGATCTAGCCACCAGTTGCATGAAGGTTGGGTGGGGGCGAACCAACAGGAAAGGAAGGGGTTCGACCACGCGCGTGGCTCCCATATAGATAGATTGTGCACCAGAACGCTAGCCAATTATGGCCAAATGCCTATTATTCATGGGGAGGGGCAGCAACACCCACTCCTTGCCTAATACTCCTGTTCAACCGCCTATCCATCGCATACTTCTGTTCAACTGCCTATCCGTTGTTTCATGGACCAGTCAACCGCCTATCCATCATTTCATTCACCAGCAGCCATAAAATTCTAGGGCATTAGCTCTTGATCCCGACCTACTATCTATAGGCAGGTCCATAAAATTCTAGTGTGTTAGCTCTTGATCCCGACCTACTATCTATAGGCAGGTTGCCATTAGAATTGTAGGGCCAATTGTTGACCCCGAAAGAATTGTAGGTGATTCACAGACTATTCTTTTCTGATTCACCTAGCCATCATGGAATGAACCAGCAACACCAATTCACCAACAAGTGGAAGCCAATGAATATAAGGGGCTCCGCAATACCATGCTAAGCAGGAGCCCCTACTATTCATTAGTGAGGTGGAAGCAAAGGAAGTGGGAAACACAGAAGCAGAGGGGAGGTAGGAGCCAAATTCGGCTGTTCTGATGACCTAGAAACCCTCCCACTCAATTAATCAGCTTGCTAGAATAAGCTGGAATAGCTCCTACTATTCGCCCTTTATTTATATAGTTTAGGTAGTGTGCTAGTGTGGAATGCCAAAGTTTCGACCCGGGCCCCGTCACAACTATATATAGGCTAGGCAATTATTGCCCCCAAACAGATTATTGGTTGGGGACCTAAAGATTCTATACTACACAGGACCCCGCCCCCCTCGTAGGGCGGCTAGGCTATCACGATTGCCTATTATTATATTATTCCCCTCCATGGTCTATTATATTATTTATTGTTGCGATTCAAACTTTCTCCTAATAATGAAAATGAGAACCTTCAATTCTATGGTCTAGAAGCCGAAAGTTAAGTGTTGTTTTAATGAAAGGAGAAGGCCCCCAACCCAATAATAAAGCTATAGAATTGTAGGAGGGGTGCCTGCCTATAGAATGGTAGGGCCTTCGGGTTGTTCTGGGTGAAACACCATAAATGGAATGCGGGCGGGCTATTCGGACTCTCTTATCCAACATCTAGTTCTTGTCGGCAAATGCCTAGGACTAAATCTAAACCCGGCTCGCCTGTCTATAGCTATTGCAAGGGGGTGGTGGTTGGGTCTCCAATGCACTGACGTTTGAGAGAAATGGGTTAGGAAGCTCGCTCGCATCGATCTTCAACCCCATAATTCTCAGGAGGGTAGAAAGAAGGTTGTGGAAAAGAGGTGGATAGGCGCACTCTCCCTCTTCCCTTAGCAAGTGAGGCTTGGGAGGTTATAAAAGCTAGCCATTCCCCCTCTACCCATCCCACCAAGACTCTTTCTTATGTGCTAGCCGGATTATATATGCTGGTAAACCGGCCAATCGGAACTCGGTGGCCCATAGGGCGGTTGGGCGTTGAAGTTTCCACCAATCGCTTTTCTGTCTCCACACATACTAGTTATCTGTTTGGGTCGCCGCGGTGACCAAAATCTATAGTAGGGGATGGGGGGGGTGTGCTATAGTCCGATAAATGGTGGCCAATCCGATTCCCTCTAGAATCTCTTTTCTGTTCCACTCCACCCCCCCCCGCTCGCCATTATAGAGTAGGGCCTAGGGATCTGATTGATCCCTCCTTCGTTGATCTGATCGATAATCCCATGACTGAGGATCCTCTACATGCATGTTGATTCGATCGAGAATCCCTTGTCGGGTGCTATATCTATGACCCCATAGAATAGTAGGCCTACAGCGCACTCCAAAAGCTTTCTTTTGTCCGTCTAGGGGCTTACTATTCTATGGGGCCCTGGCTGTTATAAACCAATGAGACAGACTCCCCTGAAACTAACCAAGCCCCCTACTATCTATAGGCGATCTGCTGACCTACTGATTTCATGGCCCCTCTGCACATGAAGACTCAACCGGTTGGACCCCTTACCCTCCATGGTCCGCCTCCCTACTTCCGTTGATTTCTTAAAAAATGATTAGTGGTTTTTTTCTATCTATTTTGGAGTGCCAATTACATACACAGGATAGCCTGCGGCTCGTACTTCCTGCACCACCATGGCCAAATGGTGGTGTAGTCCTCGACCCTTTTTGTTTTGTCAATACCTTCTACCCTACCCGCAAGGCACGACGCTCTTTCCAGACTAAATGTCATGTGGCGTCGGCTTCTTCGGGCGGGTCCTAAAATGTCAGTCTTCACAAAACAAACTTAAAATATCTGCTTTGCAGAATTGTTCTGTTCTATCCATCTCAAAAGACGAAAAATAAGTCTTCTGCTTTTAGGGGACGCCTCGCTTTCGGCAGCCAGGCGATCAACCGGTAAGCCCACTCCGACATGACGTTAATCATTCCATTATGCTCCTCGCTTATGTGGTCGGCCACCCAAGCTAGCATGGGGCGTAGAGCCGAGAGACTGGGTTCTTGGCCTTCTCGCCATACTTTGACGGCTGGATTGAGCCACACAACATGAACCACAGTTGGATCTGGATCATTGACCCTAGAGGTAGAGGCGACGGGTTTTGGAGCAGAGCAGAGGTCATTAGATAAAGAAAGAGGCAGTGGGTTGCTTGTGGTGGATCAAATCACTTGTCTCGCTGGTAAGTGGTGATTGGAGGATGCTATATTGGGGATGGGGGACTAGTTGTTTGTAGCCCCCACCTTCCATATATATAAAGTGGTCCAAACGACAAACTCTAGATAGAAAGTGCACTAGAACATTCATAGGGGTGGAGGGAGACTTTCTAATTCTACCAGCTAGGTAGATGCTAACTAAATCAACATTGGGTGGTTCAGCTGGTCCGGTTCAATGCCTACTTCATCAGTTTGAAAGAAAGAATCATACTCGAGCATCAGCTATTCATCTTTTATCTCTTGTTCCTCTAGCCCCCCCTGCTTGTGCATGTAGAGGTCTATTTTGTTTTGGGTGGGCCCCTATCGTAGCCCTAGCCCCCTAGCCCCTAGCCTAAAATTTTATGGCCTATCCCCAAGAAATTTTTAGGTTAGGTATGATCTCTCTTCTCTTATAATCTTATAAAGAAATGCTGTTTGAAAAAGCATTCAGTTGCCATTCTATGTCGGTGGTTAACTTACCTTCTTGCATAATTTCGTGTAGCAATTCAGGTTGTTGATCTATACTGTTCAAAATAGTTTTTTCATATTTGGAGATTTTGTGAAGTGGCATTCGATCACAGAACCCTCTCACAGCAGCATGGGGTAGCCCATAGCCCCACTATTTTAAGGTAAGGCGTGGCAATAGCAGTGATGGTTTAGCGAGGGAGAGATTGGTTGTTTGATTGCTAGCAATAGTGGGTGTAGGATGGAAAGAGGTAGAAGCGCGCCGTGGATGGGGCTAGTGTGATTCTGGGTGATAGCTCTCGAGAGACCCACCTCCGAGTGCTTTCGATAGCGTGCATAGGAAAGATCTGTTTACAGTGAACCATATAATAGTAGACCTTACCTGCCTGAATTGAACTTTCTTTCCCACTCCCTATATTGAGTGGGAGGGTAGCCCTTTATTGAAACTATAGAGGGCCAATCAAAAGAAAGGTGCCCGACTTATCTATAGGCGAACCAAACCACCAATCTTCCCCACCCCCTTCGCCTATTATTGTAGGGGTAGGGGCCATTGCCATAGTAGGGGGAAGGCTATCCAAATCACCAACCTTCGCCTTCGATCAATTGGCTCACCATCTTAAATGCCCTACTATCTATGGGCCCTAAAATTTTATACGACCCCACATTATATAGGGAATCTTCATGCCCTACCGGAGCCTTCACCTGATCCAAAGTTTCTATTTGGTTACCTCTCTCCTGATCCCTTGCCCATTTCTTTATTTAGGGCCTACTCTCCATAATTATAGGGATATGGCCTGCCCATTTATTTAGGCTGGAGAGATTGGGGGTATACTTCCAATGTTGCCACTGGTGACTCTCCCTGTTGTCCCTCCGCCAACACCAGGGAGTGCCTATAGAATGGTAGGGCCCATGAAGATTTATGAGCTTAGGTTTGAGTTCATGATGAAGTTGCTTCAACAAACTATAGTGGAGAAATTGCATCATCTATATGTGATACACCTCAATGGAATGTGCCACCCTTTAGAACCATAAAATTATAGGGGGGGCCCTTAGAATAATAGGGGCCCACCCCCCATTTGGCACCCTCACCATAGCATTTTAATATAGTAGGGTGGGCCCCTACCAATTAAGTTGTTAACCTGCTTGATGGGTGGGAGTGTTCACCAGTTTGCCTTATGTATTGAAGGGTTAACGAGGAAGAGTTCAATGAAGGCAAGATCGGAGAAGGCCCGCCCAGTAGTTCAATTCAAGTTGTTTGTTGTATCTCCCTATAAGTTTATGGGCTGTCTCACTCTAGGTAACAAGAATAGATGCTCCAGTAGACATGAGGCTCCTAATCTATGAGAAATGGAATCCTGATTTTCATGCGATTAAAAGTACCTATGTTTGCATGCACCAGCAGGAATTTGCTAGTGCTCCCCCTACTCTATAATGGGCGTTGTTTGCATCGACAATAGCTTAGTCCCTAGAGACCGGTGTTCCTATGCAAGAGCGCCCATTATAGAGTAGGGCAATAGATAGCTTAGTTTCGGCGTCGAGGCGAAGTGATGGAAGCACCGAGCAAGCAGTTTACGACCTTGCTTAATCCAAAAAAGAACCAGTCCCCAGAATCCATTCTAGGGCCATAGCCCGCTGTTTAAGATCCAGATCCACGAGTCACCTATAGATCCTATAAAATGGTGGGGGGGCACTTAAGACTTTGTCAACTGCCCTTTAGAATAGTAGGGGAGACAAAGATAAAGGTAGATAGAGCCAAGGTAGGAGAAGCAGAGGGGGAGGAAGAGGAGTAGCAAGCAGAGGGCAAGGCACCAATTATAGGCTGAGGCAGGTGCAGATGCCTAGAGAAACTATAGGGCGTGGTCGAGATTATGACCTTAGTGATTGATCTCATTGAATTGGAATTGGGATCCCCTAGCTGTATAGAGTAGAGATAGGGATACCATCACCTATTTGAGTAAGGGCCCGAACCCTAGATACAACTATAGTAGTTGAGCCCTAAACTGCCCCTTCTTTCATATTATTCGATAGGTGATAGCCATATAGATGTCTAGAGTAGAGATAGGCTGCTCTCATATCTCTATACAACCTCCTATATCTAGGCTAGGGCCCTATATCCTATATCCATCAACGGCCCCTGCCGACCATCTATAGTATAGTTCTTTCTCTACAACGGGAGGCCGAGCCATATATGGAGAGGGGTTTATATGCAGGGGTGCCCCATATATATAGAGTAGAGGGGGTCGAGCTACACACGGATGCATCCACCCATCCATATGTAGTTGATGATGCCATGCCATGCATGCTATACTTGGTAGTGATGTAGTCCATGCTCTACTCTAGAGAGGGAGAGGTTGGCTTTCAAGGAGAGGGCAAGAGATAGGCTCTCCTCGATAACTCGCCCCCCCACCCCACAGTAGAGTGAGATTCTCCTCGATAACTCAAGCTATACGCCCTAATACTAATTGCATAGATTGAGACGAACGAGTATATAGATAGGCTGCTACCACTATGCCAGGAGAACCCCTCCCCCTCTACATTCTTTATGCTGAGCTGAGGACCAACTACTCTAAGGAGCTTTATGCTGATGCAGGACCAACTATTTCATGGTTTTCATGTGATTATAGGGACTCTTTTCCCAATCATATGTGGTATTCGCCAATATTCGGGTCATTTGACCAAGGAGTATCACGTTGGCTTTGAAGCAGCTGCTGGTACTAGCATTTTGTAGATGTGGTTCGGTTATTCCCATTTGTCTCTATCCATTGGTGGGGAGGTCTACGAAGGGATGCATTCTAGATAGGGGTGGATTGGGAAATGATAGCTTATTGGCAGAGAGGGGATGCAAGGTTGGATTGGGATATGAACTCTTTTCGAGGACAGAGATTACCCGAGATAGAAAAAGAATCCTTTTGTTTGCCGCTTCCCTACTTCCTCTGATGATCATATCGGACGAAGTTTATCTCACTTTGCTACTGGATATTTATTCATTCCGGCATATTCATGCTGGGATCGAACAGATTATGGCAGATCATATTCACTAGGGAATAACCTAGAATTGGATTTCCATCCTTCTGGGATCGTTCTCTTTCATCGTAATTAAAGATGTTTTCCCATTTCCATCCCCCCTATAGAAGAGTAGGGCACCACTAATGGAATAACCCAATGGTCGACCGTGAGGTTATGCTCTCGACCTCCCCCACCCCATCCCCAATATAACCCCCCCACATTGACCTCCCGGTCCTCCCTTACCTTCAGGCACGCTCAAGTGATTGACCATGTCGTTACTTGCATCAATTGATCCAGAAAGCCATGATGATGTCGCTGTTATATATGTAATATGACTTAAGTAAGCCCTACAATTCTAAGGGGCCCCTACTATTCTATGAGCAAGAAGGAAGGGCAAGTGAGTATGGATGGGTCAATTATAGTAGTAGGGCAGTAGAAAAAGCAACAGATAAATGCCCCCGGCCTGCCAATATAGAGATAGGGCAATATAGGGCCATAGAATTGTAGGGGCCTCAATTATATAGAGGGGGGGCGGTCCCCCACCCTGCCCTGTTTGCCAGGGCAGTTCTAGTTTAAGGTAGATTAATTGGCACAACTTTCGGAGTAAAGTGACCCTATGGATTACTAGTATAAGTGGTTAAATGTTACATCCCAATTTTTGACCTAGCTTGAAATATAGACGTTGAGGTTTACATGAAGTCAGTTGGCAGTTTAATTTGATATAATTTGGCGAAATGGTAAGATAGTCCTTATGATTTCAAGTGAAGATGAAATGCTAGTTATTCGTTAATCGTGAATTCATGGAATTAAGATGAAAGGTTAACTGATATGATTATTTATACTTTATAATTTAATTACAAAGAAATTCCTTGCAGGGAGCTTGTCAAAGGGGTGGAAGCATTGTCAGAAAAGAATTAGACAGGGCATCACCATCATTGGCAGATGGGTAAAGGACCTAGCGATTTGAAACAAGATTCATCTGTGGAATTGCATGAGTTATTTAAATAAATAATTGAAATAAAATAATTGAGTTAAAATATAAAATGTATCTGAAGGACTTAAATTTTTAAAAGGATTTTAATTTATCTTTCGTTATATTGTTTTTAATAAATATTTATAAACGTATATTTAAATATAAAATCATTTAGCACCATTATAATTTAATAATCAATTAAGTGATGTTTATAAGTGCATGTAAGATTTTAATAGTATTCGAATTATAATAACTTTAGAATTATTATAACTTATTCCCTTTCAATTTAATACTCTTTGCTCTTAAATGGTAACACTTGGCTTAGCAAATCAATTTAACATTTGGTGATTTGAATTTTATAATCGTTCAACTTTTCCAATCTTTTAATTATTTCCCTTCTTTTTATAAATTGATTGATTGGTATTCGGATGGTTTTCTTGTAACCGATGGAAGCTGTATAGACAAGCTCACGTCTATATTATTAGAATTTCAAACATAACCCGGCACCTTGTCCTTTTCCAAGCCTTGGCATTCATTATTGTTTTCAGCCCTGCGAACCATATTTTTGTTTTGAAACCTTCAACCAAGCATCCAGAATCAGTCGCAGAGGAAGCAGCAAGTAAATAAGGAGCATACGGCTAGGATATTGCTGCCGGATGAAGAGTTATCTCAAGAACCCGTGCCACATCATCACAGAATTGAGTCACGTAAGACAGCATTAGGATTCCACAAAAGAAACGATTACTTTTTCTTTTCTTATTGAATTAAAATATGCAGTTATCTCTGTAGGTAGATGTACAGGATTTCATATACGTCTTGGCAATTATTTTTGTCTTTTTGCATTATCAAACTGTACATAAACCCATCGTATTTCATTACCAGTTAGTCTTTTCATTTCCAGCTTGTCCTTTCAATGCTAGATTGACTTGTTTTCTTGCTGTAAAACCAGAATGATGATGTCCATATTAAATCTTTCAAAAATCATTATAAACTGATGAAGATCAGTCAAACACTTTAGTCTTAATTGCTAATCAGATCAGATAATTGGATTGATAACCAAATGGACAATCACCCTGAATTTTTCTTAAGGAGTTAATTTCTTGATAGCATTTACTATGAAATATGGAATTAATGATCAGAGAGATGAGATATTGTTTAAATCAGTAAATAGAGCCATACGTAATTCTTTCAGTCTGCCTTTATAGTTTATACTTATAATTGATGCATGATTGTTGGATGAAGCCGACTGTAGTCTTTCAAGATTATCTTAATCTTTCAAGTTTAATCAATTGCCATAATATTGTTTAGATATAAGACTGTTATCATCATAATAACAGAACATGTAATAATCAGTAAGTCTTTGAATGACCACCTTCTATGATAAAAGTTATAATACAGTATGGAATATTGTTTAAATCTGAATTGAATATCAAAAACGGAGTACCAAGGAAATTCACCAGGCTGAGAGCCAAAATAAGGTGAATAAGGTACAAGACATAACAGTAAGGATAATTGTTCAGGCACCAAGGAGTCACCGGCCTAATGGCCTGATTATGGTGAGGATGTGTAGATGAACCTGTTAAAAAGAATTACAAGAATGTTGACATTTTGAGAACTCTTAAGAACATAATCATAGAATATGAAATGATGGATGAATAAATGAAGGAGCCGTTCGCTCTGAGAATTCCGGATACCTGGGACTCACCCGACTGTGTAGCTGAGAAGATGAGTGATGAAGTGTGAGAAAGGAATCCGTAATAGTATGAATCAATATCAGTTATGACATTTCAATAATTACCATTTAAAATGAATTTAATTAATAGCGCATGCATATTCCTGTTATGGTGATCTCCTACTACCAAGTCGTATGGCGTGTTAAATATCATGATGCCTAGTGGATAGAATGATGTTCCCTATCAATTTCGGGTAGGGAGGTCCTTTCTCGTTAGAGATCGTGTGGGGATATATTGTGGTCCAAGGTTGGGTGGTTAAGCTCCTAACAATGCTCTACCTCTCTCAGGATGTCGGATATGCGTTAGACAGAGATAAGCCAAGCAATCAATTGTTTATCAGAAATAGGTAATATCATTTTTATTTATGAAGAGGTAAGATTAAATTGAAGAATTTCATTGTTATCATCATTTTACTTTTATATATATGAATAACGAATATGGGTATACTTTCTAATCCTGAGATACTGTCATAGTTAAGTAATCAGAGGAAAAGGAATCTAAAGCCCTAAATGATTTGAGAGATGATTGGAACTCTAAATGATTTAGTGGTATCAGAACCCTAATTGAATCCGTGGTATTGGAAGCCCTATTTGAATCAATGGTATTGGAAGCCCTAATTGAATCCATGGTATCAAAAGCCCTAGATGAATTTGTGGTAGCGGAAGCCTCGAGTGAGATAGTGGTATTAGAAACCCTAAATGAACTGAAGGTAAAAGATGCCCTAATTTAAAATATGGTGGTATTTATTTAAAATTTATTATTTGAGTTTTAAGATAGCAGTTTGTAGATGATAATCATCCTACGAAATTGTTATAGTGTATTTGTGGACTAACCTGGGTGGTTGCAAAAACATCCCTAGTTTAATTCTAATTCAGTATTCAAAGATATGAGGTTTTCAATTTCTGTAGTAATTTCATTTGATGGTGATTCAAATTTTTAGTTTTGAAATTTTGTATAATTGTTTTTAACAGTAAATCTTATTCACATGAACCTAAATGATATAACTATCTTCCTATGAAATGAAGTAGTAACTGTATTTCCTTGAGTATGGTATTTGTTCAATTAAACCCGGAAAACCGGATGTTACATTAAACTGCCTCTGCCACCGGCACCTGTGCTTCTGCTTCTGTTAGTGCTGTTGCTTTCACCGTTACCTATGCGACTATACCCCCCACCCACCCTACTGAGTTGTGTTGCTTGCTCTACTTTTACTGCCGTTGGGTCCCCATAGAATAGTAGGGAACGGACTCGAGCTGGTTCAATCCAATCAACTTTGGCAATTGCTTTTGGCTCTACAACCGAATCTGGATCTGAGACTGGGACTCGAAACCAAACTGATTCGTTTTGGCACAGGTTCTCGAACTGGCCTGGGGGCCTTGCAACCAGAACATCAACAGCTGGATCAACGAATGGTTGGTCCTTTATTCCCACTCGGGCATTCAATTAGTCGAAAGCATGAAACACATGAAACAAGAATGAATGATGAAATGATGGAAGTGCACACAACTGTGGATTGTGCGTGTCCCTTAGATTAGTAGGGCACGACTTTGACATCTCATCTCTCTCAGAACCAACTGAATGAACGTCAAGTTGTCCCGCCAGATATCACCCGAATCCCTGCATTTTGATTGGAGAATTGGCCTTCCGGTGCCATTATAGATAGGGGGGGCAGCCAATTTATGGAAGTATCCAATTTCATCAAATAGCCCATAGACCCTACTATCTTAGGGGTGCCCAGGGCCCTACTATTCTAAAGGGCCCTACCATTCTATAGGGTGCTACAGCATGGCCATCAAAACCCGCCCTTTCGTAACTAAGTAACTAAGTAAGCTACGGCCTGGTCTCATGAACGTATGGAGATACCAGAGCCTATAGTTTGGAAGGGGGTTTGGTACTAACATGCATAATCACCAATTCTGACTCAACCCCCGTAAACTGCGTTCGAAGATTACGTGCCTATAATTTATATGGCTTGGGATTTCTTCAAAATGGTGACAATGTAGATTGTTATGGTCGAGTATGATGAATGTGGGGTTGGAACTATAGTTTCCCTCCCACCCATAGGTGGAGGGAGGAAGATTTCTATATATATAGATGTCATCGGGCGGGTTCTGAAATGCTATGCCAACATGGCCCCTTAGAATAGTAGGGCGCTTCTTGGTATTGCCCCATAGAATAGTAGGGCGCTTCTTGACATCCTCTAGGCCATAGAATAGTAGGGCCCTCTCTGCTAGATGAGTTAAGTGAAGGAGAAGAATGGAAGCACGATGAAGCATCTCCCTCTGAACAGGGTTACGCATTAATGGATGGAAGCATGGGGCTCATATACGTTATATCATCTATCCAGGCCCCAACCTTCTATGAAACCAAGCATTGCTCGCCCCTACTATCAACTGGACTTGGTTTATAATGGTGCCCCTCTTATCATTGGGATTTTTTTTCATGAAGTTTGGGAGCGGGCATATATCCTTGCTCCTATCGAGAATTGTGGGCCTATTACAAGGACTGGGGGTTGTCCAGCTGACTGAAACAAACATTGCCGTGATCAAAGTTGCCCAACAACTCGCCGCAGGAGAGCAATTGGCGCCACCCCTCAATTCTTCAATCATATTAGTGGGGGGGTAGTTCTGCTAGTGATAGTGGCAGTTGCCGCTCTAAGTTATTCGAACAACTAGCCCTCGTGTTTTGGTGTATCTATAATTGAGCAAAAGCACCCCTACCCCCTACTATTATAAGGTAAGGTGCCAGACTCGTCAGTTTCTCTATAATTGTTCAATCGGTGGTGGTTGGGAGGTGGACCAGGGAGGGATTGGGGTCCGGCCGATTGATTGATGAAATGAAGAGTCTTCATGCATGGTTTGCCATTCAATTAGTAGGTTAGCAGGTCAAGTTGCTTGCTTGTAGGTTAGCTTCGGGAGAGTCTAATTGGAAAAGACCAACATTAGCATCCCACCCACATCTTCCCCATAGAATAATAGGGCATTTAGATGTGGGCCCTACTATTCTATGGGTTTATGGAGGTTCCTAGAGTCTCGCCCATAAAATTATAGGGGATGGAGCTAGATTAGTTGATGGAACTAGATAGATTGGCTGTTCCCGAGCCCCGGCTAGGGTTGAGTTCAGAAGGAGCCGGGGGTGAGGATAGGGGTGTTCACCCATCAGCCCCTACTATTTTATAGGCAGTTTAGGCTGTCAAGCCCTACTATTATATAGGTAGTTCAGGCTGAGTGCGTCGAAAGCATTTGTTTAGCTTCCTTTCGGTTGCCCGCCCTCTATAGCAGTTGGGGGTAGGGACTAATATCCTTCCTTCCAGCCAGCTTGAATAATTACCTTGTAGGGCGGGCACCTACTGATTGAACCAAGCAAATCCCTTATAGATAGTAGGGCCATGGAATCATAAAATAGTAGGGGGGGCTATATTTGAAAGGCCCTATTATTCTTTTATTGCCCCCCATAAAATTCTAGGTTCCCCTATACCTTAAAATATGGGGGGTTGCCCTATTATTCTATTATTCGGTAGGGCAGGCACCTTCTTCATGCACAAGCATCGTTTCGGTGCAGAGTTGCTTATAGGGGTATATTACGTAGATGAGCGATCACACATTAACCCTCTAGAATTGTAGGAATATAATTGTAGGGCCGGTTGTGCTTCAACAACGAGTAGGAGCCCAACCGAGGGTGAAGGGATAATTGGAGCCCAAGGAAGATAGCCTCAAACTGAGCTAAAGTAGTTAGGTCCAGCGACCCTATCTATATAGCTGTTTCATTTTGAAAATGCATGGCATCATCTCGGTGAACCCTACGACCGGATATAAATGAAGGATGGGACGGCAAGGGCACAGTATGATGGCTCGGGCCCCTCCCCTTACCCCCCCAATTCCCCCAATCTAAAAAGCCTATAAAAAGAATGGGGCCCTTAGAATAGTAGGGGGCTATGGAAGGATGGTTTGTTGATTCCTAAACCGGGAGTGTAGGCCCATCCACCATGAACCCCCTAAGAGGAATTCTAGATAGTGCTACCAGAGATGGAGGATATAGGGTCCCACATGGAGGAAGATAAAGGACAAGTAGGCCAGTGCCATCTAATCACTCCCCACAATAAAATAATAGGCGAGTAGAGAAGCCAACTTTCCTTGATTCCCCCCCCCGCCCCAAATAGATTATCAACTTTCCTTTAGGGCACGCACCAACCAGTGGCTATAGTTGGGTGGGGTAGTTCCTAACCTTCCATCTATTTGAGTGAACTTGAGTTAGGCCAATGTTGCAAGAACTCCTTTCCCCCATCCCACACCACCGATTGCGCTGTCTCCTCCCACACACTCAAATATAGGGCCTATTGCCAAATGGAATAGTAGGTATGAAGTGAATTGCTCGATTTTTTCGAATTGGTCCAACTCTGTATTTCTCCAGCATGAACTGTATATCTAAGAGTGTTTGCCCAATTATAGAAGCTGCTCGTTGGTAATAATGGAATGTGATCATTATCTGGGATGAGGGACATTTCCCACTAAGGGATCAATCCAATAATACTGCTCACTAGGGGATAGCGCAATATCTTTTCATGAATCTCTGCTATTTAAATATTCAACATCATGACCACGGGTAAGGATAAAACGACAATAGCTCTTATATGAACCATCGGGGAGATCTTGGCGGGGAAGTCAGAACCTAACAAAATGGGTGAACCCGAGGTGTTGCGAAACACTAGGATGGAGGACAGAACGAGATGTACTGGATTCTTGGCGCATACAACCATTGAACTGAAGACCGAAGCAGGGCTCGGCAAAACGGAAAGTATCGTAGTACGTTGTCCTTCCCTAGAATGGAACTTTCATGCCGCAACATTCAAGTTGATCCATTACGCCCTACTTATCTATAGGCATTCACATCTCATTATTGTAACTATAATAAGGGGTGGCACTCACCACTATATAGGTGGCGCTAAGCCCCAAAAATTTTATGGCCCTAAAATTTTAGGGCCATCGCCCCTACCTATAGAACCCCTACCTTTATAACTCTCAGTGCGGGACCGGTCGATTATATATGATAGTCTGCATGCACGATTACGACTAGTGAACGAACTTGGTAGACAAACGGGGTTTATGTGCCGCTAATGCAGCAGCTTGTTGAGCATCTGACAAACTCACGCCATCCATTTCAGATGAGATTTGTCCTGTAGAAGCACAAGCAATCCAACCCATAGGATTCCCTTTCCCTTTTCCCATTCTCACTTCTATGGGTTTACTGGTAATGGGGAGATCCGCGAATACTCTCACCCATATTCTCCCATTTCTTTGGAATTGTTTGCTTATAGCACGACGTGCTGCTTCAATGGCTCGGTATGAGATATGACCGGCTCCACAACTTTTGATGCCATATCTTCCAAAACCAAGTTGTTTACTGCCCATTTCGCAACTACTACATAATACGCCTTTTTGGTATTTACGATATCTCGTACGTTTTGGATATAGCACCTTCTATCCTCTTGGGAATGGGATCCACACTTTTACACCTAAGATTGCATAACGAGTAGAGACTTTCGCATAAGCGTAATCAATTTGATGGCGAAATGTATTACATAAGGTTTTCCCATACTCCCTGCATTCGGTTCTAGCAAATTCTGCACCTTTCAATCAACCCGGACGACAAATATGGATCCCCCCCACCCCCTTCCTTAATTTGGGCATGACTAATGAAATACTCTCCCTCCAGGGATAAGGCATATGTATCATTTTGGTCCTGCCATCTGAGTATTCAGGTGGGTTGAAGTCCCAACAGTTATTTGACAAAATAATTGAACCATCTAGACAATCAACAAAGATCAATTGTTTCGACAAATCATTCTAATTGAAGTCTCAATAGTTATTCGACAAAATAACTGAAGCGTCTGGACAATCAACAAAGATCACTTGTTCGGCAAATCAGCTTAATTCCAACCTAGCCAAGGATTTCAAAATGTGGGTCATCAAACCCGATCTCCAACACTCAACTTGCCAATCCTTTTTATCTTTTTAATTAGGTATTGTCTTTA
This sequence comes from Cupressus sempervirens, assembly GCA_028749045.1. Classification (NCBI taxonomy): domain Eukaryota; kingdom Viridiplantae; phylum Streptophyta; class Pinopsida; order Cupressales; family Cupressaceae; genus Cupressus; species Cupressus sempervirens. The sequence continues at coordinate 676,729,221 of CM053785.1, forward strand.
TGATATCATACTTTATACATTTGTCCACTTAATATCATTTCAGCCTTCTTGGCTATTCTGAATGATTTTCCAGTGTGATTTTCTAGTTTGATTGCAATATTCAGATATGCAAAAATAAATCCTTTTTCAATATTGCATTTTCCAGTTTTTCTCAAGACAGTGTTGAACCCAGCGCTCTGATACCATATGTAACATCTCGATTTCCTGGGTCTAAATTAACATCCATCATACTCAAAGAATACAGTTATTACTTCATTTCATAGGAAGATAGTTATATTATTTCATGTTCATGTGAATAAGATTTATCGTTAAAATCAGTCAGACAAAATTTCTTAACTTAAAAACTTGAAGTACCATCAAATGAAATTATTATAGAAATTGAAAACTACATACCTCGGAAAAACTGAGATTGAAATCAACTAGGGATGCTTCTGCATCCACCCGAGTTAGTCCAGAAATACACTATAACAATTTCACATGACTAACATCTAAAAACCGCTATCTCAAAATCAAATAATAATTACAATTAAATACCACTATGTTTTAAATTAGGGTATCACATACCACTGTATCAATTAGGGCATCATTTACCATCAGTTCATTTAGGGCTTCTGATACCGCTATATCACTTAAGGCTTCTGCTACCATAGATTCAATTTAGGGCTTCTGCGACCACGGATTCCATTTAGGGCTTCCACGATGAGGGATTCAATTAGGGCTTCAGATTCCTTTCCTTCTGATTGCTTAACTGTGACAGTAACTCAAGGTTAGAAATATACTTATATTTGATATCCATATAAATGAAAAACAATCCACGATTCTATAATGGTAGCAATAAATTAACTCAATTCAATCTTACCTCCTCATAACTAAAAATGATAATACCTGTTTTCGATAAACAATTGAATGTATAGCTTATATCTGTCTGACACAAGTTCGACATCTTGAGAGAGGTGAAACATGATTAGGGGCTTAACCACCCAACCTCGGACCGCAACATATTCCCACACAATCTCTAACGAGAAAGGCCCTCCCTACCCAGAATAGGTAGGGGTCATCATGCCATCCTCTTGGCTTCCTAGTAATTAACTCACTATATGACTTGGCAACAGGAGATCACAATAATAGGAATATACATGACCTATTAATTAATTCATATTAAATGATAAATATTGAAAAGTCATAACTAATACTGATTCATATTATTGATGATTCCTTTCTCTCATCTCATCACCCATCTTCTTGGCTATACAGTCGGGTGAGTCCCAGGTATTCAGAATTCTCAGAGCAGACGGCTCTATCAATTATTCGAGAAGATTACATACATTTAGCATTTCACACTTTGCGATTACCTAATTATGTTCTTTAAAGATTTCAAAATCGAATGTTTAATAAATTGAATTCTATTCCGCGTTCTTGTAGAATATCTCCACCTCTTCACCATTTCATTGGCCTCTTTGCTAGGTGAAATCCTTGGTGTCAATATATTCTAATTACATGCTTGGTAATATGTTTAAGTTTTGGAATCATATGGAGTCATTCCAATAATCAAGATCATCTCAGTTTCAGTGAACTGTACGATTGGTGTAAGCTCAGGATCATTTAAATGATTGGATTCATAAAATGCTTCGGATATCAATAGATAGCATAATGGATTATCTTTACTAATCAATCTTAACCGGCTGAGAAGAATATGTCAAACCAGATGGAGAAAGAGTAATAAAATAAAGGATAGAAAATACATATGCAAAGAAATTGATTTATAATATATGCTACTCAATTAATTCCTCTATCCTTCAAATCCAAAATCTAAGTATTCTCATGGTTAGTCAATGTAAATCAAGAACAAGACTTTTGGACTGTTTTTGTAAACATTAATTGTGGTTGGGAGTTACATATCCATCTATACTTTCTATTCATTTCTCTGCTCAAAATAATCACTAGATCAAATTTACTTATCTGCATATATGTTTCATTAGGCCAAAGTCTCATAATGTCTATGTAACGCATACACTATTTTCTCTTAATTTATACCTCTTCACCTTTAGTGGCATTCTTGCCGGCGAGTTCCTAGGTGTTTGATCATTATGACATCTTGTATATTTTTTTAAATGCAAGGAAAGAAATATAATATGATGGACTGGATCTTTGGTTCACGGATTTTAATACAGTTTTACATCCTTTGTATAACGAAGACATTCTCATGATTATTGGTCATATACAAGTAGCATGATCATGAATTCTTGAAAAGCTATGGCTAAGGATCTATGTCTTATTACATTTCGTCTAGAATTCTGATCCGATGACAGTATTAACTCTATCAAGGATAAATGAAATAAATAAAAATACAGAGTTCAGACCTGGTATGGCCTTCAGTATAAAAGACAAAACAGCAAGTAATAGAAAGTATTTAATCGTAACTTGTCGCAAGGGATTTCTTCTTTGGGCTTGAATGTCCAAGTCCAATATCTCAAAACTCTTACAAATAGCCAAAATCAGAAACGACGGAAATGTCTTGAGGTTGTGTGACAGGGGTACGGCCTAGGCCTCTTGCATCATTCTTTCTTGATGATTGGTTTAGGTATTGCTAAATTATGAATGTACCCTTTTGCTCTAAACTGGTTGACGGTGAATAAGAGAATAATCGAATTCAACCTGAAAAGGTGTGATATAAAATTGATTGACGATTGATGTTCTCTCAACTTACTAGCTTCGGCCGGCCATCATGTAAAAGGAAAAATGCAAAGTAAATATATAGGTTGCCTTCCAAAAAACGATCCTAGATATTCTATTAAATTTGGCCTTGCCTTGGCTCTTCGGCTACCTTCAGTTATAAAGATGGCCATTCAAATGCCTCTCGAATCGAATTTGAAAAGAAAAGATAGGAAGTTTAAAAAGTTATTATAGTTATTAAAATCTAAAAAGTACAAGCAACATTACTTTATTAATTATTAAATTATAATGGTGCTAAATCATATATATATGAACGTTTATAAATATTAATTTAAACAATATGAAGAAATATGTATTAAAATCCTTTGAGATATGTTTATATATTTTAACCCAATTATTTTGATTAAATTATTTATTAAATAACTCATGCGGTTCTTGTAGATGTATTCTGTTCCAAGTTGTTAGGTCCTCTACCCATCTGCTTAGTGATGGTGATGCTCCTGTGCCTAATTCCTTTCTGACAATGTTTCCCCCTTTCGACATGTTTCCTGCAAGGAAGTTCTCTGTGATTAAATTACAAATTATTTAATCATAAATAATCATAACGATTAACCTTTATCTCAATTCCATGAATTCGTGATTAACGATCAACTAACATGTCATCTTCACTTGAAATCATAACAACTAACCATCTTACCATTTCCCAGATTATAACAAATTAAACTGCCAACTGACTTCATGCGAACCTCAACAGCTATATTTCAAGCTAGGTCAAAAATTGGGATGTAACACCCCCACACTATGTTGTCTCAAGGACTGTTCTCTACTGAGCCCTGTTATACCCTTATAGCTGACTGTGTGGACTTTTGACTTGGCTGCTGTCTTCTATGCTACCGAATATATTTAATGGTGGTAGGGTGAAGAAGATAGTAGACAAGGGTTTTATTAAGGAGAGAAGACTACAAAATAAATTTTTATGCCTATCTACCCCTTGCCCTTGTGAGAAATTGCCATACATACTAGAGGAACCTACCATTTGAACACTCATGCCAACTGTCCTTTATAACTGTCACTGATCTGTGCATGCTCTTTTAGGTCACTCTAAAAATCTATGTTATGAAATATCCTTTCATAAGATGGACTTTTGTGATTACTTTACGATGAAGGGATCTCTAACTTTCTTCTCTAGAACAAGCTCCCATATTATGTGGTGTTCTTTAGTATCGCTAGTGGAACTTTTATTGTCAAATCACTATTTTTTAGAAGTGCTCTTGCTTGTCATTGTAATCTTATCATGCTTTCTAGAACCACTAGCATTGCCATGTACTCTATACACGAATTCTTCATTTTTAACTCAATGGATTCATATAATACTTGGAGAACCTCTTCTGTTATGACTAACATGTAGTCATTGCTTCTTTGACATGACTACAAATTTGTTCCTTGTAAGCCCACTTTTCCATAACTATTGCCAATGTTTTTTCTTGTTCTTATTCATGCATTGGGAGCGACCCCTTTACTGCTTGTAGTTTATCCTTGGCCTGACCTTATGTACTGGCTTTCAACACTGGACTGTACATGCTCTTGATGGAAAATCGATGAGGTAATTTGCTTGCAAGGGTTTTACATTCGCGAATAAGCTTCACATTGTATATGAGCCATATAGCAATAATGTAAAACAAGGTTTCATACTTGCAAGAATGACAAGTGGGGATTCCATTTAGTACTGTAAGACTTAAATGAAACAAGAGAAGAGAACTTTGAAGATACAACATGTCTATACAAAAAGGCACTATATAGCTCAGAACCATCACAAATTAAGATGGCTATCGCAATACATTGATGGATTCTTATTAAATGCATATGGACAGTTAACATATCTCATCAAGCAGGGGTATGAATGTGACCTAATCTTCATAACAGCGAAAATGGTTTCAAAGAATGAGACCTCACAGACTTGGCTTTCTTTTGTCTTCCATGTACATGATGTTGTATAAGAGGGAATCACCACTTCAATAACTTTTCCACCTGTCATTACGACTTCAATTTTTTCATACCATCTCATCATTATTAGAATAATATCTCCGTAATATCCTTTTTATTATTATTTTAATGGTCAATATTGTAAATATTAGAATGTTTCTAATACTGCAGATATTCTTTCATTATTAGAATGTTTCTAATAACAATGATTGTTTTGTAAGAGAAAAAATGTCTTTGTAAACTATAAGTGAGCGTCTTTCTCATTTCTTAATCAATCTAATATTTTTACCAATTACTTGTGTAATATGGTATCAAAGCTAGATTATTTTTTCTCGGAAATTTATAATTTTTCATTGAAATTATTTGCTCTAAATTTTCAAAATAATTTTGGATTCTTTTGCAGAAATTTGATTTTGCAAAAACCGACAAGGCTTTTTGCATCACTGTTCACACCATTTCTGCATCTATTCTGGATAGTGGGCTGTGTCCTTGGCTGTTTCCGAACATCTTCTTCCCGTGTGCATTATTTACTGTCATATTCTTTCAGATTCTTGGCTTCATTTTTGTTCTTCATGGCCTGATTGTTACAAATCCACAAGCCTGAGTACAACAAATCCCAACATTGGTGACCATTCTTTTGGTTCTTTTCTCAGTTCCGATCTCTTTCTATGGTCTTCTCTCCAAAAAAACAAGGCACTCTTTTTCATCTTCTAGCTTTCACCCACTGATTTTCAACAGTTTGACCTTGCAATTTAATGCCTGTATCTATGAACGACACCTATATCTAGTAATGACACCATTTTTTGGCACTTTCTTTGCTGAAAATCACATTCCAACAAACGAGATTAGGTTGTTTGCAGATGCCATTGAAGCTTGAATTATTTCCTAAACCGCTTCTGATCTGGGAATATTCATTTTTTGTCTTCTTTTCAAGTACTTACAGTCAATCGACTAGGGTTTCTCTAAACCCTTTATTATTTTAGTTGGAAATGTACTTTGATTGCATATTCTTGGTGGGGTTTTCAAGGGGATTCCTAGGTATCTCTCAAAATTTTTAGGGTCTTCCAAAATATTTGCCTTGGGACCCATGCTTGAAAATTTGCTATCCAGTCTTGAAATTAGTTCTTGTTTTTTGCCTTAGTCTATTCAAAACATGCTTTTCACATGTTGAATGTATCTGCCTCGATATTCATTCCACCATTTGGTCAACCTTTTCTGATCTCAGTATTCTGCAATGGCATCTCTGATGAATATTCTCCTTTGAGAGGATTCAAAAATTCAACGACAAAAACTATAATACTTGGAAGCAACATATGATTACAATCTCTGAATACAGATGTCTTGACAAAATTGTTTTGGGCAAGAATGATCATCCTACAAATGAAGGCAAAGAGAAGGACAAATTTGATTAGCAAAATGTTACTACCAATATGGTAAGCCTATTCCCAATACAACACTAATGTACTATTCATATGAACATGAATTTCAATTATGGTCTACGACATTAGAATACTATTGCATTACAAGAAATGAACAAGACTCAGAATATGGGAAATTATATCTTTATTAATTAAACCAATCAAGTTACATACCGGTACTAGTGATATCCAATATTATCGTGCCATTCTATTCCAACTGAGTACTACAGATCCGAGAACCAAAAATCACGACAATTCACACAATTCGGTGATATGAAACATGCGGGGTGATTTTTGAAAAGCTGTTGAATTGAATCGTTGATTCTTGCCCGTGAATCACTATGAATCGCATGAATTGTTTACTGCACAAGGTAAACTTAGATTTATTGCATTCAAAGACTAGAATATGACACAACATAAAATAGTATTGTATTCATATAAGCAGAACATACAGTAATGATTACAATTGTAATGCCGATCTATAGTTCAATAGGATGATATACATATATATTTCGAAGGGGCGACTCAATTGTCGCGTAACCTTTCGAGTACTAACTAATCCTGTCGGCTTCGTTATACTTTTGCCGATAACACGAAGCGGCATGAATTGCCATGAATCGACTCAAAAAATCAGGCAACCGATTGGGCAACTTAAAAACATTAAAAAAAGAAAACTTTTTAAATAAATTTTTTGAACATTTCTCTTTCTTATAACCCTAAAGGTCTTCTATTTGTTGAGTATGAATAAAAGAGAGGAAAAGTGAGGAATAGACTTGAGCTAGAGATAGAGCAGATAGACTTGTTTTTTCATTTTTTATAAAGATAGACATACATTTCATGGATCTTCATCTTACATACATTTATGATTTGACAATATTTATAATTCTATATGTCTATGTTATATGATAATATATTTTCTATTACTTATGCTACAAATTACAATTTACATTTTATGTGTGTGTTGGATTTATCATTTATGGTCTTTGTTTATGTATGTTAGCTTCTATTTGATGATGTTATAGTGTTTTGAAGTTATATTCAATAAAGGGTGCATGAAATAAGTTTTAAATCGTTAATATCTCTAAATTTCAAGGGTTTTTCACTTTGTCGATTCGTAGCTAATTCCGATCTGATTCATGAGGTGAGTCAGCCTTGCTGATTCTGAGTTTTGATTTTTTCCTACATATAGTGCTTGGATTGGTCACCAATACCAATTGATGCAACCTTTGGTACAAGACTTCACCTAATAACTACTTAAATACCTTCTTACGAATATACCCTCTACATTATCCCCCTAAAAAAAAAAAGGTCATTTCTACACGACTAACGCACTCAGGAAGAAGGATGAGAGGACATCCCTAGATTTGAAACTAGAGTGGAGGCTGAAATTGGGGTGACTGAGGTGGAGAGACATGACAATTGTTGTTTGAGGAGTTGCACATCATCTTTTGTTGCAAGTTACTTGGTTCGTGCACCCTGTAGAAGTGTGAGAGCTTTCATCTTGTCCTTTTCCATTATTGCCAGTTGCCTGACATGTGTAGTCTGTTCTTCTCCAAGATGGAATTCCAACTTCTCCACCTATTTTGTCAAAATGATTCGATCTCCATCCGTTTTTGCCAAGTCCTAGTGGACTTTCTACAATTCTAGAAAAGTGGTCCGAAATGTTCCTTCCATCTCAGACAAAATGTGTGCAAAGGGCCCATATGATTGCACTGGGCGTGACATTTGCTATTGTACTTCCATCTCTTGGATAGGCCAACCTTGTTCAGTAAATGTGTTCTTGAAGTCTTTGTGGTACTATGTCTTCATGAAATGTAAGAGGGATTCAGATGCTACCACTATGGAAGCCATGACTACTTCCTTCGCTCTCCGCTTGATCTCTTGTATTGCTTTAGTAATGGTTTCCAATTCTGCTAATATACTTTGGGTGCTTTCATCAAAAGATGGAGTTACATGTTCTTTTGAATCCGATTGGCTTTCCATGGCTACTAGTTTTTCTTGAATGCCTTCCTTCCCCGTGTATGGCTCTAGGGGCGATTCCGCTTGCATAGGTGGTGCGGTCTCTCCCAGCAAGTGTGGAGAAGGTGGTGGTATATTTTCCACTCCAAGCTGCAATTGTTCCAACAAAGTATTCTCCTCTTTTCCCTATTGTTCCATGGTCCCATCATCTAGTTGTTTGTGCTCGTGATTTGTGGCCTATTCATCAACTGTTAGACTGTTGCAGTGGTGAGGGAAGGTGCTGCAGTGGATGCCGCTATTCCTTTATTTGTTGATGTGTTCCTTGATGATACCAATAATGTAATCAGTTACCCTATCTCGATCCCTTGAGGCTAGGAATCTTGATTGTATGACTTTTGACTTTGGTGCATCCTAAGTCCACTACTTTAGTGCCTGATATCGGATTTGGAGGAACAAGATGAGCCATTTGTGAAAGCTAAGAGGGTGTAAATTTATCTTCTTGGCAGCCCAATTTGCAAGAGCTGGTCCAATTGCTGCTCCCTCCTCTCCTAACCCTCCTACTTCTTTCCTGCTTGTTCCCTCCATGCCAGTATGCCCCTCTTGTTCTGTACGGATGGTGTCCATACAACGTGTGCAGTTGGTATCCATACGACTAGTACAATTGGTGTCCATCCGACTTGTACTTTCTTTGGAGGGCATACATGTACAAATGGTGTCCTTTTCCTTTTCCTTTTGCGTATCACTTGTAGCCTTGTAAGTGATCCTTTTGTGACCACCATTTCCGTATGTTCCAATGTGTCTACCACAATTATCTTTGAAGTTAGATCCTCTTCCTCTTTCTGCCAACTAGTTTCCTCTTCTAAGGATGTTTCTTCCTCCTCTTTGGTACTGCTTTCCATGCTTATGTTTTGTGTGTTGGTTGCATCCTGTCTTGCTTTTGTCTTGTGTGGCTCAATAGTCTTGGCACTTCCTTCCCCTGTTATAGTGTCCATATGCATCCAATATAGCAGAACGGGCTTATACGGTTCAACCCTGTTTGCAGGAACAAAACTTCCCCAATATTCAGGGGCAATCTATGTGCAAAACAATGCTATAACGTGATGAGGCATATAGAAAATCTTGTGTTTCAATAGAAAATATTCCTTTATCCTATCTGAAAGTAGTTGTGCCTAGTTATAAATCTTAACCTCATATACCCCCTTTATTTGTGGAAGTATGGAGATGGCAATTTCCGATGCCCAACTCCCTCTTGTGAATTCATTTTTCATCAAGTCCACTATACACCACCATTCTGCATTCTTGACAAAGGTCTCCTTGATACCGCCATTGCTGCTCCAAATGTCATCCCACTGTTTTTGTGTCAGATTGTCTTTGCATGCTAACTCTGCTGTGTCCTTTCTTCCACCATCATCTTTGGAGATTTGGCTGCTTGTTGCCCTTTGTTGGGTACTCCAAACACCTTTGTGAAATTTTGGGGTGCATATGAGACTGTCACATCTTGCTAGATGTATTTGATACTAGATTTATGGCCTTTCTTGTCATAGCCACGTACCAAGGTTCACAATATTGGTTCAAACTCCTTGAGATAAAAAATGGGCATAAACACAATCTTGGCTACCTCTGCTTTCCTCAAGGTAGCCTTTAATGGATGTTGATCGTTTGTCCCTTGCCACCAATTCTTGCATTCTGTTCCCCCAACCCCTTCAAAACTGATGTTTGCAATAGAGACTTCTTCCATTTTCCTTTTCTCTTGTGGATCTTACTTGTGGTGGCTATGTTGCCTCTTGGTTTGGTCTTCCTCTCTCCCCCTTCGCGTCTTTATACTTTCCCTCTTAAATGTTCTCTTTAGGGTTATAAAGTCATTGTGTGATTCTTTTATACCACCCTTTTAATGTAGTAAGTATGGGTGTAGCTAGAGATATCCACTTGTTCAACGTTCCGACTCTTTCCCTTGCCATGGTCATACTTCTTTTTTCGCGTACACGCCCTGCTTCTTGCGTAAAGAGTGTCTCCTCTCATTGTGTACAATTGCTTCCTTATTCTACCACATGCATATGGGCGTTTCCTTGTCGTGTATGCACTCTTTCTTGATTGGACCTCCGTGTATGCATCTCCATGTATGTCCTTCCACATATGGATGTGCGCACTTTGCCTTGGTCTGTCCTCCACTTGCGATCTTCTATGTGCGTGTGTGGGAGAGAAATCTTGACTACCCTTTGTACGTGTGTCACTTTTATGCCCCCTCTTTTATCCATACGTTCGTATGGGCCTTGTTTCTCCATGGTGCAGTTCATACGTTTGATGTTCCTTCTGTTTACGTTTCTTTTCCTTCGAAGATATATGTTGTGTTGTTTCCTATAAGGTTTTGGGGTTGCCTTTTATATTGATAGTACTTTTATGTTTGGTTTTCTTATGCTTTTATTTTCTTTATTATGTTTTTTAAAGAAAATTCTATCTTCTTACGCCAACCTCGTACCTTTTTACGTCTCATTGACTCCATTGGTATTGTCTTACTCAATTTCCTTGAACACCCTTCCTTGTGTTCGCATTTTCTTTTTGTTCCCTTTTCCTCTTGGTTTCAGACTTCTACTTTGGAAGCGTATTGCTAAATATAGGAGCTTGGAATGTCCCATTCGAAAGGTTCTTCTATGATGACCGGGTCATCCTCCATCTCTTTATCTATCGTAGTGTCCATCCTCCTTTGGGTGACATGCTCCAGCATATTGATTTCCTCTAGATGTCGCTCTTGATAAAACTTTCAACTTAGTCCCATTTTCTGGTTCCTTAATTTGCCTTTCATCAAGTGTTGCCAACTTCATTGCCCTATTGTTGCTGATTTCCCTAACATCTATACGGTCCCAACCACTGCACTTTGAATTTCCCAGGTTTGATTTTGTTACTTTTGTTGTACTTCAAAACCAATTGCCCTAGCCGGAAATTCATTTTCCAAAGGTGTTTATCGTGCCAAAATTTTCTCCAGCGATTGTGTCGTCATTTGCCTTTCCTCTAGTTTGATGAGATTGTTGAGTCGTTCCCTTTGTTTTCTACTGCCACTCCGAGTCTTGGTATCATGAATTCTGCGGGTACTATGACTTCTTGCTTGTACATTATGTGGAAGGGCGTGCATCCTGTAGTTAACTTATATGTGTAGACACCTAAAATCCCTTAGAAAATAAAGTATTTTTATTTTCTAAAAAAGTCCTTGATGACATCATCATTTATTAATTAATTATTTATTTAATTAATTAATTTATTTTTATGCCATTAAATCCCTTTATCTTAATTAAAAATATTTAATTAAGAAATCCCTCCCAAAAATGTTTAAATCTTATTTAAACATTATTTTCCTTATTTATTAATTATTTAATTAATAAATTGACCAAAAATCCTAAAATAAATATTTAATTAATTTTTTGCCCAAAACTTGGCCAATTTCCTTAAGACCACTAACCTCTTCCAAAGTCTTCTAATCCTTCTTTAATTTCGATTAAAGGCTAATCCCATCATTTTCTACCCTTAATCCCAACTCAAAATATTTAATTAAGGTTAAATATTAATCCTCATGTTTATTAAAAATATTTTAATGAATATATCCTCAGCCCAAACCCATGAAATAAATAAAACTTTATTTATTTCCTAAAAAACCTTTTATCCTCATCCTAGGAAATTCTAGACTCTTCTAGAAGGTCTTCATCCTCACCCTAAGCCTATCCCTAAACCCCCTTTTTAGCCTAATCCACCCCATCCACCCATACTAACCAAACTTAGCTACTAACTCACCCACTCTCATTAAATGCCATCCACTTGCATATCTCTAACAAGCTTAGTCTAATCCTAAATCACCTCTAATCCCACCCGCCCCCCCCCCCCCCCCAAACCTTGTCACATTCCCTAAGCAAGCTTAAGACTTTCCTAAGCCAAGAAAAGTCAACAATCTCAACCCCCTCCAAAATATCCCAACCACTAAGCCTTCAATGCTCTTACAAGGCCATAAAGACTCTTACAAACCCATTCATTGCTCTTACAAGCCATTTATGAGGCCCTTTATGAAGATATTATCCCTTGAGCCTACTTTGTTGACTCATCCTTGCCCTTTCCTCCATCCTCTCACCCTGTGACATGTGTCACTCCCTGATTGGTTGTAAGGAAGCACAATCCATGTGCTTTCCTCTCATGCAATCTGAGCCCTCCATGAGCTTTTTCCCATCTTTGCATCTTAGCCCTCAAACCCTCAAGCCCTTTGCCTATAAATTGAATCCCCTTCCAAGCCATTTCATCACAAAACCTTTGAGCTAAAGTTATAATGTTAGTTTGAGAAACAAAGCCTTTAACCATACCCTTATAATGCCAAATTGAGAGCTCACAAAGCTACCAATTTTCCATTTTCCATTTCCATTGAAGCATAGTTTGAGTATCTTGAGCATACATCCCACATCGACATAATAAACTCATCCCTAAATCAAGTGACCATCCTCATCGGGAGAGCCATTACATGGCTCATATTCTCATTTGAAGGTTTTCACTTTGTCTATCTCATATGTTATGATTTTTATGCTAGTTAATGCTTTGGTCTTTTAATAGATTAGTGTTTCTTGCTAACATATTTCTCATATACAATATGAAGTTCGATAAACCTATAGCATGGTAGGTAGCCTTTCCTCCTAGTTGTCATCCTCCACTCCAAAGGTTTTATACACGATTAATACCAAGATCTTATTTGTAGATTCAGCTTGTCCATTGGCACATGGATAGTATGGGCTAGACAAGTTATGAAAAATGCGAAATTTTTGTGTCATATTTAGTATCACCTGATTTACATAATTCACGCCTCTATCGTTGGTAATGGAGATTGGATCCCGAATCTTGTGATAATTTGCTCATATAGGATTTTGGCCATACTCTTATTGTTTGAAAGAGCCCTTGCCTCCACCCATTTTGTAAGGTACTCAATAGCATCCACAATGTATTGATAGCATCTAGATGGTTTTGTTTTTAGCGGACCTACGAAGTCTAGTTTCCATCTCTCAAATAGTTCTTGTGGTTGCAAAGGGAATAAAGGCATGAAATCCCTTTTCATTGGCTTTCCGGTCCTTGACATGTGTCACATCTTGCCATCTACTCCTTAGCGTTTGTATAAAGTGTTGGCCACCATAGTCTGGCCAGAAGTACCTTCTTGGTTGTGGCATCTCACCCCATGCGTCCTCTTTCCAATCCGTCACGGGACTCTCGTAGTAGGCTGTGGATTTCTTCTTCCATCACACATCTATGCAGTCCCTGACAAGGGCCCATCTTCAATGCTATCTTTCTCCTTTTGCTCCTTGCCATATCTGGGGGAAATGACATTGTGGATAGGTATCTCCCAACTTGCTCATACCATCTTGGAAGTACTGCAATTCAGAAAAGGTGGATGTCTAGAAAATCTTCGTTTACTCCTACTGCTTCCCTCGACTTTATTCTGGATTAGATGATCTTCCATGACATGACTTTTGCTAGGTCGTACTACAATTTTGAACATATATCCTTGGAGTACTGTCATGTCCCCAATTTCTGCCCTTCCTTAGTGACAACATTTCTAGCAGGGTTGGTCTATTATCTAGTTCCCATAGGCCAGCAGAGCGTAGATGGAACCAACTCAGGGACTTTGAGAGTCATGCATGAGATTCCCAAGTAGTTTGGAGCAGTAGACAACATTTTCCTACAATTTAGGAGGGATTCCTAATTTGTAGGGATTGACTAGGAGTGGTCTAGGAGGCATTTGGAGACCTTGGCGAACATTTTGGAGACTTAGAGTGCATCTCCTGTTTTTTAGGAGGCATTCCTATTTTTTAGGAGGAACTCCCAGTTCAGTGATAGTTCTCTCAGAAGTGCACACAGCAGGGGAGTCATTGGGACTCAATTTTGGTTGATTGGGGCTGTCTCCTACTTTTTAGGAGCATCCCTAGATTTTAGGAATGGACTACCAGTTGACACATCTTGTCCGGCATCAGTCACAGATAGGTGACAAGGTCAGATTCATGTTTGATTGGTCATTTTGGGCCTTTTGAGACCATTTGGGAAATATTTTAATATATTTAAATATTTCCTAAGTTGGTGATTAAATAAATTAAAATAAGGTTAATAATATAACCATTTTGGAGTAATAAGGGGATTTTGGCTTCAGTTGATCAGGTACACCTATGTGTTATAGCTCGTTGGAAAGGTCTTGAATTATTATACATTATTTTTACTATCTGTAGACTTTTTGGTGCCTTCAGCTATGGAATTTTAATAAAGTAATGTTTTTCCTATAGCATGGACGACTTTAATTGGGAAAATGTTATTTTATTATATTTTATTTAAAGGGCAAAGTGTAATTTCCCTTTAGGGTTCGATTTACAATTGGAAGGGGATATAAGGAGATAGAGACCTAATTTTTTATTATCTTTTGCATATTGAAAAACTTGTTTTTGTGAATTGGCTGTGAGAGAGCAATTCTTCATCTGGGACGCAAACCCCAGGTTCTGGATTGGCTGGGATGTAGCCCTCAGCAGTTATTGGCATTGGATTCTTCAGACAGTGTGCGTTGCTATCAGGGATAGAGTACACCATTCTTTATTGTGGATTCAGGTTGTAGATTTATGGTTTCAGCGTTACAGATTGATTCTTTCAGCTGGGACGTGATTCCTTGCAGTCTTACGGCTGCCATTTGCAGCAGTTTGGCATCATTGTTGGATGTAAGCTCCTTGGAACTGCATTGGATTTATTATTTGGCTTTATAAATCAGAAATCTGCCTGGTACAATTTATAGCAATTCTAATTTGGCTCTATGTTCTTATTTATTTTCAGTCTCCTCTCATGTTTATTGTTCATTGTTCATTACTATTGTGAAAACTATAAAAAAACACAGAACAAAAACAAAAACTTCTGCAACTTCTGTCTATTCTCAAAGACTATCAAAGAAATCACAGGAAAATATAGTTTATTAATTTAAAAACTACAACAGATCAGCAAGGGCATCTATCAGGGATCTTTCATAGGAGAAGCTATCTACTCACACTTGTATTATCGGTTTGTTCACGAGACAGAGGAGGGCCTAATGATCTACATAGAAGGTGAATAGTGCGGCAAGGAGGTAGTGGCCGATCTTCTGGACTGAGTACACTATGCTAAATGCCTCTCTTTTAGTCGTACTATAATTCCTTTACACCTTTTAGAGCAACCTACTAGCAAAGTAGACCAGGTGTTCTAGACCTTCCGCTCTTGCCTGGGCTAAGGTTGCCCCAATGGGAAATTTGGATGCATCCACATGTACGTGGAATTCTTTGCTCCAATTGGAAGAGACCAGTATTGGTGCTCCGACCAACCTGACCTTGAGTTGCTTCAATACACTAGTTTGCTCCGTCTCCCAAGTAAACAATTTCCCTTTCCTTGTGAGCTTCTCAAGTGGCAGTGATATTTTGGCAAACCCTTTGATGAATCGTTTGTAGTAGCCCACATGGCCCAGAAATGATTTTACTCCTGTTACATCTTGAGGATTCTCCATCTCCACTATTACTTTGATTTTATTTGGATCAGGCTTTAGACCCTCTTCACATACAATATCCCCAACAGTTTACCTTGGGTTACCACGAATCAACATTTTTTTGAACTCAGAGCCAATCATGCCCTCCTGCACCGCATCATACATTCTCATAGTATTGGCAGATGAGTTTCCTTCCCACTGAACATCGACCAATCATCTAGGAATGCTTTGAAATTGCTTGTTGCCATTATGTCAAATATGTGATGTATAATTCTTTGAAATGTGGCAAGAGCGTTACATAGTCCAAATGACATTCTATGATATGCTTATACCTCATCTTCTACTACAAATGTAGTTTTCAATTTATCTTCGTTTGCTATGCTAATTTGGTTATAGCTAGAGAACCCATCCATGACCGAGTACATTTTATGTCTAAATAGCTCCTCCACTATCATGTATGCGAAGGGTATAGGAAAGGGATCTTTTATTGTCACAACATTCAAGCATCGAAAATCTATGCATACTCAGATCTGATTTGCTTCTTTTCTCAGCGAGATGACTATTGGGGACACCCATTCACTGTTTTGTAACTTGAAAATGATCCCTGCTTCTACCATTTTTGCAATCTCTTCTTACACTTTGTCTACGTAATTCTTGTTCATATGATATGGCCTCTTTTGTACTAGTTGGGCATTAAGTATTAGTGGTATCCTATGTACACATAGTTCTGGCGGAACTCCTTTGAGATCCTTGTATTTCCATGCAAAAACATCTTTATGTTCTAGGAATTTTTTGAGTGCCACCCCCTTAAGGGTTGGGTCCCAATCATCCCCCACTATTATAGGTTTTGGTTCTTTTTGATCTCCTAAGTTGAGTCCGCTACCTTTGTTTCCTCGTTCCTTATTTTCTCATGTTCTTTGAACTAGTGTGCAAGTGCGTCATCTACCAATACCATTCCTTCCTTGTACTCCTTGTATTCCTCCGGGTATGTGTCCTCTTCTTCCTCCACTTTGGCAATTTTGAGCATATTTCATCTTGGTTGGAACCTCATATTCCTCCATCTTCCAATGAAACAATCCAATGACGGAGTTTGTCTCGTCCTCTGAGTAGTTTCCAAGTATTAGGATGCCTTCCTCGCCTAATTCTATTTCCCCATTTCCATCACATTCCCTACCTTCTGACTTAGAGTTGGATGTCAATTCTTGACTTACAATCTGAGTTTGTAAGTCAATTGTGTAATTTTTCCTTCACTTTCAATAGATGATGTGTTACACTTCCAATTATGGCTGGCTTTGGCTAACACTATCCATTCCCTTCCTAATAAGGTGTTGTAGCCCTTTTTTCCCAGCGTAGTAAGTACAAAGTCCAAAACAAATTGCTGTTCCTACAATTACCTTTTGGCCCATTAGTGTTCCTAGAGGTTTGGTGCCATATTGATCCGCTCCTACTAGGTGGAAGGTGGGTGGCTAGAGTGTGGGTTTACCTAGTGCTCTCCAAATCTCCTCAGAAAGAACTTTCACTCCCAATCCTCCATCCACTATGGTGTTTGTCAACTTGTGTCCCATGATTTCGATTTCCATCGCCATAGGAGTTCTTCCCATTCCTACTGCAAATAGTTTTGGTTCGGGGATCCTTGGATTGTCTGGGAGGTCCTCTTTTTTATTATTATCCTTCTTTGTTCTCCTTTAGTCATGTTTAGTGTTGTCTCCATCATTTTTGGAGATTGCTACCCTCAGTTGCGGGAAAGTTTCCAGTAAGTTGGCCACCCTCACTGGTACCATAGTTTGCAACATCTATTTTATTATGTTGGTTTCAGATGTGGAGCATACAAAAGGATTTATTATCTCCTAGTAATGGTGTTGCTATTCTTCTACTACCACCCATGCTTCCTTCAGTTCCTTTTCTTTTTGTGGATCTGGGTATGAAACTTTCTTTTCTTGCAAGTGAGTGACCACCATTACTTGTTCTTTTGAGTTTGTAACTTCCAACATATTCACAACCTTCCTTTTGGGACAATCCATATCTTCATGGTTTCTTGGTCCACAACACTTGCATATCTTGCTTACACCATTTTGACAATCCTATGCGAAATGACCCCATTCGTTACATCTTCGGTACTGGATCATTGGATGACCTTTTTCATCGTACAAAATACGACTACATGGTGTGTTGCTGTTATTATTGCCTCCTCTTCTATTGTCCGATATCCTCCTGGGGAAGCATCATAATATGTGTTTCTTGGTGGAGTTGTAGGAGGTGTAGATTGTTCTCTAGTCAAGAGTACTCGAGCACTTCTTGTATTCAAGTTGTACGAAGATTCTTTGATGGAATGTCCCACTACCTGATAGATGTCACAAAACAAATTTTTTGGAGAATTTCGTTTTGTGTGTCCCTCAGTATGAAACTCTATACACCATGCTTCTTTGCCTACTTTAGTTTCTTTTTCTACTTTCATCTCTCTCATCATTTGCATCATGTCTTTGTAGAGTGCTTGGATTGTTTTTCATTCTTCCTTACTTTCTTCCTCGCTGCTCGCATTGCTAGTTATCTTCTTATTCTTCGTTGTTTTGTCTTTGCTCTCAATGTCCATAGCCCTATCACACGCCTTTTTATAGGTTGATGGAGGTACCCCCTTCATTTTCCTTTGGATGGAGGGGTTTAACCCTTCTATGAACCATCTTTTCTGTAGTTCATTTACTAGTTTATTTTCAAGTTTCCCTATTAGTTCCGTCAACCTTTGGTGGTATATCCGAACACTTTCATTCTTCCCTTGTCGAGTATTATATATTTCCACTACCACCTCGTCATCATCTCTCAATAGCTTGAATTTTGCCTCAAAGGCTTTCCTCAAGGTGGGCCATGTTGCCTTCTCATTTACTAGGCCTATGTACTAGTCAATTGCTATTCCATTAAGGGTGGTAGGAAAAGCTTTTAACCAGTAATCCTCATCGTCTTGTCCTTCCACCTCCATATAGTCACATGTCTTATAGTTCCTTATGCAGTCCTCAGATCCCTCGCCTTTAAATTTTGGAAGTTTTTGTTTATCGAGTGTATTCAACATCTTTCTTTTGATTGGTTTGTTTCGAATTCTCTCCTTCTTGTCCTCTTGGTATGCTTCTGTTGGGTTGCGATGCTTCCCTTTTCTCACGCTCTTTGCCTCCGTCACTTTGGTGCTAATGGGATTCCCACCTCCTGGGAGTTTTTGGTTTGATCTACTCTATGGTTGGTTTGTCCAAGATGGCTAGTCTTTCTATTCCCCTTATCGTACTTTCCAGTAGCTCTACCACTTCTCTGTCTAGACTTCTTTCTTTGTCTCCGCTGAGTGCTTTCACACACCGTTCTTATCGTTTGTGCACTTGTTGGGTGAAATTGTGTAGTCTTCACCTCCTTTCCACTTGTGCCAATAACACTCGCCTCACTTCCTCCTCTGTGTCTTCCAATTGGGTTTCCTATCGGTGTCTCCTGTCCTTATTAGGAAGGAAGGGCATTAATTAGTGGTCCTATTATCTAATTCTTGTGTTTCTCGATTCCTCCATCGAGGGTTTGTTCAGCGTTTGCTTGTATCCCTAGGTTGCTCTTCTCATTGAGTCATTTGATTGAATCGCTGCAATGTCTATTGCCTTCTTTGTTCCCTCAATTCGGCTTCTCTATGTTCCTCTGCTGCTACTAGCCTCCATGCGAGTAGCCTTGGAAAAATTCCAAGGAGATCTTACATAGCCTGATTCACTGTGAGTTTGGCACATACCTTTTTGGTGGGGAGAGCACTCTGCTCTTCCTCCTGCTAGATGTACTTGTCAACCGCTATGTCCCACGCTTGTATAAGGTCCTGTGTCAATTGATTCTCCCTCGTTACTTCCTCTTCCTCAATGTTGCTATCAATTATCACTATTTGCTAGTTGAAGGGTCGGCCCATTTTGCTTCCATCTATCTCCCACCTTCCCAACCCTAGCTTCATACTTAGGCAATGGTGCCAGAAATGTTACTGCCAATATGGAAAGCCTATTCCTAGTACACCACTAATGTACTATTAATATGAACATGTATATCAATTATGGTCTACGACATTACAATACTACATTACAAGAAATGAACAGTACTCAGAATATGAGAAATTATATCTTTATTAATTGCACCAATCAAGTTACATACCAGTACCAATGATATCTAATATTACCATACCATTCTATTCCAATTGAGTACTACATATCTTTTTCCTCAACAAAAAACTGAATATCACGGCACAATCGAAGTATAGGTTGAGGTAGTTTGGTTTCAAAGAATGCTTTTTGACATTCATGTCTCAGGTAGGACCCACAACCCTCTTCTATGAAAATCAAGGGATCCTCAAACTTGCCAAAATTGCTGTCTTCCATATGCAAACCAAGCACATTGACATTCATTGTCATTTCATCCATAGTTTAAAAATTCGGTTTCAGCAATATCTCGGCTGGCCCAAATTTTTTGAAAGTCTCAGAATTTGCAAAAACTCGGCGAAAAATTCAGCAATAAATCGACACTTTTATCTAACATTTGAAAATATACTATTTCCTAATATATTCTAAAAAATCCAAACATACACACCAAATTTGAGATATCCACCATATATCAATTAAAGTTTTGACTCTTGAGTTAAACAAAAGCATTACAGTAAATTTACTAAATAGTGTTTACATAAATTCAAAAAAAACTGTAAATTTAAGTAATGCTATTTTATTTAACTATTATAATTTATATAACAGTATTAAGTATATCTTATAAAAGATTTGTAATTTAGTATTCAAAATTTTAAATATATTATAATTTATTTATAATTTATGTAATTGTTACTTAAATTGCAAAAAATAGTAATATAGTAAAATTTAAATAATAAATATTAAATACGGTCTATTTAATAATTTACTGTGTTGTAAGTTTTAATTTTTTTTATCAAAACAAAATAATAAATTGTTTTATATATTTTAATTTTTAGTTTTATATAAAATAAATTAAGTTTTAAACATTTTTAAAATCAAATTATAAATATATTAACATTTACACATTTGGAAGTGACTTGTAGCCAAATATAGAGTCTACTGTCAAATACAGACAAACGAAATACTTGGATGCAGACTGCAAATTTGTCACTGACGCTTGAGAGTCTGAGACAAGTAAGGAGCCAATGCAGTCACTGATGGGGAACCCGTAAAAAAATTTACATATTGAAAAATATTGCCAGTAACCTAATTGACTTGTCAATGTTTTTTCCTACAATATTTTGGTTTTAGCTTGATAAAATCAATTAAAATCGCTGTGCTTTTTTGTGAAATTTCGGTGCCAATTGTTTTGCCCGAAATAATCGGCTGACATTTGGATGGCTGAAATACCGCGATATTGGTGATATTTTGCTGTTATTTTGAACTATGAATTCATCCATTAGCTGGTTGAAGATGGATCTATAGATTTGGAAGATATTCTTGCAGCAGAACAGATTCCCAATATTCTCACCAAGTCCCTACTTCTAGAGAAGCTATTTAAGTTCAAGTGGCTCCTTGGTGTTGTAGACAGATTGACCATTAAAGGAGGGTATTAGACTAATATCTCCTTAATATCCTTTTTATAATTATTTTAATGGTCAATATTGTAAATATTAGAATGTTCGTAATATTGTAGATGTTCTTTCGTTATTAGATGCTTCTAATAACAATGATTGTTTCATAACAGAAACATTGTCTTTGTAAACTATAAATGAGCATCCTGCATCAATTAATCTAATATTTTTACCAATTACCTGTGTAATACTCATCAGTACTTTGGTGGCAATTGTAGCCATTTGGGACTGCAAGAATATAGAAACCAAAGGCAAAACCCTACAATAGTAAACTTGGTCAAGGCAACTTGAGTTTTCCTTGCTAAGTGTTTTTCCATCTCTTGGCATCAAGTCTTTTTCAGCCTTTTGAATCTTTTTGACGATGCTGAATTGAATATTTAACAACTCATGAAAGCTAAATGTTTACAAGGTGAGAAAAGAACTCAACAACTTGTGTTATAGACAAACTTATTGAACC
The DNA here is from genome assembly GCA_028749045.1 of Cupressus sempervirens. Classification (NCBI taxonomy): domain Eukaryota; kingdom Viridiplantae; phylum Streptophyta; class Pinopsida; order Cupressales; family Cupressaceae; genus Cupressus; species Cupressus sempervirens. Next base: position 676,750,799 of record CM053785.1, read on the forward strand.
TTTTTGAAAACATGTTGAACCTTTATCAAAGCCTAGAAAAAATTGGACAACCTTATTATTCATATTGACAAAACAAAGCAAAGGCGGAAACCTACATATTAAGAAAATGGGTAATAATACCTGCAAGTACATAGGCACTAGGTCCCAAAGCAAGTGAACCAGCAGTATAATATATCTGTTTTTGTTATTTATTTACTCATGATAAATTTATTGTAGTGGTTGTCCAAAAATTAGGCACCCGATCTAAATTTTAAATATATATTTTAAACTATTATTTATTATTTTATTTATATATTGCTTTTAAATATTTAATATTTATAATACACTCATTATGGTGTTCAGAAATGCCTTTAATTTTATTGCTGGGCTGACCTCACAAAAGGGGACATGATAACAAGTGCTATTCAGATTATACTCTTTTTGAGAACAAAAGGTGGATTGCTGCATATTATCTCGAAACCAAAATATAGTAATAATAGGTGGAGCCGAGTATTTGGGTTGCTTGGCATTGAAATAGGGACACCCTTATCTACTAAAGACTATCTCTAAGATCATAAAAATGCTGGATACAATTATATATCTTCAAACAGTAGTGTGTAGAAAAATCAAAACTTATAAGACATGTAGGATTTTTTTTGTCTGTAACCAATAAGATGAGGTTGTCTTTGACATTTTGCATAAGGAAAAGATTAGGTGTATGTATTGGTAAGTCTGAGCTTGTATGAGGACCATGGGTACCTTTGTAAGGTTGACAAGATCTAGAATAATTGAGTGATGATACCTAGGGGTGACATTAGAAGAGACACAATAGGGATAGTTTCATAAAAAGACCACTACAACTATTAATTCTCCTAAGAGGACTCAATTATCAAGTTCTCCTGTTGCTTCTAGATGTTATGCAAGCTGGCATAAACTATTTGATGGGTGGGAACATGATTGTCTCATTGGTTAACTATGTAGTTGTCTTCTCTACATTGGATAACCATTGTTCAAATTGTAAATCATCAAATTAGATGACCTTGTCTAACACCTACAACTATAATTGTAGATGTAATACATAATAAAAATTAATGAATGCTTTGACAGCTACCTTCTTATATTACCAAAGTTTTAAATTATTGTTAAGTGGTAAAATGGAAGCACTTTAAATAAGATGTAGACTTCCAATTTACATGGGTCACTAAGCCATTCAAATATGTGTATAAGGGAAAGAGGGTAATTTCCAAGTATGATTCCACTTATGATTCAATTTAGATTAGCTAGGAACCAAAGGAATAAGGGAGCTAATGCTGAATTTGAATAAAATAGAGGAATACAATATAGGGAAATGTACTCTCTTAGGCCCTTAATAGGATAATGTGATTGTGAAAGTGAACTAATTGCTTAAATAATGTAAATTTAGATGCTATGTGAAGAAAATTAGCCCAATTAAGATATAAATCTAGGGTGAAGATATGAAAGGAAATAAAATATAAATGATTCACCTCGAAATGTGTAGAGGAAGATGTGATTTCACTCCAAAACTTGTGGGTCTGAACTATATCTAAATATCCATTTGCAGATCTTAGAATGAAACGACGAAAGGAACAAAATTCATTAAATCTCCCCAAAATTTGAAATAGAAGGACTAGGTAGACTTGGGAATATGTCCTACAACTAGGTTGACGTAGTTCGACGATCTGCAACTGACGACTCTAGGAAGCTTGTGAACTGTAGGTTCCAGATCTATAATCCTTTTTCCTTCCAACCTACAAATCAACATAGAAAAGAAAGGTTTGGGGGTTGGGGTTTGATGAGGGCTTGCCTTGGTCAAGCCTTAGGTTGAGGAATTAACCGTAATTGAGAAATGTAAATGTAAATGATTGAAATTCAAGATAAATGTTAGGATTCACCTTGCTTGTATGTATGTAAATGTAGTGTAGATCTTGAATTAGGAATGTAGGGTATCTCCACTCTTTGCAATGGACCTACCATAATTCCATCATGGTGCCATGGATATAAAAGTGCATCAATGAAGAAGATGATGAATGCTTTAATGTAGATCTCCTCCCTTGATGACCAACAATAAGCTAGATCTTGAAGAGGAATTGCTTAGAAAGGAGTTTTCAATGCTAGATAGAAATCTCCTTGTTTAAATGCTTAGAAAACTTGAATACTTGAACTCCTTGATTGCAAAAGGTAGAAATCTTTAGTTAAGAGCAAGAGTTTGAGTGCATGAACAATAATTAAGATGAGATATATGAAAATGAAGCCTCCAAGTCTCCTTATATATGAGTTTTTCGAGTGGGAAAACAATACAGGCCGATTGGATAGTGGTCAAAAACTAATTAAACCCCTGAGGCTTTTCGGGCTTTGAGCTCTAGAACTACTGTGGACTAGGTTGACCTTGGTCAACTTGGTCCAGGGCTAGGTCGAGCTAAGTTGACCAGGTCAGTCCCAGGTGCCACAAAAAGCAAAGGTAGGTGCCAGAAAGATAGGGTGGAAAGAGGAAGAAGATAGGAGAAAAAGGAGATCGATCACAGGTGTAACTTTCGTCTAAAGAGGGAATTATGAAGAGGGAGCTAAAAGGTCTTATAAGGAATGTGTGTCCATTTTAAGACACTACATTTAGCCCCCACTTTAGCAGGAGTATGACTTTCCTCAAACTCTCGGTAAAGTAAATCAAGAGAAAAAGAGCAAATCTTATCATGATTTAAGAGGAAAAGAAATCATCAAGCCCCCAACAGACTTGAGCCTTTGTTACATCTATAATCATAAAAAGAGAGATAAGCACTACAAAAAGGGGTGTAGTTTCTTGCCCAATAAGGTTTTTGTTTCTTATTGTGAATCACACAAGAAAAACAAAAAAAGAAAGGGGGAAAGGTCTCTGCAAAAGAAAAGGGGATGACGTTGAATAGTCTAGCAAGTGTGTGTGGCTTGCTAGTTAGTCCATTGAGGGATTCAACTTCAAGGGAACTCCATGTCTGAAAAAAGAAGAATCGAAAACAACCAAGGCATAAGAATGTGTGTGTCCTTAAGGGATCGGAACAAAACCGGGCTTCCCAGACTGTAAGTAGTCAAAAGAAGGGTCAAAACAAGGATTGGGCTTCCCAATTTGTCAATAGTTTAGAGAGAGATCCAAAAGAAAAGAGACAAAGCCCCTAGGAATAAATTCTGGAAACTAGAAGAAAAAGCGAGAGAGGGATAAACATGAAATAACAATGCATAGATTTGGGTATACCTTAGAAATCATATTAAGCACTAAAGGCTAAAGTACCCCAATTTATATACGGAATCCGTATTTGTATTCCATGGACAAAGGATGAGCGGAGAGTATGCTTCCATGTTAAAGTGATTACAAACATCTTAATGGGAGCAATGGCTTTAACGGAAGTATACATGCATCCACTGAATAATGTTTCCACTATGGCATGCCCCCAAGAAGAAACATATCAAAGGAAATGAGCACATGACAAAGAGAAAGAGCACAAAAAGGATCTACTAACTTTGGGGCTAGTAAGATCATATGATAATATGTAATATTATATCAAGTATGAAAATATCATCATTCTGTAGAGGAGGTAGAACTATATTACAATGGAGGAAAAGACACAAGAGAGATACAAAGAAGAGTCTTTTTGGGCCAATAACGTAGAGACCAAAAAGAATCAGTGCCACCATATCATAAGCAACCAAGAAGACTACACAAGGTCATTGGTACAAACCTAAGTCACAGGATTCGCCGAATTTCATCCTTTTGATTCGAATTTCAGCGAATTTTAACTCTTTCCGAATGTCATCCGAATTTTATGAATTTTAACATAATACTGTAATTTAATATAATATTATTTAATTTTAAACTGATATTGAGTTATTTAGTTAAACTATTTAACAATGTTCAACTATTTTAACAACTCTGTGGATATATTAGTAATATTTAAAAATATATAAATATATATAACTAAATTTTAATGTCGAATTTTTTTCCGAACTTTTACCCTTGCCGGATTTCATTCGAATTTTATGATCGACGAACTCGAATTCGAATTCGAACCTTGTGACTTAGGTACAAACTATAGCACAACCATGACAAAACATATAGAAGAAAAGAGATACAAGTAGAAGACTGTGTACAACAGGGCAATTACTTTATCCTCTTGTGCTCAACAAAGCAACAAGGATCGTCTAAAACAATCAAAAGAAAAAGAAAATAACACACGTCATGGAGGAAAATACAACACAAAAACACAAAGACTACTATGATGAATAAAGTCCACATAGCATTCCACGTGCCCACCCATCTTGGTCCGAAATGCTAGGGGAAGGATGATGACTCATGAGAAGAACAATATCCATTGTAGTAGGAATCACAACGGGTTCTAAGAAAGGACTTTGAGAGTCACTACACTCATTACTACGAGTGATTGTAAGTTGCGTAGAAAACATTTAGGCAAATCACTATCCATATCAATTAATTCTTCATCACTACTATCATCTAAAGTATCTTCCATATCTAGATTAACAAAATCTAAAATACGAACAGAATTATCATGTTTATCCAAATGCATAATGTTACCTTGTTTAACTTCCTCCAAAGATGCATGCAAAGCTTGTTCAAGGGAAGGTAGAGGTTGAGAAGAAGATGCAGGTTGAGAAACAAGAGAACAAGTTGTAGCCTTAGCTTGAGCTTGATGATTCTTGCAATGGTGACGAGCATGTTGATTACAAAGAGTCTTATGAGACACAGTAGAAGGATTAAGATCAACTACCATAGGTTCCGAAGAAGGAACATCAACGGGTTGAGTAGACGTAGAGGGTAAAACAGGTTCAGAAAAAGTAGTAGGCAAGATAGGTGCCAATAAACAACCCTTAGGAAGAATCAATTCCATGATCAAGCTATTTTACAGGATGAGATGGCCAATAAAAATCAATCTCAACACAATCTCTAGGATGCGATGCTTTATAAAGAGAATGATTAATAGTAATAATGTTTCCATCACGAGGAAATTTAAGACAAAGATGAATAGGAGAAGCTATGACTTGCATGGAAGAAAGCCATGGAATACCAAGCTTGACTTGAAATTGATCACAAGTAGGAATAACAACAAAGTTAGTAAAAAAAGATTTTTTTTGATAAGGTAATCTCCAAAGTAATAGAACTTTGAAGATGATGAAGGAAACCATTACAAGCTTGAATCCATACAAGAGTAGAATCATAAGTATCTCTATGCAGTTGTTTGTTAAAAAGGTGTTCTTCGGTGATAACATTCACAACAGAGGAAGGATCAACCAACATACTACGAGAAGGAATATGGACAACTCTAGTAATGATGTAAAGAGGATCATTAGGTGCCTTAAACATATCAGACTAACTAAAGCTAATAATAGGTGTCTGTTCAAGTGGAGAAGAAATTGAAGGTTGAGGTGCTAACTCAACATGATTAACCACATGATTCTCTTCTTGTATCTTCTCATCATAATCAATATGATGATTAGAAGAAGGTTGATTAATAACATTCGCTCAATGAGAAGGCAAAGGATTAGTGTAAATCTGCAAATTCTGATTAGGTGGCACAATAGATTTATTTGTATTATTAACTTGAGCATCAGCAAATATAGCCTTAGAATCAATAAGGTCTTGAATAGCATTCTTCAAACCATAACACTTTTGAGTATCATGACCTGGTTGATAGTGATATTGACAAAAAGCATTGGAATCAAAAGACTTAGGCAACGATTTACTAAGATTAATAGGACGAATAGGAGGAAGATTAAGAAAATGAGCATGAATCAACTTAGTCATCACCTTAGACAAAAGTCTCAGATAGTTTAGTATACTGACGATTAGGATGAACTACAGAGGAAAAAGTAGTCGTACCTCAGAATGTAGTAGCTACTGATCATCAACTGTATTTGTAGACTTGATTTTGATGAAATTGTTAGGTTTAGAGAACTTGTTTGAATTTCTGACTGCATCACTCTTATCGCTAGAAATAGGAGCCATTGGAGTAGAGCTCTCATGTTGACTCATTTGTAACTGGTATGGTGAAGCACTGCACATAGGTGTGAAATGGAGGTATGCTCAATAAGGAGAATCTTATCACTAATGTCTTTTTGTAAATTAGAAATAAAGATACATTGAATATCATGATTGGGCACATGATAAGGAATCTGAGCATACAAATGTTTAAATTGACCAATAAATTCACTAACTTTCACTTTAACATTGTGCTTATAATGCATTAAATTAGTTAAAGAAATTTGAGGACCAATATTATTCTAAAACTGTTGAATGAAAGCGTTAGCACGAGTTTGAAAAGAATCAATAAAATAAGGAGGTAGAGAGCAATACCATTGCAAGGCTCTATCGCTAAAAGTACGCGGGAACAACTTAGCCATAACCCTATGGTCGTGAGCAAAATCATTGCATATAGTCTAGAAAGTTTTAACTTGAATTATAGGATCTCCCTTACCATTATAAGTCTTAAGATGAGATACCTCAACATGTTGCGGAATAACAATACAAATGATATCTAAGGAAAGGGGATTAACAACGTCACATGTAGAAATATTGTACTTAGATTGAGTTAATTGAGCAAGTTGTTGTAAAGTAGTGACGGTTTGCACCAATGTACTAACGGTAGGATCAGAAGAAACTCTAGTAGGCATAGGTATGCTAGATGGATTAGGAAAGTTATAAGAAGCAGAAGGAATATGTCAAGATGTTGGCGAAGGATGAGAAGGAATGGGTAAAGGGTTCGAATAAGTAAAAGGAACCACATTATATAAAGGTAATGAAGAAGGAATGGAAGTAAGAGGAACACTCATGGGAGGTGAAAGGCTAGGAAGACTGATACTTAAAGGAGTGGACACTTGGGAAAAAGTAGTCGTAAGAAGTGGAGCATATGCAAGTATGCTGGAAAGAGTGGTGGAAATCGGGATGGAAGGTTCAATGGTTGTGGAAGGAGGAGGATATCCCATCTCTTGAGAACATTTTGTCAAAGACTTATCATGAGTATTAATAAGGTGAGATATACCATGCAAGATAGAAAGATTATTGTCATTGTTATTAACAAGCTTTTTAAGAGCTTCAAAACAACGACGCTATCAAGATTTTGATTTTCTTGATCAAGACAAGTTTCCAATTTATCAAATTCACTAGAAAGCTTATCAATTTGCAAAGGAGGAACTCTTAAAGCATCATCATCATCATGGGATGAGTGAGAAGAGTTATGCTCCAATATAGGATTAAGGTCATGATTAAAAATGTGAGTGTCATCACGAGTCGTAGGAAGAAAAGGGAAATCATGATCAGAAGAGCCCATGAGTCTATGGCTTCACCTAACGGGAATGCTAAAGGTTGGACTTCGTATGATTAAGCTCATAAAAGAGATGATCAAAGAAGGGAACCCTAATGAGATCTAACCATACAAATGTAAAGAGCATAAAAGAAAGATCTAACAACAAGATAGCCAAATCTAACTCTAACAAGAGAAGGGCACAAATCGACTTCACCAAAAGAAGGTAAACACCTAGAATAATCTAACACCAAAAGAAGGTGGGACTTGTCGGGTGCACCAAAAGAAGGCGAACACCTAGAATAACGAATCTAACTCCAAAAAGTAAGGGGCACAAGTCCGGTTCACCAAAATGTTTAATGGAAAAATGGAAGCACTTTAAATGAGATGTAGACTTCCATTTTACGGGGTCACTAAGCCATTCAAATATGTATGTATGGGAAAGAGGGGAATTTCCAAGAATGGTTCCACTTATGATCCAAATTAGATTAGCTAGGATTCAAAGGAATGAGGGAGCTAACATTGAATTTGAACAAAAAAGAGGAATGCAATACAAGGAAATGTGCTTTCTTAGTCCCTTAATAGGATAATGTGAATATGAAATTGAACTAATTGCTTAAATAATGTAAATTTAGATGCTATGTGAAGAAAATTAGCCCAATTAAGATATAAATCTAGCATAAAGATATGAAAGGAAATAAAATATAAATGAAACCTCAAAATCTATAGAGGAAGAGGCGATTTTGTTCCAAAACTTGTAGATCTAAACTATATCCAAATACCTGTCTACAGATCTCATAATGAAATGACGAAGGGAACGAAACCCATGAATCTCCCTAGAATATGAGACTGAAGGACTAGGTCGACTTGGGAAGACGTCCTACAATCAGGTTGACATAGTTTGACAATCTGCAACTGACGACTCCAAAAGATTACAAACAGTAGGTTCTAGATCTGTAGTCCTTTTCGCTCCCAACTTGCAAATCAACATAGAAAAAAAAGGTTTGGGGGTTGGGGTTTAATGAGGGCTTGCCTTGGTCAAGCCCTAAGATAATGAATTAATTGTAATTGAGAAATGTAAATGTAAATGGCTGAAAGACAAGATAAATGTTAGGATTCATCTTGCTTGTATGTATGTAAATGTAGTGTAGATCTTGAATTAGCAATGTAGGTATCTCCACTCTTCGTGACAGATCTACCATAATTCCATCACGGTGCCTTGGATATAAAATTGTATCAATGAAGAAATTGATGAATGCTTCATTATAGATATTCTCCCTTGATGGCCAACAATAAGCTAGATCTTGAAGAGGAAATGCTGACAAATTATTCTTTGATGCTAGATAGAAATCTCCTTGCTTAAATACTTGAAAAACTTGAATACTTGAACTCCTTGAATGCAAAAGGCAGAAATATTCAATTAAGAGCAAGAGCTTGAGTGCATGAACATTATTTAAGATGAGATATATGAAAATGAACCCTCCAAGTCTCCTTATATGAGTTTTCGGGTAGGAAAACAATACAAGCTGACTGGATAACTATCAAAAATAATTAAACCCTCGAGCCCTTTCAAGCCTTGAGCTCCGTAACTACTGGGGACTAGGTTGACTTGTTCCAGGACGACCTGGGAGGACTAGGTCGACCTGAGCCGAATTAGTCTTGGAGGTCTAGTCCTAGGTGCCACAGAAAGCAGAGGTAGGTGCCAGAAAGATAGGGTGGATAGAGGAAGAATATAGGAGTAAAAGGAGATTGATCACAGGCATATCCATGGTCCAAAGAGGGAATTATGAAGAGGGAGCTAAAAGGTCTTAAAAGGCAAGTGTGTCCATTTTAAGATAGTACAATTATAATACCTTGTTTTAACTAATAATTGCTTGGACAGTCGACTTCTTATATTGCCAATGCTTTAAATTATAATACCATGTTTTAAGTAATAATTACCCAAATCACCATACAAACAATGTTGCTGCCTCATTGTTAAATCAAGCAAATGGAAATGAAAATTACAAATTGTTTTGTTTCATAAATTTTGCTTTAACAAGTTGTAACAAACGAATTTTCATAAATAAATCAAAGACATCTTAAGATCTAATAACTTCTAATGTTTATAAAAGTAACTGATTCCATTTCACATGACAATGACTTCTTTTAACAATAACAAAAAGTAACTGTAATAATATTCTGTAAAACGACTATTAACAAATCTCACTGTTATCATGTTCAATTGAAAATAGAGCAATGACTATCTCTCTTAACTGTAATTATGCTTAACTGAAAATATACATATTCTTATTCAAATTTAGGTGACATTTAACTAAAAATGACTATCTAACATCCATGCTAAATGATTAACAAGTATCAAGAAGATTGGAAAACATATAGTATTATCGAAGGATCCTTTATTTGGTTGTGCAAGCTTTGGCATTGGTGAGAGGAGAAGCATTCACATAGGCTTAACCTCCCAACCTCGGACCATACTTATCCCCACACATCCTAACATATTAGAATGGCCCTCCCTACCTCGGGATCGGGCTTGGGAAGTTCTTCAGTCCAGCCATCCGAGCTACCGAGTGGTTTGAGTGCTCAATCAGTTATACCTATATAACTGATGTTACGGACATCAAGTGATCATAGAATGAAACATATGCCTATAAACTACCTTGGCTAAGGATTTTCGATGGGTGCATGGACTCGATCACCACCACTTGACTTGTCAACAGATTCCAATATAGGGGTGTGCATGAGCTATTAAGCATTTCAATATTAAGATATTTATATTTGATTTCCTTCTTGTTTCTTTGCAGGTTCACTACACCTCTTCACCATTTCATGGCTTCCTTGCCGGTGTATCCTAGGTGCCTGAAAGATTATGAACATTATGTTTTATTTGCACCTCTTCACCATTTCATGGCTTCATCACCGGTGAATCCTAGGTGCCTGAAAGATTATGATCATTCTGTTTTATTTACACCTCTTTACCATTTCATGGCTTCATTGCCAGTGAAAGAGTATTCTATTCTTAATGTCGTGGATTATGACAACATGGTTATTGATGATGGTTCATACAATCATTAAAAGATCCTACAACTACCATTCGATTTGCTGGTGAATCCTAGGTGCTTGAAAGATTATGAACATTATGTTTTATTTGCACCTCTTCACCATTTCATGGCTTCATCGCCAGTGAATCTTAGGTGCCTGAAAGATTATTATCATTCTGTTTTATTTACACCTCTTCACCATTTCATAGCTTCATTTCCGGTGAAAGAGTATTCTGTTCTTTATGTCATGTATTATGACAACATGGTTATTGATGATGGTTCATACAATCATTAAAAGATCCTACAGCTACCATTAATTGGTGTTCCAAATTACAATGATATTACAAAAAGATCTTAATGAGACTCTATGCAAACTGCAAGAGGCCAGCAACAAGGCAACGTGTAGTAATCTCAGTCCTAACGTTGTATAGCCGGCTGCAGTCAGACTTATATTCAGAAAAGAAGAAGTATGAATTTGGAAGGCAAGCATTTATAACCTGAGATGTATGTGCTTGAGGATCCGACTGGAGATGTATGTGCTTGAGGATCCGACTGGAATGTGGCTCCTCCTGTCCTTTGGTCTGAACTCCTATTTGGCTTATTTGTATTGCCTACTTGATTATGGCTAGATTCAGAGGTTGCAAGTATTGGCGGAAATTAGGGAAGAACAGTATGAAATCAACATGAATAGACGAAATGTATGGATTCGACTTGGAATGTATGGATTTGGCTTGGAAGAATGAAAACGTAGCAGAAAATAGGATGAGAGTTGCCGTCTTGGTTGATTCACGACTTCTCTTAAAAGACTACCCATGGCTTCTCGACTCCCATTGGTTTCAAGAAGTCCATTTGAATTCCAATCATTGATTCAATTTTGAAAAAGAAAGAAAATGAAGAAGGAAAAGAAATAAAGAAAAAATTGTAAAAAGGAGTTGAAGAGATTATAATTTCATTTATTATAATATATTCTTATATACATTCACATAAGTATATCGATGAGGTGACATCATTAGATTATGTTACTATAATTTATTGGTGCCATTTCATTTTTATATTTATGTGTTCGTATGTAAATATTTATTATAATGATATGATGAAAATTAATAAACAAATCTCTTGAGGTATGTATTATATTTGAAATTAGATTATTTTATGTTTTTCCTATATTGTTTTCTTAATAGCTCATGTGGGTCCCATAATGTAACCTATGGTCAAGTCATCGTATCCCTTCCAAGGAAGTCTATGGTCATACCTGCCGATCCTGATGATTGAACCAAGCGAACATCCCATTCTGATGATCTCGTTTAGCAATGCTTCCCCTCTCTTCAATCTTCTCCTGCAATCACCCATGAAAACACTTTTGCCATAAGAATAATTCCATAGTAATTCATAATAAAACATATTAATCGTTATTTTAAATCAAACAACTGCTAATCATCTAATAACAGTTATAGGTTATTGACCATTTGATCAACAGTTAGTACAATGCATATAAATAACTAACTTATTTCACATAATCATGAAGAAGAAAAAAAAATATAATTCGTTAAATCCAACAGTTATGAACAATTTTAAAATTAGGGAAAAATTTGGGATGTAACACAAGTTAACATACAACCATTAGGAAAACTATGTAAATTGGCAACTCCCTAAAATTGAGCTTGGCTATTTGCTAAGAGAACCATTTATTTTCATCTCCCACCCACCTCATAGGGAATAGCTGCCGAGCTGTTTGAGATACTTACGCAAAACTCTTGCTGTTTTGGCTAGCATTAGTTTCTCCTTATGGCAAGTGTTAACACTCCATTACACTTTTTGATGCTGAGTGCACAATGTGACATCTTTAATGGTTTCTCCTGCATGATTGTTCATATGATCCTCTCGTGCTACATTTTTCTTTAATCTTCTTTTCTTGCTTCTGCTTTTACTTGTGATTCATTATTACCAATAGTAGTACACATGCTAATGGAAAGGCTGTTTTCAAACCTTGGTAGTACATGTGGTAACAACTTAGAGGTTTGTGCTACATAACACAAGGACCAACGAGCCATCTCCAGTGTTGCGCATGCTGTAGTAGTGACACAAAGCATAGGATCAAATGCTTATGTGTTACCCATACCTCATCCAAATACTCTCTGGTTTCTACCATGACTTTAACAGGGTCCAATACACCTCTAGGCAGAATGACAAAGTTCAGACCTCAATGCTACTCACTGCATTCCTTCGAGTGTCACTTTGTAGAGTTCGGATAGTGTGGTTAGGTGGCATTCCTGAGAAGAATGCTATGCCATGTTGTCTTCTAGCTTACTAGCAAATAGTTACCTCACCATTGTTAGGAGATAAAGAGTCAAAAGAAAATGCTTCCACTTCCCATGGAGATGGTTGAACTTCCTACTGATTCTTGGCCTCCATGGCATGACCATACATAATCTATATTGTAAATTACTGTAATGTTAGAGATGTAATATAGATATGCAGTAGATAGGTAGACATCAGTCCTACTTGCATGTTCTATTGAATTTAATCAGAATATTTTAGCCTTGACATTGTGCCCAAAGATCCACTAGACTATCTATTCATCCGTTTCAATATGGCCAAACCAACAGAGGAGGAGATACACATGATGCTCAATAGCAAAATCAAGGACACATGGGTAAGCAGGAATTCCTATTCATCTGTTTCAATATGGCCAAACCAACACAAGAGGAGATACACATGATGATCAAGAGTAAAATTGAAGTTATAAGTGGAAGTTCTTGTTCCATTAGACTACCTATTGATCTCTTTCAATATGGCCATACCAACACAAGAGGAAATACACATGATAATGAAGAGCAATATTGAAGAACACATAGATAAGAGGAAATTCCTATTCAATTAGTTATTGGAGGTCATTGAATGGGTGATCTTTCCGCTCACAACTGTATGTGAAAGGGAGCCCTTGAACTTCATGATTGATGGTAGTAGCATGAAGAACCTATTTTATAAGAAAGCATAGAGAGATTGGAGTTCCCTGCTATGCCCTATTTACATCCTTACCAAGGTTGCATGGGTACTCGTACCCACACCCCTGGTACTCGTACCCACGTACCCAAGTACCGGGTACACGTATCCCACGTACCGGGTACTCGGTGGAGAGCATCATAGCTAAGGACCTTGATTAAGATTCTGATCTTTTTTTTTGGTTTTTTGCTTTTGTATTAGCTTGTTGTTTATCAAACTTAATTCAATACCAAATCAGTTTGAAACTTTGATACTCATTAACAATAAACTTTATCACTGTTCAAGTTAAAAGTTTATCATTTGCAATATGTCATTGTCATATGGTTTAGGATCTTCTTGTTCATGTTTAAAGTCTGCCTTCTTTGTTATGCATCTAAGCATTTATCATGTATTATTATTTCAAACATATAGCAAATCTGAAACTGAAAACAGTACATTACATTTGCAAACTTTATCACTGTTCTTGTTTTGAAAAACCATTGTCATGACTCATAAAATCAGATTTTTTATAAATATAAAAGTGTAATTTTTAAGTAAGTTTGACATACCCAAGTACCTCCGTCCCCAATTATGAAAAATACTTTAAACATTCAGCAATAGCATATATATATATTTGACTTATGGCTTATATTTTCAAATTTCTTGTTTTGAATGCTCAATGTCATGACTCATGACAGATATTTTGATTTTTATATTTTCTATAAAATATTAATTATATAGAAAAAATTAGGCTTACACACGTACCCCCGTCCCCTATTTTGAAAAATATGCGTACCCGTACCCGTTCCCGCTCCCGTACCCATGTACCCATGCAACCTTGATCCTTACATATTGAGATGTTTTCATGCATGCAATGCACAAGTTATGTAAGTCATTTTCCAATGTTTCTTTTCATATTCCTTTCATACCATTTAGGAGAAGATAGTTTGTGATGTAGGGCCAACAAAGGTATCTATCATATTTCTTGGACATCCTTGCATAGTTAAAAGATTTCATGTAGTGCCAATCTTCACAATGTAGTTGTAACACTGGTTAGCAAGAGATATCAGATTCTTAAAGTGACTTTTTGCCACATCCACTCTAGAGAAGATTGTGTTGTGGACTATACATAAGTTGTCTGCAGTTATCCTTACTCCAACTGAAGAACAACTTGTTGCAGCAAAGATGGATTAGATTCTGGAAACCATGTTTACATGTGCATGATAATTACAAAGGGTCATCTCACACAAAAAACCAAATGTTTCATCAAGTAATAGGCAAAAGCAAAAGCTTTGCACTTGCTTCCCAAACTCAAATGCAATTGAGACTATTGCTTTACAAAGAGGGGATCTAATGCAAGAGGATTCACCAACGACAAATGTGGAAATGTCAACACTGTTATAATAGCTTGTAGTACATGTGGTAACACCTCATTGGTGTGTGATATAGGAAAGCACCCCTTAGATGCTTTTGGTAACACGCACAAACCAAGAAATCATTTCCAGCAAGTGTTGTACACACTCTAGTAGTGGCACATAACAGTCTACATGGGAACATACAATTATGTGGTAACCATACTTGACCAAAATTCTCAGCAGTTTCTGACACCACTTCAGCAGGTTCCAATACACCTCTTAACCACACCCTAAAGTCTGCTTCTCATCACAACTCATTGTGCTGCTTTGGGCATCAGTCTGTAGACTTTAGATAGTGGGGTTGATGTTGCAGTCCAGGTGGCACTTTTGAGGGTTATGCTATGCTACGTCATTTGGTAGAAAGAACCCACCAACAAATGGTTACATCCCTCAATTGTTAGGAGATAAGGAGTTAGATGAGGAAATAGTTACATTCCATAAGAAATGGTTCAACTTCCTATTGACTCTTGGCCTCAACAGCAGGAAACTATGTAATCCATATATGTGCATATATATAACATTAGAGCAGATGCTCTAGCGTTTTCACACAACACTCTTTATAGGATCAAACACTTGTGCAACAACCATACATCACCCAAATATGCAATGTGCCTTTTTTAGGACATTAAGAATTCTAAAGTCAAAGACATGGAATATTTAATTTGGCTTATGAGAGCTTAATGGAGATTTTTAAAAGGGGCAATTTAATATTAAAGGGGTATAAATAAAGAGATGGAATGACAAGATGACAAGGAGGTAGGGTGGAGGAAGCTGAAGAGTCATAGCATTGGACAAGGAGGAGAGATGGTTTCATTTGGGTATGTTGGGATATTGATTTGAGTTTGAGATTTCTCTTGGAGAAATTTAGGAAGCTTCAACTTCTATTCAAGATCTGAGGACGGAAACCCTTCGGTTCTTCTTGGTGTATTGGACGTAGCACTGATTCATCATTTGTGGTGAATTCGTGACATAGTTCACAATTGCATTTCAGGTTCTTTTCTGGTTATCCAATCTGACTGTTATCACTGTTTTTATGATTAGATTGTTATTGTATTGCTGGTTTATAATGCAATAATGAATTTTGGAGTATTGGCTAGTTATTCAGTGGTTAATGTTCCTGGTTATCATTGTGTAAATTCTTGTATATGATTCTGAAAATTATTTGAGAAAAGCTGGAAAGGAATATCTGGGTAGGATGTTATAGTGTTACCAGAGCTGGTTTTTTTGCTAGCCCATGAGGTTTTATCTAAGGCACATTTTCAAAGTTCTTTTTCAAAGGGAAGTCTGCAATCAACAGGGGTTTTGTTTCCAGAAAATGTAAACAAGTCTGAATAGGAAACATTGATATTGGCTGCCATATATAATTCCATCCATTTTTCACTGGACTTGTCCAATTTTTTTTTATTGAAAATCTTGAGGGAGAGAAGTGACTATGAGTTGTGTTGACAGAATGAACGAAAATTTCTGGGCGTCCATTTAATTGCAGGTTTTAGTCATTGCTCAGTTTTTTGGAGCCGCCAAATAATGTGAAAGAATAGAGATATCTGCTGGCTGAACAAGAGACAATTCATCTTCTAGTCGGATGACAGTTTTTTATGAAGAAATAAGAATCAAATGATTAGTATATGGTTCAAAAATAAAACTTTGGACATCGTCCAAATTTGGGTGTATTAAAATGTGACAGTCACATTCACTAAGTGGGTCCTGGCTAATATCATAGTATTTTGTAATTTTCTGGAATATAAAATAAAGTTGAGCACCAATGATTATATTTGGTCATTCAAAATAATATTGTTGAAGGTTTAAACTGAGCCAAATTAATTTCCATAGGCCAAAGTTTTAGAGAAGCGCACAATTTTCATTTGTTTTGGGTTAAACTTTATCATGGTTTCCATTATATTCAATGGAGAAATGAAAGCTTGACTATAGTATTTGTTCGAATATATTAGCATATGCGGTCCAAATTCCTTGCGACAGCTAATAATAAGCCAGAGAGATATTTGGGTTAACAACTCTTCATATGCCCATTGGGGTTCACAGGAATTCTGAACAGAATTGCTTGAAAATTTCAAATTGGGCATAGAGATCACCAATTTCGGTGCATTAATATATCTAGCAGTTATTGTGGAGAACTACAGAGATTATTATATGCTGTCAATTTTCAAGAAGTGCAATTTTATACCTCAGCGATGAATTTGTTTGGACTCTATTATTTATCTAATTCATAAGTTAGAACCTAAAGCATTGAGTCTGAGTATTCAACCGAAGCAGATTTGAAGGAGCTGTGGAGAAATATCCAGATAGGAGAATAAGACAATCGTTCTCAATATGAATGCATGGTGCTAGCTGAAGTTCACAGAAATAAAATTTCAGAATTTTGAAGAAGTTTAATCCGTGGGGCTGACTCTTCATATGGCAAGTTCTTAAAGAGTGTTGTTTCCACTTCCAAAAACAGAGAACTTGCCTCTGTCGAGAAGTGAGTCCAAAATTTGCTGTCTTTAAAGACAAGAACTTTATTTCTAAAGGCTGAATATCTGTTTTTTTAAAGGATTGAAAAATTCCTAAAGGAAATTGATTTCATGAAGGAATTCTCAATTTTGTATTTGGCAACAACATAAATCATGATTGAAGCCTTGGAATAAGTTCGCATAATTCTTTCCTTGCCATGATACCATTCTTTGGTGCTGGAGCATAAAGATTTGTGAAACAGTGATGCTCATATCGAAGGAGTACAAATACTTCATTGGATATGCACAAAGAAGGGAGCCGTTACTTACAATTGACTCTTGAAATGCTAGGAATTGTCAGGTTGTCCAAGCTGGCATGAAAGACAAAGAATTTAGAACCACAGGAGAATAATCGTGAGTTGCGAACTAACATTTCTTGGTGTGAGTGCTGGCAAAACATTGAGAACAGACTCTCTTATGAGCTCATATTCTTTTGGACAATTGCACAGAGATTTAATATTATTAAGTAGAGTTATCAATCCTTTGGGAAGTATAATCTGATGAAACATTGTCGGAAGTTATTTAATCTTCTGAAGTTTATAACTGTCTTGTCGTGTTTTTGGGCCACTTGTTTACTGGGAGTCCGCACAAGGATATTCACAATCCATTCTGTTGTTGCATAGCAATTAATCTTAAGACAGTTCTAGTTGAGACGAGACCCATAGCCAGGGAGGCATTCACAAGCAGTTATTAACAAGAAAGCTGTGAATGATACATAGAGACATGGAATTTTTGATATTTCAATCTGCATGAGCTGTGAGGTGGTGTTATGGAATGAAGAATGACATGTGACATGTCCTTTAGCAGGAGATACAAAAGTGGATATTTTATGGTTTCAATTCCATGAACTCTATTGTAGAAGCTTGCTATCGATACCGTTCTGTGTTATGTATAATTGATATTGCAATGCCTTGCAAACTAAATCTAAGACCTTGCAGAGATAGTATGGTGTTGAATGTTTGCTAAGTATTGACAAGGTAAATTATTACTTCAGAGTCATCATATGATTCATGCATGCTTCATGCACAAAGGAATTATTTAGATTTTATATGTTGTCTCTAATGATTGCTGAGATTGATTTGAATTGGTCCCAGAATTCATTTATGCCTTGGCTTGAATGTTAGAAAAACCTAAAATTGCAGGGAGTCTTCTAGGACTATCTAGTTTGGACATCAACCAAATTCCATACAGACAACCTTAAACCACAAAATCGGGGAACCAAGTTCCTCAGGCAGCGCAAACTGTTTGGCATAATAACTCTGCGTGTTGTGGATAGGAACTCAGATTGTCTTGGCAGTGAGGTGAGTGACAATAGAACAAAATTGTTGTGACAATTTATACAATGAAAAATCTAAAAAACGAGGTCTTTTCCAAGGAATTTAATGGCACTTTTAATAGTGAACAGCTAAGGGATTTGCAAAAGGAAAGGGAAATAGGGAACATGTTATACATTATGGGATGGCAAATGGAGTCCATGCAAGATATGGATGCACTTGTTCCTAAGTTGGAAGAGCTGGAAAAATGTTTGTCTGAGGTAAACCAAACAGATTGGAGGCTTCTTAATTGGGCCTGACAACCTTCAATGATTGCATTGGTTCAGCACAGGTTTATGAAACATCTTTATGAAACATCCGGATAAAAATGTTAGACTTGCGATAGCTTCATGTCTCAGTGATATCACACGGATAACAACACCTATGGCACCCTATAATGATGATGTATTGAAGAAAGTTTTACAGCTTATTGTGGACAACGTACAAGTGTTACACGACAAACACCATACTTATGGAAAGAAGGTAAAGATTCTAGAACTTTTGGAAGAAACCAGATTTTTCATTCTCATGTTGGACTTTGGTTGTGAGGAGATGACTCAGCAATTGTTTCAAATTTTCTTAAAAGAATTTAGGAAACATCATCCCAACAATGTGAGAGCTTGCATAAAAACCATCATGTCATTAATCCTTTACAAGAAAGATGACATATGCAAGCAATTAAAATCTGATTTGTTGGCTATGTTGAGGGGGATGAACATTATCTCACCTATGGCTTATGAGCTTGTGGAGAAATTAATTGAACATAAATTTGAAATGTTCAAGGATTTTATTACTGAAAAAGAGTTAAGATCAGTAGGAAAACAAGTTGTAGGATCTCCAAAAATGAGCAAAAACCAAATGAGAAGAGAACATATTTGTTTCATATGCCAGTAAACTTGGACCCCAAATCACATGTGTGAAGATCATAATGAAGCTAAGGAAAACATAGAAAATCAGACCAGCAAAGAAGAAGATAAAAATCTCACAGCTTTGCTCCTACAAAACAACACAAGTATGGTTTATGAAACTCTCTACATTGGTGACTTGGAGTTGGTTATAGACAAACATCTTGAAGATGATTGTCTAATTGGAGGGAAGAGTCTGTCAGAGACTTCAGATGATGAGAATCTGCCTGAAAATGATAACATGACACTCAACTTGTCATTGCACACAACTTGATCAAACAAGGAGCTTGAAGCATACAATGACATTAATAACATCCTTGTGAGGAGTGATGAATCATGTATTTTTTATGACTCCAATCAATAGAGAGCTTAAGAATGCTCAGGAGGCATTGAATAATAGATGAATTGCTCTTAATGAAGCAGAAAATCAGATTGTTCTCACCAAACAATCTAGGGAGTAGGAGGATAAAAGAAGGCTTAAGTTTTTCCAGGAAGTGACTAAGGAACTTGATACCATTCAACAGACTTATGACTTGGATAGCTACCCCAATAGATCAAGAAACGAAGCTTTGGATAGTTTTCAGCTAATAGACACTTCCTTGTTTGAGGCGGATGCTGATTGGACATTTGATAATCGACTTTTTGAGCTGAATACTGAAGATCTTTCCAATTTCTGTGATGAGGATATCTTGACTGGAGGATGCGGGATCCAGTTGCAGTTCCTAGCTGTGAGTTTGGTTAATGGGATTGGTGTGGTGATCCGATTTTCAGATTTATCACTGATTCTCGTTCTTCGATTAGCTTACACATAGTTTCAGTTTCTTACTTACATATGAGTTGGACAGACTCCTTACTTCACCAGCTAAGTAGATCTCAGTTGAGGATTGATGGGAGTTATAATTTGATCATAGGGGATAGATTCTTAGTCCTTTATTTACTCATGACAGCGTCATACCCAGGTGTATTTCAGATTGATGACAAAATGTATAGCTTCTTTGCACAATTGGTACTGATTTCAACTATAGAGCAGTTTGATTCCTCCATTAGTAGTTCAAGATGGATAGTTATGATGGAGATTTGTAGGCATTCCCATGGGAGATCACTCATAGTTGGAGAGTTATCCAATATTAATAGCTCCTTGAGACATTTGTATCTTCTCATATTTGATGGTTGTGATAGTATAAAGTGTGGGATCCTGGTATTAGTATGATTGATGCATTACTCAAGCAACGTATTGATGAGTGGCTACACATTTTTGGGCCTGAAACAGTTTAATCAGAGTAGCGCAGTAGATGGGTGTAGCAGTAGTTTTTCAGATTGGGCTGCAGGCCTACTTGTAGATTTATATTGCTTGAGGACAAACAATCTCAAAGAGGGAGGACTTGTAATGTCTCCTTTTTGGGACATTATGAATTCTAAAGTCAAAGTCATGGAATATTTAATTTGGCTTATGAGAGCTTAATGCAGATTTTTAAAAGGGGCAGTTTAATATTGAAGGGATATTAATAAAGGGACATAATGGTAAGATGGCAAGCAGATAGGGTAGAGGAAGCTAAAGAGTCATAGCCTTGGACAAGGAGGAGAGATGGTTTCATTTGGGGATGCTGGGATATTGATTTGAGTTTGAGATTTCTCTTGGAGAAATTAGGGAAGCTCCAACTTCTATTCAAGATTTGAGGATGCAAACTTTCGGTTCTTCTTGGTGTACTGGACGTAGCTCCAATTCATCATTTGTGGTGAATTCGTGACAGAGTTCACAATTGCATTTCAGGTTCTTTTCTGGTTATCCAATCTGACTGTTATCACTATTTTTGTGATTGGATTTTTATTGTATTGCTGGTGTATAATGCTATAATGAATTTTGAAGTATTTGCTAGGTATTCAATGGTTAATGTTGCTGGTTATTTACTGGTTATTTGCTGGTTATCATTGTGTAAATTCTTGTTAATAATTCTTAAAATTATTTGAGAAAAGTTGGAAAGGAATATTTGGGTAGGATTTTATAGTGGTTTTTGAGCTGATTTTTTTGCTAGCTTGTGAGGTTTTAGCTAAGGCACAATAAAAGGAGAAGAGATGATTTCATTTCGGCTTGCTGGGATATTGATTTGAGTTTGAGATTTCTTTTGGAGAAATTAAGGAAGCTTTAGCTTCTATTCAGGATTTGAGGATGCAAACCCTCCAGTTCTTCTTGGTGGATTGGACATAGCCCCGATTCATCATCTTTGGTGAATTTGTGACGGAGTTCACAATTGTATTTCAAGTTCTTTTTTGGATATCCAATATGGTTGTTATCACTCTTTTTACGATTGGATTGTTATTGTATTGCTGGTTTTTAATGCAATAACAAATTCTGGAGTATTTGTTAGTTATTCAGTGGTTAATGTTGTTGGTTATTTGCTGGTTATCATTCTGTAAATTCTTGTTTATGATTCTAAAAATTATTTGAGGAAAGTTGGAAAGGGATATCCGGGTAGGATATTATAAAATAATCTGCAGTTTTTGCCATGGTTTTAGAAGGGTCCAATACACCTAACCAAACCACAAAGTTCAGTTCTCATCACAATGCATTGTGCTACCTTGAGTGTCACTTTGCACTGTTTAGATAGTGTGGTCAGTCCAGCTATCCTGGTGGCACTTTTGAGGCTCATGCTGTGCCATGCCATTCACCAGAAATCACCTACCAACAGATGGTTACAACCATAATTTATTGGAAGGTAATGAGTCATAGAAGGAGATAGTTCCATTTCCATATGAAATGATTCAGCTTCTTGGCGAGTCTTGGCTTCTAGAACATGAATCTATGTAATCTATATATGAGCATATCTGTAATGTTAGTTAGACATGTAACAGTTATAGGAAGGAGATTGGTAGGTTCCATTCATACATCCTTCTTAGGAGCATATCGTCAACAGAATGAACAATTGAATAGATTTGCACTTACTATATTAGTCCTATTTATCTCTCACTTTGCACTTGTTTGTGCCTAAAGTTTCGATACACACCTATAATTGGTAGTGTTCCAGTTACTTTTCTTTAAATATTTCAAACTCTAGTACACAATAACATTAATTTGGCAAAACTATTAATTAAAAATATAAACTCCATTTTCCTTGAAGGTTAAGAAATTACTATTAATGTTTTTTAATATATTTAGATACTTAATGTAAAGCTTAGAAAATGACTGGATTAATTACAGTCTTAGTTTCTGTCTGATATCAAAGGCTGCAGCAATCTATTTTAGCTGAGTGCCTTTGAAATGTTGTGTAAGCTGCCTGAATCAAGGGTTCGTATCCTATAATTCATTAATGGAGATTAGGAACTTTCAACCTCTAATTTTAAATAGAGTAGCCAAAAACTCCTTTGTCCCTCCTTGGGCGCAAGTATCCCCATATTGAATTTGGATACATATCTAATATGGCCTGAAAACACGTCAAATAGTACACCCATGTGTGACCAAAAAACCTTGATTTTCCAACTTTGCCAAATATTATATGATTTGGTTTTTCAGAATTTTTCCGTAAATCTTCCAAAATTGAACTTGGGAAAACTTCAGTCATGCAATTTTTTGGGTACAAACAAATCCTACATCAAATGATAAACACAAATGAAATGTATACTTATTTCAATGACTCATTTCTTTCACTTATCTTCTAGTACAACTCTACTATTTTTGCATATTGTTTAGTTTTTTAATTAACTTATTATTATTTATGTAGCATTTATGTGTCTATATTGCTTTTGAAGTAATGAGAATGTTGTCTAATAACTTGGAAAATTGTGTTAGTTATATGTGTATGCATTTTAGTTTTGTCGCATCCATTTGTATCCATATTGGTGGTCTTAAAAAATGGTCGTATCCATATTTGTATCCGATACAACACTCTATGCTCCACAAGTAGTAATAATTAGATATAAAATGTATTCAAAGATGATCCTTCTCCTTTTCTGGATTTCTTTACATACCTATTTTCTCAAATATTCATAACCTTTCATATGCTCTTTGACTTTTTATTGGGACTATAGATTAATTTTAGTTAATTATAGTTTAATCCCTTTCTAAAGAAATCACACAAGTTTTTGTAATGCACTTTTGACGATATCCCTGATTTTTCTCCAAAAATAACAATTGCAACATCACAACTTAATTACAAAGTGTACTATATAAATAAATTACATAATGGTGAGTAACTTTGGAGAAAATTATGATTAATTAATTAACATCAAGCATTACGATCATAAATAATCCCTATTGTAAAAAGGAATCCTAAGTGCATTGGGTAGCATATTCCCAACAACCAACTGTATTAGAAATTTCATGGGAAAGTATGATTGGGCACTGGGGCACTGTGCTCCTCCATCAAGTGGTCCCTCAGCCCACAAGCAAGCCAACTTGGGGTGGTCTACTTGACGAGAAAACTGGTACTGTTGCATCTTCCTCTTACATGTTTCACGTTGATTCTGGATTATGATTGCTGATGGAAATTAGATATATAATTACTATTCTTATAATTCTTGTTGGGACTTTTGGAGACTATCTTCGTCAACCAACTCTAAGGGTATAAAATGAGGCTCCAAGTCATTCAACCCCTTAACTCATAAGCAAATCAACTTGTTGTGGGGTACTTGATGAGGGAAGATCAGTACTGCCATAGATGGACTTCCAATAGAGTAATCTCAGAGTTGTAAAAATTCTCCAAGTTTTCTAGCTTGGTGAGTTTTTATGGCTTTTACTAGCACCAAAAACTTGCAGATTTTTTGGCAAGAACATGTCGAGTACTCTCAATCGTAATTTTATAAGAGTAGTTAAAGGCAAAAAATGACCCAAATCAGTTTCATTTATCATTTCTTCACTTGTATTTTCCTAAGAGGGGAAAAATGTTCCAAACACTTGCAAATTGATTTCAGTCGATATGAAGTGGACTTGAGGCAGGTTTGAAGCACATTTGCAGTGGGTTTGGAGCGAAGTTTTCGAAGAGGATGACATCAATGATTTGAAGAGGCAGGATACGAAGGAAGGCGTGGATTTGGTTTCACGCTGGATGACATTGAGTTGAATGAGTAGTCACTACTTGTGCTAGGGGAAGCTAGAGGCAAAGCTATATCTAGGATAGAGGACAAGCCACAAACTGAGTTAGACATATCGAGCAGGAAGGCAATCATGGCCAATGCAGACTTCTAAGATTCGACCCTCTAGATCTGCCTCTCCCTTTGTTTTTATTAGAACTGAGAAGAGGAAGATGTAATTGGAATGATGTATTTACTCTTAGTTTTAATGAAATTATTTACTATTTTGCTTCTAGCCATGAGTCTTCCTCAAGAGAATGTGATTTTGTACCCACGTTGTGTTTAAATATATCTAGATTAAGCTTGTTAATATTGTCTTCTCATTTATTGACTCATTGAATTTTGCAAAAAAATGGATTTATAATTAAATTTAAGCAATTTTTTAAGTTGCCGAGTTTTTGCCAAAAAATGGCCAAGTTTTTCCCGATTTTATTTTTCAGACCTTGGCAATTTTTTGGCTTTGGCGAGTTTTCCAACTATGAGTACTGCTGCATAGTCTTAACATAATTAGAAATAAATAAATAGTAAATACGATAATATTGCATGCCAATCACTTTTCTTAATAGTTGAGATTGTTTTACTTTTTCGGAGTCCTATTCAAATCAAAGTTGACTATTCTATTGTTGTTGAATGATTGATATATGTATGAATCATTGTGTTGGTTTCCAAAACCATAGATTGGAAATCCAAGAACTTGCCAATTCTCTAACAGGATTCCGCAATCAGTTCTGGCCAACGAATAGGAATAACCTTAATTCCCTTGCACTTTAGGCTCCACTACACCTAGGCGGGTAAACCTTCACCTAAAATGTTGTTTGCTTGGTTCAAGGCATTTTTTTTAGTGAATTTAAGCTTCAGTGAGTTTTGTTGGTTCCCAAAACCGTAGATTGGAATCCTACGAGCCTTGCTTGCTCGATGTTGGGATATCTAATCGGTTGTGGCCAACTTGATAGGATCAATCAATTAGATTTAGATCCTCAGCGCTTTTGGCTCTGCAAAACCAAGGCCTGTACACCTCATCTTGGACAACAAACTTCGATCCAAGACGTTTATAGTAGATAAATTCAATGCAAAGACAATTTCCCTAAATGGCAAGATTTTAAGGAAACTTCTGGATTGCCAATGGTGAGTATTAATCTTCGAAATACGATTACTTTAATAAACTTGTGAATGCTGAAATAAGATTAAAAGTGAATTACTAAGACAAATAGATATCAAACTCTTAAAAGAAAAAGAATATTACCAGCATATGGATTGAGAAATATGAGCAAGTTAATGATCAGTGCTGAAATTTAAAAGGGCGATAGAGTCAAAACTATATGTTTTCACATACAACTTTATGATATTATGTATATTAAATCTATAAACAATTCAATTATTAGGATGCGTTAAATTATTTAGTTTTATGCGTATTTAAACTAGTCTATGATGTTTTAACCCTTATATGGACAAGATAGATACAAATAAGGAAAACAATACCAATATTTCACAATATTTGTATTTGTAGGGTTTAAATAGCAATGAACAATTTGATCCACTTATCCTAATAACAGATTATTAATAGAAAATAAAAATGATCACAAAGGACAAACTATTAATTTAACTCTAAAGTAAATAAAAATCTTATAAATTATAATGTGGAGAAATTCGTGTTGAAGACACTCAAATGTTGATGCTCCACTCAACACAATTTTAAATCACACAATATCAAAATATACGCCCAATAGTTTCACTATCCAATAGTTTAGTTCAACTTCAATCTCTTCCAAAAAAGGAATTTTAATAACATATATGCTTCAGGAATGCAAAGAGTTTTCTTTTGAAAAATAATGAATGGTGTCTTGTTTGATTTTTTATCGCATATTTATAGAGAATGAAAAGGTATCAAGCATATTTTCAAACCTTGCACCTCTTCATTAAAAACTAATCAATATTTAATTTTTAATATGATTTGAATTATAACCGGCGGTTATATCTTTCCCGTGTCTTATAATATTTGATGCGATTTCCATCCACCGAATAGCGATTCGTAGCTCATATTCTGCAATATCCCCTCACATCATTTGCATGGATCTCTCCTTCATCACACATCCATTAAAACTCTTGATTACTATATTCCTTCTACATCCTTGTCTAGGCACTTTGCATTTGTTTTGATACTTATATTTCTCCAGATACTCTTGTGCGTGATGGTTCCGACATCTGAACATACACCTACCAAAACATATACAGAGTGCTGTAAGTAAGTATTTAGGTAATAATTTTATAGGAAACACTACCAGAAGGCCCTGTGGAAGTCGTTGACACTGAGAAGAACAAATTCGATTCAATGGATTGCATATATCTGCTTTTGACGTAAAGTCTCTTTGTGCTCGACTTTCATGTCATCATTTGTCTTTTGACCTATGACTTGGAGAATAATTGCAAATCTATTGGGGACACATGCATCTTTGTGGTTTGATATAGTCTCCTGTATCAGAAGCTCGTCAATCTTTATGCTCCAGATTTTTTAACTGCTCAGAAAAACTCCTCCATGAATGATATTCCTGTGTAGTGCACGTCTTCTACCAATATCAAACACCTGCAAAATATTTTGAATTCGAATTGCCATATGATGTCCGCAAATACCTAATATGATTTGCTTGAAGTTTTTAATGTGGGGTGAAAGCGCCTTTTGGCAATATGCTTGTTGCTACTTTATCAGATATGATCATCATAACAATCTTCTACATGTAGTTGCTAAAAATCGGATACTTACAGGATGGTGCTGTATGATTTGTGTATGTCAATGTTGGTTGAGTGAAATTTCAGGCTTCATCTCAAGGAAAACACTCTACATCAATCAAAACACAGACCAACTCCAATGCAGAGAATGTTGGATGGGTATCGTTCATTTGAATTGCAACCTTTACTGGAAACTATCTCCAGTCCACATTAGGTCCAGAACGTTTTTGACAGAGGCAATTATTTCTTGAAAAGAAATCGAGCACAAAGTTAATTGTTGTTTCAAACAGAGAGTCTTTCTTTCTGTAAAATTATCTCTAGGATACAACACATAACAAATTAGTAAACTATGCCCTGTTTGCTTCCAACAATTAGATAATCTCCTTAAAGATGGATAGCTACGAATGAAACTGATGCAGATTGGGGGTCAAAACTTTGGGCACCATCAAGTTCTCCTGTTGCCAAGGTCTTTGAACTTGATTAAATTTGGAGTTATGTGTTAGTTTGAAATGCATGTTTTGTATAAGGTTTTAAAAATGGAATTGAGGTTTGTAAGAAGGAAGTTACAGATTTTCTAACTTCAAATATAAATCCAATACTTAAATGATAAAAAGACAATTGCTTTAGCTTATTCAGGCAACGGAGTCAACTACAACGAAGATTATGATATACAACTTTATAACATTCAATGCACATAAACTATAAACAATTAAATAATCAAGACATAACAGATCAAATATTTATACACAATTCTAAACTAGTCCAGATTGCGCTTTAACTTGTAAGGTTGGGGAGACAGATTGGACACAGATTTGGAAACAATTAAATATTTCACAATATCTGCGATGATCGAGTTTAAAATGTCATAAATGACCCAGTCCACTTATCTGACACTTAAATTGCTTATAGAATTTAAAACTGATAATAAAAGACAAATCAACTGCAGTTTAAATCTCTATACCTTTAATAAAAGTAAACAAAGGACATTTTATTTTATTATCAAAATAAAGTAAATGAATTTATATTACAGTGTCATATTTAAGCTCCTTATTCCTCCATACAAAATATATTTCTTTCTAAATGCTTATGTGGAATATCTAATATGTGTCTTGTTGCTTCTTTCTATATTTATATAATAATTCGGACGCAACTATCCTCCATCCAAACTGTATAGTGGACCAATTTTAAAAAAATCGAAAACATCATAGATTTTTTCTGAAAATTTCAGCATTTGATCTTCATGATATGCATAGTTTGTAGTCGAAAACAACAAAAAAATTGGAAAAAAATCAGTACGTCTTCATGAATTTGGAAAAAAAAATGTTTGACTTTGTTTTGCCTTTAGTGCATTTTGGATGGAGATTAGCTTGTCCCCTGTGGCACATTCTTAACATCTCATAATCATATATTCTAATAACTATTTCCTAACTATGCTAAATGAAGGTTGCTGCTTGATTTGCTTTGTAATAATAATAATTAATCAGGCATGCACGAGGTCTTCTAACATTGTATTTTGATTTTGTCGAATGCTAAATAACTCTATATATTGACTTGGTTTCGATTCAAGTGATAGTCTATGGATGTAACAAACTATTTTTCATATAAAAAACAAAGATAGTTTATAAAGAGATTTTCCAAACAATCATTGAACAGATAACTGAATTCCTTACATGTGACATTAACTGTTTTAACCATCAACTTAACTAAAACAACCATGTTCAACTGAGATAACTATATCAATGATCAACTAAAATAACTAGATTAACGATTAATTGAAAATAACTGTATTTAACAATAACTAAAATAACGATTAACTATCTTTTTCTACTTACAAGTAAAGTAAATGCTTATCATGGAAAGAAAAAAAGAAACATACAAGTATTATCTGATGGGTCTTTAGCTGGTTGTGCAAGCCTCGACTTTCGATAAGAGGAGAAACATTGATTTAGGCTTAACCTCCCAATCTCGGACCATACTTATCCACACACAATCTATTGAATTAGAAAGGCCCTCCCTATCACAGGATCGTGCTTGGGATACTTTCAATCCAACCACCTAAGCATTCTGGTGTTTAGAATGTCTGCACAGTTATGGACAGACATGTTTGCATAATTGACACCACTAACATCAAGTGATCAATAGATGGAAAACATGCTTTTAAACGACCTTGGCCAAACTTTTTCTAATGGGTTCAATGACCCGATCACCACTGCTCGACTTGACAACAGGGAAACAACAATACAGACATGCATGAGCTATTTGAGTAAAATTATTTGGATTTAATTGTATCATATCTGATTTCACGTCCATGTCATTGCAGATTTCATCTCACCTCTTCACCTTTCCATGGCTATACAGTCGGTGAGTCCTAGGTGTTCAGAATCTTAGAGCAATCGGCTCTATCTATTAATTTATGAAAATTAGATGCTTCCAACATTTCACAATCTGTGATTTTGAGAGATTATATTCTTTAAGACTTGCAAAAATAAAAGTCATTTGATTCTGATTTCCAATGGCAAAAATAATTCATGATTCCATGTCATGGATACTTTGCTATGATTTATAGTAAACAACTCCCTAAAGTTATTTAAGTGTGAATGAGTATAATCTGCAACTTACTGCTATGGAAATCGAAATTCAATACTAGTTGTTAATGGAATTATAGCAATATTTGGAAAATGATCAACCACATGACCTAGTATCAATTCTAGAAATGTCTGTTGTTTTGTTAGACGCTTTTGTATTAGCTCTTCTTCAAATTGATTACTAGGCGTAACCACAGTGTGTAAATGAAACCTCAATTTCAGCAAGGAAGAACAATATATGGCAGACTTGTAACAAGAAATGCGCTGCTATAAATTGCAAAGATTTCGAATGTAATTTGCAGAGATTCGAATGGTAAGTGGAAGCCGGAAAGTGAGCAAGGAAGAGCAGATTAAGAAAGGAATTCGGAAATAATATTATGTCCTCCATCTCTCCTGACTCATTATATATATATTAAAGGTTATGGACTCTTTGGCTTCCAAGAAGCCGTAACATAAAGAATATCTTGGCTCTTGAACGCTAAAAAAAGAAAATGCCGAGTGTTACATTCGGTTTCAAAATTCAAAAAAAAAGAAAAAAGAAAAGAATAAAAGTTGTGGAAGAAGATTTGAAGGTTAAAATCGAAAATATTATAGTTTATATCTATCTACGTACACGTAGAAATATTTGTGAGGTGGCATCGTTATATTATGAGAAAATAATATTATGGTGTCACTTTTTATATATGTCTATGTGTACGTACATATGTATACATTAAAATAATATGGTGAAAGATCATTCAAAATCCTTTGAGGTACATATTATATTTTTAATTAAATTATTTTATGTTTTAAATTGTTTATTTAATAGCTCATGTGGGTCCTTCAGTTGTATCTCGAAGTTCAAATCGCTAGGTCCTTACCAAGGCAATTTAAGGTCATACCTGTCAATCCTAATGAATGGACTAAGCTAGTATCCCATTCCATTGATCCCGTTTAGCAATGCTTCCCCCCTTCATCTTCTCCTACAGTCACCCATGCAATACTTCCACTATAATAACAAGTTCCATAATAATTTTCATATAAACATCTAAAAGAATTTAATTATTAACCATAATTCCAAAACCAAACAATTGCTAAACATCACATGACAAATAATGGATAACGACCATCTTCATTAACAGTTGATACAACAAATATAAATAACTACCTACTTCACATGATTATGAAAGAAAAATCCGTTCAATCTAACGGCTATGAGCAAATTTAAAATTAGGTAAAAAATTGGGATGTAACAATGGATAACATAATATCATTTGTTGTATGCACCACATCAATGCCAAAACATTCCTTTTGTATATTTGACTTCCTCTGTTTAATATTGAAGACTTTCAGACAATCATTGTATTTATCACCACCTTCACAAAAACTGATTTCTTGACCATGATGGCATCATTCCTTGTTCATCAGAGATCGCTCGGTGCATAGATTCACTTATAATGTGGAGTCTCATGATTTTTTATTTCTTTGCTCTGTGTTGTTTGGGTATCTATGTCTTTGGTGCTTCTTTTCACTTGTGATTGGTCCCAGGCTTTCCTTATGCATTTGATAGTTTGTAGACGATCTTAGACAAATTCTTCTCATTCTTTATGGATGTTCATTTTAACACTAGCAACATATCTGAGTTTCCATCGCTTAATATTGCTGTGGGTATGTTGCTTGTTTTGACGTATATTCTTCATATCACTGGCTGTCCAGGATGGCACTTATCATACTATCTATTTGTTTCAATAAATTTGTTGCTCTCTTTCTATACATATGCTGGCTGTAGGTATCATTTCATAATTTTTATTGGTTGTATATTTATTTTACATGAATGTCTTTGTGATATCATTCATAGTTTGCTGAATGTAGTTTGCTTGCTTAGAGAAGAGTACCAAATACTGATGTGACTTCTCATTGACTAGTCTCTGGAAGTCTCATCCTTATGCAAAGTGCCAAGTGTGTGTGTGTGTGTGTGTATATATATAGCCATGTCCCCAAACACGTTTCCTACCAATCATTGTTTAATCACTTCCTTAGCAATTGCTGTATGACTCCATATATGATGGAAGTTGGAAGTCAATGAGTTCAATAGTATAAAGTGGATGCTTTTTGCACTTTTCATAAAATGTTTATTGTATTCTCCAAAGCTGTTGATCAGTCATTTTGATATTTGCGTCTATAAGCAATAACTTTTCCTGAGTTCACAACTCTAGAGAATAGTAGCATGTAGATAGGAATGACAAGACCAATTCGAACTGCTCCTAGTGTTCCAACAAGTATGAGAAGACAATCAAAACCATCTGCAAAAAAGTAAATAATGTACAGTGTGATACTGTATAATTTCACACCACTCATATCTCACAATCCATTCCTTAAATGTAACACCTGCAACTTCTAGTGACTGTTACTCTTATAAGAACATTCACCCTCTTGTTCTAATAATTACTTTCTTTGACATCCATAGTTGAACTGCAGTAAAAAATGCTTGCCCTTCTGATTCAGCTTTTGCAACCATATGTGACAAGTATAATTTATCTCTCTGAGCCCATGGTTCTATCTTCTGAGGCTTTAATCTAGGTTCAAGTGCATATAAACAAAGTCTAAATTCAGTATATGCATCAAGCTTTCTCTCTAATGGATGCCCATATTTTTGTAAAAGTAAGGGCTCCATCAGATTGATCGATCGAATGGATTCCTTTGATTGTATGATTTGAGGTTGTTGATTAGACGATTGTTGAGTGATGATGTAATGAATCCTGCTTTGATGTATTGGTGAATGATGGTTGAAAGAATGCTGATACAGATTGGTTTTCTGATTCATTGTTTGCTTGATTTGATAAATGATGATTGTTTTGGGGGATTTATGAGAGGTTATTGATAGATGATCCTCGAATGCTTGGAATGATTTCTCCTTTATTGGTGAAAGGGGTCACCAACTTTCATAAGAATAGAGTAACCACCCTTGGTTGCTAGCTTTTGAAAATAATAAATAATTTTTCAAATTGATCTCCCCTTGATGTCTTCTTCAAATGAAATCTTCTTTCCTTTGTATCTTCCAATGTGAGGTAGAGGCCGCACCTCTTCATCATGTCTTCCCTTTGAAATAGTACAATCTTTCATAATTTATGCCCTCTAAAAGGATCACAACTTTTCACAATTACCGATCTTTGAAAGAGCTCAACTCTTCATATTTTATGCCCTCTGAAGGAATCACTTCCTTATTTACTTCCCACTCCTTTCTTCTTTCATTAGTCCTTCCTTGATTCACATGCTCTATTTTTACAAAGGCCTCCATATTCCCTTTCAAGTGAACTCTTCTCCCTTACATTTCATGTTTGAGAGAATCATAACTCTTCATTTTGTGCCTTTTGACCCTTCATTAAACTGAAATTAATTTTAATAGTATCATATTAATATATTTTAAATAGTTTTGTTTTATTTTATTTTTTGATACATTAGTTTTATTTTTATTGTTCATTATTAAATCCTATTTCAAAAAGGGGAAATTGCAGTATGAGCAAATCCTATAACCTTACTGGCATTCCCCATACTACAAATAGTAGTAATTGAATTATGAATCGTTACATCAAGCTAAACTCCAAATATTGAATCAGCTAATTTTGAAAGGATTTGCTACCAATTAGCATCTACTTGCATTTTATGATCAGTTTCCATCAATCTTTCAGGACCCACGGGAATGAATGGGCACAAGTTTCAATGTCGAGTTAAAATATTTATGCAGGGGCATGCATTATTTCATCTAAGAGTTGTCTGCTGGGTTTCAACCTGACCCCTGGATCTATTAGGTACACTGGAAGGTCATTGTGCTTTCTGAAAACAGAGTTTTGTCTAAACATTCCATATTTTTCTTTTCAGAGGTACGTCTAGATTTCCCACCGTTATCAGGTTGCAATTTTCAAAACCATGAAAAAACAGGTTTCCTCAAATAATATGCAGATGTAAAACAGTTCTTTTTGTCTTTCTTGAATTTTTTATTATTCTTATTTGTCCCAAATACATTAATTTCAAACTCAAGAATTAAAATTGCTTCAGGAGATGAGACATCTTAGTACTATGTACTTTATTAATTATAATACTTTTTCTTGAAATATCTTGAATTTTTTTATGTTAATGCCTGTGATTGTTGTATTTGTCCCATTCTGTGATGTTATGTTAGATAAAGAAGTGGCATCATTTAAATTTCTTTGGAGATGCTACATTATCAATCATTGAAAAATACAAGTATTTTCCAATGTGTTTGACCATAGGCATATTAGTACACAGATTACTAATTGTTGAAGCATATCTTTTGTCGATACTGCTGCTTACAAATTTACTCAGTTAAATTCTCCAACATTGTCAAATGATAACACAAGCCTGTATCTGATGAACAAACTTGTTTGCTTGATTTTCTTAATTAATTGGATTGAATGCCCATTCAGTTCATTCAATATACTATACCCAATCTGATGGCAAGAAATCTTTGTAATTCCTCACTATCTAACTTTCCTATCACAGTATGCAAGTGGAGGACATTGAGTTCTAGAAGCGTTACTTGTAGAATCAAAACTGGCAAACTAAATGGTTAGCACTGTATTTATAGGCGTGTTTTACATTCATGCTACTTAAAAATTTTGTGTGACTAAATTGTTGAAAAATAAAGGTTAAATTTGATGAATGCACACAGATAACTTATTTTATTGTTCTTTTTAAAACTGAAACACACCATAAATAGTTATTATGAAATGAGCATTGAGTTGCAGGATGATTTTTTGGCTTGACATCTTGATATAAGATTCAGCATGAGCAAAACTCAAAGAGTGTGAAATAGAAGACATGTATCCTGTGGGTTAGAAAATGCTAGTGATATTTCCAACTATTAGCTTGATTCGTAGCTAACAATGATCTGTGGTCCTCTCTTTCTATATGTGATTTCTACTGTTGAATTCTGTTATTTCTTTTTATTGCTCAAGTTCAAGCTAAAAGTGAAGCTCGTGTCCTTATCAACAGTCCCAATTTGGTCAGTTGTGCTAAACTCTAACCTTCCTTTTAAACCATATCATCATGGTCATTCACAACCTTCAATTGTGGGGTTTTCCCTCACAACATGCAAATAATCATTAAATAAACTTGGAGACCTTTGCAGATCGGCTTCCCCCACCCCCCCCCCCCCCCCACCCCAACCTCCCCACACACACATATATGGAAATCTGAAATTTCAAATATATTCATCAATAATATGACATTTGTATCATTCATCATAGCAGGAAGTCTGAAATTTCAAATAAATTCATCAAGAATATGGCATTGTAACATTCATCATAGCAATAGGCAAGAGCCTACGATGCATTGGTAAATTGTGAACCTCTCACCGGGGAGGTCTTGGGTTCGAATTTACTCCAAATTAACACATAAAATAATTAATCTTAACAATAATAATAAATGAATAATAAATAATCTAGGCTTCCACAAATTACCTATTAAAAAAAAAACATTCATCATAGCAACATAATAACGTTTATAAATCTAAAATCAATGATCATTCATTGAATCATCATAGAACATAGCAAAGAATGAATCAAATGAGCTAAAATCTCATTTTCATACATTCATAGATAATTCATTGAAACATCATAGAATAAGAGGTAGAGATAATTCATTGAAACAAGGAAAAGTTTCATATCATATATCAAAATGCACAAAGACTTTCAACAAAATGAAAAGTTAAAGACTTCAAGTATCATAGGAATATCATATTTCAAGATTCAGTTATAATTGCATCAATGTATCATATAATGTCAGAAGACACAAAGTCAACATGAAAACAAAGATAGTATGTTGCTGCCTTAAATTTTGATCCATATTAGCATCGCTGCCACTCTCAGCCTGAGCCTCAAAGGTTGCATCATCCAATGCAATGCCAAGAAATCCCTCTAGTGAGTCATCCTCATCAAGTCCATTGATACCTTGGAGTCTGGCAATCTGTAAGTTGCAGAGCATTATGCACACCCACTAACTTTTTGGCTTGTTTAGAGGTAAGCCTATTCCTCTTTGTGGAGTGGATAAAACCATATATAGACCATTTCTCTCTGCAGCAAAGGAACTAGCAACCTATGAGAGGAGACAAATGGTAAGTGTCCTCAATTCTAGTGCATCTGACCCATGCCATTGCCACCATCCAATGGGGCTTTCTATGCCATTATTGCTTTATCTATTTGCGGCTCTAGTGTGCCAAAGTTTGGACCAATAAAGGTTTGTAAAGGCAACTCAGGGATCACGAAGTCTGCCAGAACCAATCAAGTTTCTAAAATAGGGGGACACGAGGATGGGGAAACAAGTTTCGGGGATGGATTTTTTTCTTCTTCCGGGAAGCTATATAAAAAATAGGGAAAACTTAATTATATAGAGAAATTTTAAATATTTTAATGAGAACTTGGATAAAGCATGCTTTTATACATTATAGAATCTTAACATATATCTTGTGTTAAATAATTTAAATTGACATAGACACAAATACAGGTACGGTACTAGAGACAGCTACAACCATTTTCTAAGACCCCGAATATGGATACGGCTGGATATGACATTAATAATAAACACATACACAAATATTTAACACCCTTTTGTTAGTAATTAGGAGAGATTTTCATTACTTCAAAAGCATTATAGACACAAAAATGCTACATATATAATTATAAATTAGTTTAAGACTTTACAATATGCAAAATAGTAGAGTTGCATTGGAAGATAACCTTAAAAATGGGTCACTAAAATAGAAAAAAAATTCATTTGTCTTTCTTATTTGGTGTAGGATTTGATACCCAAATAAATTTAAATGGTAGCATATATGAAGTTTTTAAATTAAATTTGGGAAGATTTATTTTATTTAAAAAAAAATAAAAAATCAAATCACATGGTGTTCAGCACAGTGGAAAATAAAGGCTTTTTGGGAACACATGGGTATAGTATCCCATGTGTATCTGGGTGCAGGACACGTATCCAAATCTGATTTTGTGATACACACACTCGAGGTGGAACAAAGGAGTTTCTGGCTACTATGGTCAACGAACATATCTGCAATAAGAATAAGAACAAAATCAGAATTTTTAAGTGACTGACTAAAATCAGACATTTAAAAATCTGGAAAATTAAAGAAATTTCTAATTTTTAATTAAATATGAGAATCAATGTCTTACGGTCTTACCTCATAGTGGGTCACCAATTGTCATCACGGATCTTCTGATGGCTTTTCCTTCAAGTGTGTTTGTAGTAGGCCATCTATTCCACTTTCAATGCACTACCATCATTCATAAAGCATCCTGCAGCTCAAATATCCTCTTTAACAAAATGTAGTAACTGGCATTTCTTGTCTGTACAAGTTTGAAAATTTCCTTCTTTGAAAACATCTTGAAGAGAGCAAGTGATGTGTGGTGGTTGCAAATGAACATTTGAATATCTCTACCTTGTGTCACCTCTTCTTTTAGCCAATTCAAATTTTTCACCTTCAATGCATGAACACAATGTTGAGTTCAAAAGATGTGCCTATAAGCACCCTTCACCATCAAACCAGACAATTCTCAAACATGCTGAATCACTGATAACTTGAACAACATTTGAGGGCATGATCTCCTCCATGGTCTTTCTCAGAATGCTAAGCTGAAAATGTGAAGTTTCAGAGATTATTCCACTCCTCTGTATAATTTGAAGTTTTAAACTCAGGGCATTGGAGCCATGCATCCCCCCCCCCCGCTTTTGCCCCACATCTCGGAGATGTGGACATCCCCAACAGTGCCACTAGATTCCGCCAACTCCACCGAGGATTGGGGGATGTCCCAATGTTCCCTATTTGCTGATTTGACTATTTATGTTCAATGTTCGATGTTCCAATTCAATGTAATATTCAAGTATTTACTCTTTTATATCTTTATATCTTATATTGCAATACATATTTTCATAACTAGGATTTTAAGTACCATATGTATAGTATATACAACCTCCACTATCCCCCACTGCCATCCCCAAATTAAGGCCCCTTTGTCCCCCCATCCCGGAAACTTTCCCCCCATTCTGCCGTCCCCCAGGGCGCTGTAACTATGGTTGTGAGTGTATTTCTTGAGAACAATCTGAACATCTATCAGATGAGCTACTTTCTTGCAGTTAAGTTTGGAGTTTGGGCCTATGAATGATTTGGTTACATCATCTTGCATATATTTTCACAATTATAATCTCTATGATTATGTTGTTTACTTAAAATTGTGATTATTCATGAAGTTTGGGCATATGAATGATTTGATTGCATAATCTTGTAGATATTTTCACAAAATAATCTACATACTTCATGTTGTTTACTTAAAATTTGTGATTTTTCATGATTATGGACTGCATCTCACAATACTGCTTTCAGATTAGATTCACCCGTTGTTTCCTTACATATGATGTCTCTTTGCTTGCTATTCATGTTTTTCTGTATGAAGTATTTTCTGAAGAATATCATCTACTCTATTTTTATCTTCTGCATATTGCATTATGTTATGTCATATCTGCATGCCATCCATATGCTTGATCAGCAGGAATGGTATTCTTAGTGTTGGGATGTGTAATCCAGCATGACATCAAAATATCAGTAAATCAATCCTTGATCCTATAACGAATGATTTTCACAATCTTTTGTTCGTAGAAGATGGCACACATGACTTATTTTGCATGCCTGCTGCATCATTACCCATGCTAATCCAGAAGTTAAAATTTGTTTGCAGAAAATCTTATTATGGATATGGAAATGAAAGCAAGTGATATAGAAACCAAGGAACCAGACAAATGCACTCAGGAACTGAAGAAAAACATGAAAGTGAAAGTACTGTTCTTTGCAAGGGCCCGTGATCTTGCTGGTGTATCTGATAAGGTTTTGGATATAGAAGAAGGTTCAACTACTTTGGACTGTGTTAATAAGCTTATATTGCAATTACCAAGTTTAAAAGCAATACAGGGCTGCATGGCAGTAGCTTTAAATGAAGTGTACACTTCTGATTCTGCTGTTGTCAAAGGTGGAGATGAACTCGCACTTATTCCTCCAATCAGTGGAGGTTGAAATTGGCTTAAGCCACCAATTCAAGTAGATTGTTGTTTGAATATTCAGAAGTGGCATATAATTTTGTATTTTAAGATGCTTTTGCTTTTCTATTGTTGCCTTCTAGCGTGAAGTGTAATGTTGGTGTTTGCAAGGAGCTAAATAAAATTGTTGCTCGGAAGCCACTGCAATAATTGTAAACTATCTTTAAATAAATGAAATAAAATAGATTGTTATATGTACCTCTTTCATGTTCAAAATTGCTACTGCTTCAGAATTTACAATTGAGTATTTGTGATCATTTGTTTGGACTCTGTAATTAAGGTTGAACATGGTCTTCATTGTCTGAATTTTTATTAACTTCATGACTTTCTGAAGTGTTTTTCTTACTTATATTGAGAATACATATATCTCAAATTATTTTGAACAATATATTGATGTTGGGAATCTGGGTTATAAACATATAGGACATACATTTATATTGAGAATATATATATCTCAAATTATTTTGAACAATATATTGATGAAGGGAGTTTAGGTCATAAACATATAGGACATACATATACTAGCTCATGAAATTAACGAAAAAAATATAAATTATTTTATATAATACTAAACCATGCATTACTAAAATTCGTTCAAAATCTATAAACAATTTTTAAATTATATAATAAAATTAAAAGATTGAAATTGAAAATGAAGCCCAAATCTGAACTTTACTACAAACAGAATTAAAACCATATTCTGCTTTCATGGGTAATTCTGCTTTCATGGGTAATGATATGAGAGGCACACGAAAGCAATGATATGCTTAGAAATGACACATGAGAACAATAAGCTGATGAGTTTATAAAATTTTCAACAGCAACTGGCTTGTTTAACTCATATGACATGAAGGGAAGACTGGAATTTTCAATCTATATAATGATATAAAAAGGTCATATATGTAGATGTATATGTATTTGCATGTGTATCTATATATGTATGAATGTATGAATGAAATTCAAAAATGTTGAATAATAAAATATTTTGATTGATTTCGATAGAAAAAACAATTTTGAAATGTGTAATTGATGAATTTGCGTATTATTTTTCATGTGATTTCTAGACTGGGTTGCGATGTCCGAAAGAGTCACAGTATGATACCATGTTTAATTATTTGATGTAGTATACTTAGGAGACCAAGACTCCGACTAAAAATAGTTACAACCTAAACTAAAATGACTAAGAACAACTAGGAAATGCTAAAAATAACAGACAAAAGAAAACTAAATTAGAAAATAATCTATAGATAATATATATAAACTTTGTAATTAGCTTTATAATTTAGTGTGCATTTGAAAATAAATGTTGCCTTGTTGGAATACATTTGATAGGGGTACCATAAAACAACATTTTCAAATTTACGTGCAGCACACTTTGATTGCCTCTTTAAAAAAGAAGTATGTGCCCTTTTTCGTTTTGCCATGGATGAGAACTTTAATATCCAAAATATCATCTGGAAGAATCTTGAGCACTAAAATATTTGTAATAAATTCTGGTATGTTCTTTCAATTGAGATATTGTGGCTTCTGTGGACCAATTTTTTTTTCTGGTGTATCTAGAAATCTTATCGAGTCTCTAAGGAGACTCATTTACTATAACGTTTCTGCAGGTCACTCTAATCTTGAAGATTGAGAAGGAAATGTTTAAAGATCTGCTACAAAATGGTGCTTCTACTATGCTTAAAAAGAAGTCAAATATGGATACATGGAGGTGAAGAACGCAGAACCATCCTCCTTTGGGAGGGCATTGGTGGAAACTAGGAAGGTCATCCAGGAGAACAGGAGGCCTGCTGTAATTGCCACTCCAGTGTCTATGCTACCACCAGTTATTGTTACTGTGGTTCATCCAGGCCCTCAGGGGTGGACTGCAGTCATATCTAGAGACACCATACTGGATTAGATATTTTGATGTAAAATTTTGTATTGAAAACACAATGGATTTTTCTGAAATTTTCAACATTTGATCTTCATGATCTGCATATTTTGTCGTAAAAAACAGCTAAAAGCTTCAGAAAAAATCAATGTGTTTTTGTGAATTTGGGAAAAAAAAGGTTGACTATTTTTTCTTTTGGTGTTCTTTTGGTGCATTTTGTTTGCAGCCAATGCTTTTTAAATTTATCCATCTCTACTTATGAGATACCATACTATCACATTTGATATGATTTTAATTTAAGAGATGGTTAGTGATGCATTACAATGAAAAGCACATGACCTTTCTTTGTTCACATATGATTTGAGGGGTGCTAGCCAATGTTATAGTGGATTGTTCCTTTATAAAAGATAAACTAAAAAAATTAATGTCTTTATAAAAAATTAAATATACAAATAATCTTTCAAATAATATAAGCTAGAGATGCCTGCCCTTTTATTAAAGAAAACATATCATTATCTAGTGTTATTCAAAAGAATTGCATTGTCTTTTGTTGAATGGTGTCTCTCTTATAAAATAAAACATATTTGTAAGGTTTCTTATCAGATTTCAATATAAGGCTGACTGGTGCATGATTTTGTTTGCAGGTTTAAACACAGATGCCAATGAATTAGATTTACTTTAGAATTTGTATATAGCACTACATAAATAACAGAGATGTTCTTGTCTATGTGATGCTTATGTTCCTTTGATATGCTTGCATTAATAGATTTCAATCATTGCAATATTGGGCAGATCGAGTATATATATAACAAGGAGGGGTGTGAGAGTGAATGGGCATGTCTCCGAATGGAGACATGACCATTCACTATCACACCTATTGGGTGTTTGATTATCATACCCATTCTGAGTTAGTTAGACTTAACACAGGTCTAAACATATATTACTGATCATAATGAACTCGATTCATATCCAGCCTGATAATGATATTTACATAGATTGATAATGATCTTAAATCAAAGGGATCGGAATATGTTATGATCATGACTGAGATATGATCTCTATATATATATATATATGCTCATTGGTTTCAACTGTAGCGATCATTTGTAGAATGACATACAACAGGATTTTATATGTGTGTGTGTGTGTGTGTGTGTCTTTGATCACAGTCATTGTTCAACCAAAGCTACATGCTTCAACACTCCCTCTTAGCTAGGGAATATATATATATATATATATATATATATATATATATATATATATATCAGTTCTCCTTATTTGAAAAGTGATATCACCTAGTTAGTGAAAAGTGATATCACCTAGTTAGTGATATGTTTAAGAAAATCAAGTCTCATGATATTCTTTCCAGTTATGGTGTGTACACAGATATCAAATCTCATGATATCTACAATAAGAGATTATGGTATATACATAGATATTATGTCACATAATACCCACCATGATAAAATGAACATATTGATCTTCTACAGATATCATGTCACATGATATCTATCAATATGCCGTTTTAACTATCATGACTTGTCTATGAATATCAAGTTACATGATATTCATCATGGTAGTAATCTAATCATTGTAAAATGGTCATCTTATAATGTTATAGTCAACATTTCATTATAAAAGATTGTTACCTTTTAATAATGTACATAGGGTAGGCCCATAAGTCATAGAGTCACACATATGACAAAAGAGTTTACACTTTAAACATCTTTATTAAAATTAATACAAATTCACAAAGTTGAGACTCAATCTCATAAACTTATAGTTCAACCATACCAAGTTTCTTTCTGAAATGATCAACCTTCACTTTAGGAGGAGACTTGGTGAGAATGTTAGTTGTTTGATCACCTATATTAATATATTTCAACTGAATAACTCTTCTTTCCACCATGTCTCTTACGTAGTGGTAAGGGATTTCTATATGCTTGGATCTATCATGATATATCGGATTCACAGACAACTTGAAATAACTTTGGTTATCATAGTGAATAGTGGTAGGTTTCAAAGGCTCAAAGAATAAACTAGAAAGCAATTTTCGAAGCCATATTGCTTCTCTTGCTCCCATTGCTGCTGCAATGTACTCTGCCTCAGTAGAACTCTGAGTGATTGAAGCTTACTTCTTGCAAATCCATGAGATCATAGTTGATCCTAAACTGAAACAACATCCTAATGTGTTTTTTTGATCTTTTACAATTTTGACCCAATCAGAATCAATATATCCATGTGACTCCAAAATGGTATTCTTATATTTAAGTTCATACCCTATAGTGCCTTGAAGGTACCTTAATATATGTTTCAAAGAAACAAGGTGTATTTCTTGAGGTTCACACATGAACTAACTTAATGCATTCACAACATAGCAAATATCTGGTCAAGTATTCACAAGATACATCAAAGACCCAATTATTTGTCTGTATAAAGTGAGATCAATAAGTTTGGATTCAATACTTGCTTCCTTTAGATTGTGTAAGTTGGTTTCCATTAGTGTTGACAAAGGTCAATAGTTCCACATTCCAAATCTTTTCAGAATATCAATAGTATACTTCTTTTGCTGTAGGAAGATGTTTCCAAACTTCTGATGAACTTCCAATCCAAGGAAGTAATGAAGAATCCCTAAGTCCTTCATGTCAAATTTAGAAGTCAATTCTTTCTTACACTAATTAATAAGATGGTCTACCCTTGTAATCAGAAGGTCACCAACATAAAGAATTAGAATCAACATATCACTTTTAGTTACTTGAAAGTAAAGATTTGGATCAACATCATTCTTGGTGAATCCAAGATTTAGAAGATATTTATCAATCCTTTCATACCGGGCTTAGGGAGCCTATTTGAGTCCATACAGAGCCCTTTTCAATTTACATACATGAGAGGCAACATCATGAGTCACAGATTCTTCTAGTTGTTCCAAGTATACTTCTTCCTCAATCTTTCCATTTAGAAAAGCAGTTTTCACATCCATTTGATGAATTTTCCAACCTTTAGCTATTGTGATGGCTATTACCATTCGAACTAAGGTATACCTATCAACTAGTGCAAAAATTTCTTCAAATTCTATTCCTTCCTTTTGAGAGAATCCTCTAGCCACAAAACAAGCTTTATGTTTTTCAATGTTACCATCTGCAACATACTTAACTTTGAAGAGCCATTTGGATGAAACAACAAATTTTCCTTTAGGTCTAAGAACTATATCCCAAACATCATTTTTTAGTATAGACTGATATTCTTCTACAATTGCATCTTTCCAAACTTGATTATTAAGAGCTTTAGAAGCATTAGAAGGTTCAGAGTTTGGAATCTCACACATGAATGCATTATATGTAATTTTCGAGGTCATTTGCTTTCTTTGAATGTCCTTGAAGGTGCTACAAATTCATCTCCTTCCTCTATAATTTTTCTTTCCCAAAGTGGCCTCTTAGAATTATTGTCAAGGCTCTCTTCTTGAGTCTCAAGAAGTATCTCATTTTCATTTGAAGTCTCTTTAGGGTACTCCCTCTGAATCTCAAGAGCGGGAGCCTTTTCTAGGGAATAGGATAAGTCATCCGTATCTAGTTCATTTGAACTTTTGGCTCTTTTGAATATCTTCTTCGAAGATGACATCTCTGCTAAGTTTTATTTGTTTCTATCTAGGTATGTAGATTCCATAAACCTTTACTGTTTCACTGAAACCAATAAAAATTCCTTTCCTTCCAGTAGGTTCTAACTTTTTCCTTTTCTCCTTAGGTACATGAACATACACATGACATCCAAATATCCTCAAATGGATAATTTCAAGTTTCATATGTGAAAAGGCTCCTTCAAAAGTTTTGTTGTCCAGATGTGAGTGAGGACACCTATTTTGAATATACACTGTTGTATTAGATGCTTCAGCCCAAACTGACATGCTCAAGTTTTGATCATATATCATAGCCCTAATAGCTTCTACAATTCTTCTATTTTTCCTTTCA
Source organism: Cupressus sempervirens (assembly GCA_028749045.1). NCBI lineage: Eukaryota > Viridiplantae > Streptophyta > Pinopsida > Cupressales > Cupressaceae > Cupressus > Cupressus sempervirens. The sequence goes on from CM053785.1 coordinate 676,795,543, forward strand.
GCAACTCCATTTTGTTGAGGGTTATAGGGAATTGTAAACTCCCTCTTAATCCCAACAAGTTTGCAAAATTCTTAAATGTTTCAGAAGTGTATTCTTTCTCATTATCTTTTCTTAGAATTTTAGTTTTCTTTTTTGAGGAGTTTTAAGTGATAGTTTTGAATTCTTTAAATTTAGGAAAAAACTCTTCAAATTCTTTCCACTTAAGGAAGTATATCCATGTCTTCCTTGAAAAATCATCAACATATATCGCATAGTACAAGAACCATCCTATGGATGGTGTAGACATGATTCCACAAAGGTCAGAGTGCACTAGTTCTAACACATCTTTAGTTTTTCTCAAACTACGAGGAAATGATTTTTTTGTGCTTTTCATCAAGGCATAACCTTTGCAAGATTCATTTTGAATTTGACTTAATTTGGGAATTCTAGTTACCAACTTCCCCATAGACGTTAGGGCACGCAAGTTGATATGACCTAATCTTCTATGCCAGATTTCATTTGAATGTGGAGTCTCATGAACAAGTGCATGATTTGTCTTAGTGCAAATCTCATATAGTCGTCCTTGTCTTATTATGTTTGAGACTTCTTTATAGTTGAATTCTTTGCCCATGCTAGTACTTTTCCTTCCATGAATGTAATTCTATAAACATCATCTTCAAGTGTTGTTATAGATATTAAATTCCTTTTAATTTACCTGGTACATATAGAATTCCAAAAAGATGAATAGATTTTCCTAATTTTAATTTGATGGTGTAGGTCCTAATTCCTTTTATGGAAATTGCAGAGTCATCCCCAATTGTATCTTCTTCATCTGTTTCTATTTGCATGCTTTCTAGGTTATCTTGATATCCACTGATGTGTCTTGAAGATCCACTGTCCATTATCAAAGTGTTGGACTTGGTTGATATTTGATTAGACAAGGTTGAGTAGAAGACTATATATTTCTCAAAATCTTGACCTTCAATTGATTTATCAGTTTTGGAAAATGATGCTTGAAGTTTTGATCGACCAGGACAATTTAGTGCATAATGTCTATATTGATCACATCTAAAACATTGAATTTTAGACAAGTCTTTCTTCTATTTTGACTATCCTTTTCCATGAAACTTTATTTTCCTTTTGATGTTCTTCTTCTTACCCTTCTTATGAGAGTTGTTGTTAAGAACATGAATGTCTTCATCTAAGGTTTTATATTTTCCTTTAGTCATTAGTCTCAACTCTTCTTGAAGACAATCAGATCTTAATCGATCTAGTTTTGGAATTTTAGATCTTGCACTTATACCTTATACAAATGACTTGCAAGAATTTGGTAGTCCTCCTAATGCTATCAGGGATAACTCTTGGTTGTCAATCTCATAACTAACTGAAGATAATTGATCTCTCAATTCTATGATTCTCATGAAAAAGGCATTTACTGATTCTCCTTTATTCATGCTAATAACATTCATTTGTCTTTTAAGAGAAAGTTTTCTACTAGTGTTATTTACTATGAATGCATTTTCAAGAGTTTTAAACATGCGCTATGTTGTTGCATGTTTTGCCACAATAGGCACTATGTGATCTCGAACAACATCTACTATTATTTTCATGGCCTTCTCATTATTCTTGATCCATAGAGTTTTCTCTAGATCATCTTTAGGTTCTTCTTTTTCTTCTTTTATAAAGGATTCTAATTTGTTCTCTTTTCATAACATCATTATACGAATTTTCCATGATTTGAAGTTGTCAGCACTTGTGAGGTTGTGTTCAAATCTTAACATGTTTGTCATCTTGAAGAATAATGAGAGACTACAACTTAATGTGTTCAAATATGATCTCTTAAACTTAATGAGATCTTTCCTTAACAAGGCCCTAATACCATGTAAAGTTTCTAACTAGATTTCAATACAAGGCTGACTGGTGCACGATTTTGCTTGTAGGTTCAAACATAGATGCCAATGAATTAGATTTACTTTAGAATATGTATATAACACTATAGAAATAACATAGATGTTCTTGTATATGTGATGCTTATGTTCCTTTGATATGCTTGCATTAATAGATTTTAATACTTGCAATATCGAGTAGATCGAGTATATATATAACAAGGAGGGGTGTGAGAGTGGATGGGCATGTCTCTGAATGGAGACATGACCATTCACTATCACACCTATTTGGTGTTTGATTATCATACTCGTTCTAAGTTAGTTAGACTTAACACAGGTCTAAACATATATTACTGATCATAATGAACTGAATATGCAACCCGATAATGATATTTACACAGATCGATAATGATCTTAAATCAAAGGGATCAAAATATGTTGTGATCATGACTGAGATATGATCTCAAATACATACATACATACATACATACATACATAAATACATACATATATATATATATATATATATATATATATATATATATATATATATATATATATATATATATATATATATATATATATATATATATATATATATATATATATATATATATATATATACATGTATAAATGTATATACATATACATATACATATATATACATATACATATACATATATATATACATACATATATATATGTTCATCGGTTTCAACTGCAATGATCATTTGCATAATGACATACAATGGAATTATATATATGTATGTATATATACTAATATGTAAATCATGCTGGTGTGTGTCTATATATATATATATATATATATCTTTGATCATAGCCATTGTCCGATGGAAGGTACATGCTTTAACAATATTGTTATCTACTAATTTTATTTTCTAATATTTGATTAATACAAATAGGTGGGATGTACACTATTGTAAAAATTAATATGACCAAAATATATTATACAAGTATGAGAGTCCACCCCATCTCGTCATCTCATATTCTATTAATCTTTGTTCATTTTCAAAATATCTAAAAGGTGAATAGGGGAGAGGACCCAATAGTTGAGTACCCTAACTTTGTGCTTCTCTAAACCTTATGTGGAAATTTCAAATCACTCCCATTTTTTGATAGTAGTTTACTTGGTAAGTTCCCTGCTTATAACTAAGGTTTCAAAGCCACACCATCAAATATGATGCGACATTAGCATGCTTTTTTCCAAGGTGTCCAAAACAACAACAAAAAAAAGTGAGACCAATCATATTGCATTAGAGACTCCCATACTTGTGCTATTGATGTGACATTACATTATTGGTTTTTTTTTGAGAAAAGGGACACATTTCATTCAATTATGGGTAGTCATCATTAGTAAGAACAACTTTAAAGTCACAACTATTGCTACAATTTTGTAAAAGATGTTGGGTATCAACAAGTGTGAGAGTTAAAATGGATAACTTTGAAGAAGAATCTAGATAACTTTCAAGTCTTCAAGATTTCAATGTTATTAAAATTGATAAATGAGATCTACAAGCTCGAAAATTTGGGTTTTTGAGCTTTTCTTGATGGGTTGTTTTTTTTTCTTTAGTCTTAGTTTTTTACTTTTTTATTTTTTGTTATATATTTTTATGGTGGCTTCATTATTCTTTTAGTTAAAACTTTTTATTTCAAAGTCTATGTCTTTTATATTTTTTTCTCCAAATTTTTTTTTTAGCTTTTACACTATATAACTTCATCTTAATCAACATGATGTTTGCAAAATACTTCTTCTAAGATAACATTAATAATTCTTTGTAAAAAAGTTGTAAATATTCAACATTTTTATATTTTGAATTGAAAATTTAGTTAAATAAAGATCAATCAATAGAAACAAATTTTTTTTTCCCCCTAAATAACCTTTAGTTGAAAATAATAGAAACAAATGTGTAATTGTAATAGGAAGATATGTTTTAAATAAATATAAAAAAATTATAGTATACAAGAATAAATTTAGAAATAAATTTTAAGAAAAAATATTGAAAGAATATGATTGAAATATAAAATTATATCTTTCAATATACTAAGATGGAATATATTCAAAATTAAAATAATTATCATTACAAATATAATACATATCCTTCCTAAAATATTCTCAATGAAAGGAAGAGGGGAGAAAAGAGTTCAATATATTGTGATATTGTGATTTTAAGTATAGGAGTTGGTAAGTCTCTTAGATATATTATATTTTAAGTTATTATTTTTCAATATTGTAGTGTTATAAAAAAAAATGTGATGGATATAGTACATAGATTTAAATAAATAAAAAATGTCTTTTCTCATATTTTATTTCAAAAAACAAAAAAATATCAAAACTCATTTAAAAAAAAATCTAAAGCATCAATCAATATTCTTTTATTTTATTTTAGAAAATGGTAAGAAATATTTGACTTATTTATAGAGTTTGAGGTATTTTATGACTAGAATACACTTTTGATTAGAACGGTTATTATGCACTCAACAACTTTAATTGCATATAAGGGTAGTGGCTAAACAACAAACTAAAATTTAAAAATATATAAGGGAAGTTAAAAGAAAAAGTGTCCCTCTAGGATAAGATATAGTTTAGTTTGTTGCTTAGACATTGCCACATATAAGTGAGTAAGCATGACTCAAATTTGACAAGACGTATGACTTGGCCAACTAGATGTTAAGGGAATTACTTTCTTCACATCTAAAATGATTATACTTATGAAGTTCTTGGATGAAACATGATCATTTGTGAATTTGATTTGTAGGTGGTGGTGTATATGCTGACTTAGTTATCTATCATCTAAATTTGGTTGTTAACTAGATTCTTAATTCGTGTGCGTCTTTAGATTATGCTACTTTCACTCATATCTCTAGGGAGTGGAATGGTGTAGCAGATTGCCTAGTGAAATGAGCTTGACAACATTGGAATATTGTAGATAAGAGTTAATTAACTCCGTGTTTATCTCACCAATTTGACCGCTTGATACTCTTGATAGGGTTGTACCCTTATCTCTTCGAATTTCAATAAATTACAACCTCTTTTTTTAAAAACCTCAAGTTAAAAATAATAGACTCAATTTTTAAATGTAATAGAAAGATATTCACTACTAAAATAAAATAAATTATAATATAAAAAGTAATTTTGAAAATAAAATTCGAACTTGTAAAAAAAGAACTATTTGAAATACTAAAGTACATCATCTTTCAATAATACTTAGATGGAATATATATAAAATTAAACTAATTATCATTACATATACGTAAAATATATTGGAGAAAATAAATATTTAGAAAGGTCTTTATATCCTTCTTCAAATATTCTCAATGAGAGAGAATATAGAGAGGAGTTAGACGTATTGTGATTTTAAGCATACGAATTAGTAACTCTCTTAGATATAGTATATCTCTAGTTTTTTTTTGGAAAGATGTAATTGAGATAGTAAACAAATTGAGATAATTTTTGCTTACATTTTATCCTAAAGATACAATATAATATCATGATTTATTTCAAAAAAAAAAAATCTAATATAATATCATGACATATTTAAAAAAAACTCTACAGAATAAATGGACTTTCTTCTCTTGTGAGATGAAATGGTGTGAAATATTTTCAACTTATTTATAAAATTTGAGATTTTTTTGATTGAATATACTTTTGAATAAAATAGTTATTCTTCAAGAAACTCCTTTAATTACATATAAGTGAGTCACATGGGGTATGACTTGGTCTACCACATGCTAAAGGCTTCACTTTCATCACATTGGTAAAGGTTTAAGAAAAAGTAATATACAACATTAAAATGGAGATTCAAAAATGAATATCTATTTATAAATGTAAAATTCATATTCTACTTACATCTTTTAGGTCATATAATTATGTTAGGAAAATCATGATTGGTTGATTTTAGTTGGTATGTCATTAATCCATATGAAAATGTAGTTACTTGAATAAACAATCAAATTAATTAAAAATATCTCTTAAAATGAACAAGAATAACCACACTATTTTTAAGACAAATTAACTTATGAAAAATGTTTGATTGTTCTTTCAATCTTCAAGAAAATCACTATTAAGACTTGGATATGGTTATTTGAGCTAAAGCAAACTAAATTATACGAGTGGAAATGGATGTGATTGTTTTAAATTGATAAATTTTAGTTTTCTTAATATTTGTAAATAGCTGAGACAATAGTCTACACCACAATGGTAAATTGCAAACAGCGCTTAATAAATAATAGTAATAATTAATCACAGCGCTACCATAAATAATAAATATTAAATTATCTGTAACATTTTATATTTAAACCTTACATGACGTAACAACATATCTGCATAAACTAGATGATTAAATCATAAAATCAAATTTGGGTATAGATCCAGATGGCAAAGGCAAAATTAAGATGCATGGGAGTATTTGTGGAAGAAAGTGATTCTGAATGCTGAAGACATTGAATCTTGAATGTGGCACAGAGCAATAAATGATCAGAGTCATAAATTATTACCCTGCAATTTGTTCTGTGTTTCAACCTTTTCCTTTGTCGATTGAACCATTTCAGAACTTCATTTATCTGCTCTGCATACGTACACAAAATTTGTAAATTAATTCTGTGCATGGTACACAAAAAAGAGGTGATTGTTTTTGTATTTTCAAACCAGGCAAATGGCAGTGATTGTTTTTTTCACTTGTTTTTGGCTCCGATCTAAATATAAGAGTCATTAATGGTGACGGCAGGAAACATTACTGAAGACTTCGGAATTGATTTGAAAACTAAAGACAATGTACTTGACTGATGCATATTGGACAATAAATGGTCTTTGTCCTCAGAATCATTGAGGATTCTAAATTAAATTTGATATAAGAGATGGAAATGTCTAAATAGCAAATTAAAAAAAGAGAGAGTTTAGAACATTATAAGGTATAAGTTCTAATATATTGAAAACTATTTAGTAGAATGAATATCTTCCAATTTCTAACTTTCAGTTAAAAGAATACTATATTAAATGGTAAAACAAATTTGTAAATCATATAAATCTGTCAAACCAAAATATAATATATTTATTTATCTAAATTAACACGTTCTCTTTTAAAGCTAAAATATTATGTTTTCTCTTCAATGTATGTCTATATTTAATCTTCTACATTTCCTTATTTTAATCATATTTTATATAATTTTAGAAGTATATGATGACTTAAAAAATTATTTCACTGCAATAATTTTCATTTTTTTAAATACTAGAATGATAGCAATCCAAGATCTAATGGAAAGCACAAGATACTTAGAAAATCAATATGAGAAAAGTTAATCTTTCTCGTATAAAAGAATGTAAATAGATCAAATCAAGATGATAAAGAGAAATCCTTGATTATATAAAGTGATAATTGTCACATGTGTTTCATAAGTAAACTTAAGTCATAAGGTATGAAAATGATCTAATAAAAGAACTAAATAGGTATTACCTTTTTTCATCCTAGAAAACCTTTAGTTCAGGTTTTAAATTTTATGTTAGTTTTGAATAAATAAATAAATAAAATGTATTTTTAAAACCAAGTCTTAGTGTAAAAGAGATTTTAATGAAGAGAGTACAATGGGTGAACACTTTAATTTCACACCTTTGAAAATTATATATATATAATTTAAGTGACTCTTGCTTTTAAAAGCTCATTTATTGATGAGGTCTCTTCTTATAACTAAGATTTCAAGTGCACAACATCAAATATCATTCCCAAAAAAATGCGATTTATTTGTTTGGGGTGCATAATCAGATGATTCGATATTTTTTAGAATATAAAATTTATTTAATCTATTTATAATTACTTATGATCGACACTAATGATGGTAAAGTCAAAGTTACTAGTGTTAAAGTAAAAAAACATTGGCTATTTAAATTAACAAACAATATCATACCTAGTGGATTATCTCCCCTAATACATGATAAGTAAAAGTGTACTTGAACTAATAAGATTAAGGTATTTATACCTTTCAAGGAGATGATAAGTAGATCTAATCTGATATGTTCAAACTAAAACAAAAATAAGACAAAAATCCACAATACTATGATAAAGTACCCATAACAAAAGTCAATAATAATAATAAGTCTCATCCTCAACATATTACCCATAATAAAAGGCAAATAAAAACAATAAAAAAATTGAAATCTTATGTGTTCGATGGGGTGACATTGTTGGAAATTTCTCTAAGTGCTAAGAAAATGAAAAACACACTACTGGCCTTCTTAGGTTTTTTGGTTTGTTTGGGCAACTATTCCACTATTTTTGGCATTGGAAATGGCCCAAACCTATGGGCTATCGAAACATATTATGTTTTTCATAGCCCATACATGTTGTGAGAAAATGTTTGTTTTTAAAAATATGTTTTGCTAGGCTTGGTCAAACATATTTTTGAATTTTAAGGAACCTTCTTTGGATACAAATATTTTTGTGTGTATATGGCCACTCCTTTTTCCACCATGTAATGCCTACTCCTAGTTTACTTTTCTTGTAGTTTTGCCAAATTCTTTTAGGCTAGTTTTATGATTTAGTCATACTCGGTTACTTGATTTCATTAGATGTTATTTCATACTCAATTGATAAATATGATGAGCTACTTGATACTTAGTTATTTCATGTGTTCATGATTTCTCTCTTGACGATGATACATGTATGTTCATATAGAGATTTCAGTTATTTCATGATGATAGATGGATGATTTATATGTAGTTTCTATGGTTACTTACACAATACTTGCATGTGTATGGTGTACTTGTATGTTTTACTTTATGTTTGACGTTTCTGATGTAGATAAGGGAGGGAATCATAGTCACCTGCTAGTCGAGATTTACACGATGCACCACTTCTTGCCATTTCCTATTTAGTTTAGATTTATATGTATATGTACATGGTCATATTTTATGTAGATTGCAGGTACCAAGCATCAACTTTCCTGAATTTTCAGGATGAGTGTGCCCTATCAAAGTATCTCAATGGTAAAGAGAGGAGATAATTCTTGAGTCCAAATCCTAACCCTAAGTCAATTGTCCTAGAAAGTAGGACAAGTATCTAATTTATTCACCTTTTTGAATTTGTAAAGTGATGTGAATTCATGATTTTGACCCTTGAGTTTGATTTAGTATTCTATCTTTATTATGAGTTTTGGGATTTAGATTGTGGGTTTGTTATAATTTTTAGGTATAATTAAATCAAATAAAAAGATTATTAAATGATTTAATTTAACAAAAATTTTATAAAGAAAAATCAATTTTTAACTGTTTATAATTAATTGAGAAATTAATTAGATAAAAGAATTAAATTTAAAAGATTTAATTGAAGTTCCAAATTTTGGTGTAATTAAATTTATTTAATTTAATAATAACTTATTTAGAAATTTTTTCCTTTTGCATTGGTAAACGGGCAAAGCCTAGATTAATTATTGTTATTTATTGTAATTAATTATTTTTATGTGTTAAGCAAATTTGAACCCAAGACCTCCCACATAAGAGGCTTACAAGTTACCATTGTGTTGTGGGCTCTTACCTATTTATTTAGGAGTTTTATTTTAATAATAAACTCTAAATAATATTATTAGTTAAATTAATAAATATATTATTAAAGACGTCTTGTGATTTAATAAAAGAGAGAGAGAAAATAAAATTAATAAAGTTTATTTTTAAAAATGTAAAAAGTTTGCACATGAGATTAAAATAAATTAAAATAATAAAGAATTCTATTTTTTTGCATGATTGTAAAACTGAAACCCTAAAGGGAGAAAGCTCTTTATTAAGAAAGTAGAGCTCATTTCTCCATACACAAGTTTGGAGGAGAAAATTTTGAGAAAAGGGGTTTTTGAGGAAACATGAAATTCTTGCAATCTCAAAGTGTTCATTTGGTTAGCATCAAATTGAGGTAGGAATGCTGCTTGAATTTATCACAATAATTTCTCTTCGTATTTTTCCCTATCTTCTTCGTGCTTGTTTGAGAATCTTGTTTTGGAAATGGCTCTCTTTGAAATCCTTGTTTGTGAAATCATTGATCTTCATTTCAAAAATGTTTGTGGTTGAAATCAATAGGGAACCCTTGTATGAGAAATCTTCATTTTTGTTATCGAATACTCTTATTGTAAAATGGGTTTATTTTTAGAAAATTGTGAGTTCGGGATGGGGGGTGAAAAGACGACAGTTTAAATAATTAATTTTCGACTGTTTCAGATTCTTTACCCTATTAGTTCTATGGTGAAATTTTATCCAAAAAATATATTTTTATATAAAATTATCATAGTAAATAAATTACTGTGGTAATATTTATATTAAAAAGGAAAAAATTATTATTCTAGAAAATTGAATTTCGTGAGGGGGGCTAACATCTCACGTTTTGCATAATCTTTTTTTATTAAAAATTACAATTTAAAAAGAGGAATCAGGGGTCATTACCTCCCTCATCCCCGAGTTGTATTGTAGCTTGGCTGTGAAGGCAACTAATGTTACTAATAGACGTTGTAGTTGCTATGACAACAGAGGCTGCCTAAGTAGCCAAGGCTGCTACTGCAACGACTAACGAGCCTTAAACGTATAATATATGGCATTCATTTTTTTAATTATATAATTATTTAACTATATAATTTAATTATATATAGTTTTTAAATATTATTTAATATAATTAATAATAAATATTATTATTAATTATTGATAATTTTTATTATATTATTAAATTAATAATAATTATTATTAATTTTTAATACTTTTTATTATATTATCAAATTAATAATATATATATTTACCAGTAAATGGCCGAGGCCTTGATTACATTAAAATTAATAAAAATACAGCAGAGTATCTCTATTCAAATGGGCACTGGTAGGAAAGAATAGAGAAGAAAACCTCTAGTCTTGCCTGGACCATAGTTCTATATTATTACATTATTAAAAGGGGCATACCCCAACTGTCATCAAATTTTATTTTAAGTACAAAAAGATAGACTAGTATCCTCTTCTGAATTTTGTGTTCATTGATGTTCTCTATACTAATCATTCATAAGTCTTTATTTGAGATGCGAGTAGCAAATTTGACTAGATCTTTATGAATTTAGTAGGTACCTCTTTTGTAGCTATATTGGAAGAAATGATTACACCTTATGGGTATGTGTAGGATCATGGTGTACCAAATTATGGCCTTAAGTGGCAGTGAAAAATCAGCAAATCAGGTTTATGCCAACTTGACACATAATTTTGAAGTGGTTATGGACTTTATATAAAAAAGTTGTAAGAAAATAATCTGTAAGAAATTAAATGTAGTTTCTAAACTACTAGGCCTTATCAGGAGAAAAAAATAATTAATTGGTCAAAAGTTTGAATTTTAATGCAGTACTAAAAAAATTTCAGGGCAAAAATAAAAAGTAGGTGTATGTCTGACCACCTTAATCAATATCAAATCATAATATTTTTTTAATATAATTATAGATATGAAAAGTAGACTCATGCCTGGATGTGATGCATATTTTTTGGTATTTTTATTCCAAATAAATAATTAAATATGAATTTTCTACCAAAATTTTTTCGAAAAAAAAAAGTCCCGTGTCTGACCACCCTAACTAATAGAAAATTTTATCAAATTTAATTTAATTTTTTTTTTCTTATACTAGCCGAAGTATAGAATGTGACGCAACTTTTAGATTTAAAAAATGTTATACCATTTGAAAGTTATAGCTATTTTTCAATTAATATTTCAATCAACACTTTACAATTATCTTCATTGATAATTAACTAATAAATACTTATCGAACTCAGAATTTGACAGAAATTAAATTGATGAAATCTAGAGAGCGATATTAAAAACCTCTTTTTGTTTTATTCAATTTCGATCAAAATAACATTGTCAGACGGCTACCTGAAGTTTGAGTATCACTAAAACCCTCTTCAAACACGTCTTTTGGGTTGACCGGGTAGGCTTGGTAAATACCAAGCCTAATCGGATATCAGATTTATAATCGAATATCCAATTCCAAATTGGATATCCGATTATAAATCCGATATCCGATATGTTGTGATTGGGAAAATTAAAATCCCAACCCATTTTGGAGGGAAAATTGAGTTTAAACATCATAGCTTATTATTTATAAATTATTTCACTTATATTACTATGTAAAGACGTATTTTAATATATTATATATATATATTAACGTAATGTAAAGATATAAGATATAATCTAGCAATATATAATAATATATTATGTTAATCTTATTACAATCTATAAATATAATTTATATTATTATTATTTTTACAAAATATAATAACGTAATATATATATATATATATATATATATAAAATACGTATTATATATTATTATATTAATATGTATGTTATTAGTATATATATAATAACGTAATATTTTCATTAAATATAATATGTATTATATATTATTATATTAATATGTATAACAATATAATATATATATAACGTAATATATTAAATATAAATATATAATATGTATTATATATATATTAATATTTATGTTATTAATATATATATATATATATATATAGTATTTTCATTAAATATAATAAAGTAATACATATATATATGTTATTAATATATATAATAACGTAATATATACATATATATATATATATATAATTATATATTATTATATTAATATGTATGTTATTAATAGATATGTATATTATTAATATATGTCTTTACGGGTCCTAGAACCCGTAGAGACATATTTGAATTGTTCATATGGGTCAAAGGAGGTCATAGGATGACCTATGACCCCCTTTGACCTATTAAACGACGACATGTCTCTAGGGGTCCTATAATCCCTAGGGACATATTCGAATCATTCATATGGGTCAAAGGGCCCTATGACCCCCTTTGATCCATTAAATGACGACATATGTCCTTAGGGGTCCTAGGACCCCTAAGGACATATTTGAATCATTCATATGGTTCAAAGGGGGTCATACCTTATGACCCCCTTTGACCCATTAAACAACGACATATGTCTCTAGGGGTCCTAGAACCCCTAGGGACATATTCGAATTGTTCATATGGGTCAAAGGGGGTCATAAGGTGACCTATGACTCCCTTTGACCCATTAAATGACGACATATGTCCCTAGAGGTCATAAGACCCCTACGAACATATTCAAATTGTTCAAATTGGACAAAGGGGGTCATAGGGTGACTTATGACCCCCTTTGACCCATTAAACAATGACATATGTCCCTAGGGGTCATATTCGAATGGGCCATATGGGTCAAAGGGGGTCATAGGGTGACTATGACCCCTTTTGACCCATTAAACGATGACATATGTCCATAGGGGTTCTAGTACCCCTAAGGACATATTCGAATCGTTCATATGGGTCAAAGGTGGTCATAGGGTGACCTATGACCCCCTTTGACCCATTAAACGACGACATATGTCCCTAGGGGTCCTAAGAATCCTAAGGACATATTCGAATCGTTCCTATGGGTCAAAGGGGGTCATAGGGTGACCTATGACTCCCTTTGACCCATTAAATGACGACATATGTCCCTAGAGGTCATGGGACCCCTAAGGACATATTCAAATTGTTCATATGGGTCAAAGGGAGTCATAAGGTGACCTATGACCCCCTTTGACCCATTAAACGCATATTCGAATGGGCCATATGGGTCAAAGGGGGTCATAGGGTGACCTATGACTCCCTTTGACCCATTGAACGGCGACATATGTCCCTAGGGGTCCTAGGACCCCTAGGGACATATTCAAATCATTCATATAGGTCAAAGGGGGTCATAGGGTGACCTATGACACCCTTTGACCCATTAAACGATGACATATGTCCCTAGGGGTCCTAGGACCCCTAGGGACATATTCGAATCATTTATATGGGTCAAAGGGGGTCATAGGGGGTCATAGGGTGACCTATGACCCCCTTTGACTCATTAAACGATGACATATGTCTCTAGCGGTTCTAGGACCCCTAAGGACATATTCGAATCGTTCATATGGGTCAAACGGGGTCATAAGGTGCCCTATGGCCCCCTTTGACCCATTAAATGATGACATATGTCCCTAGGCATCTTAGGACCCCTAGGGACATTCAAATCATTCATATGGGTCAAATGGGGTCATAGGGTGCCTTATGACACCCTTTGACCCATTAAACGACAACATATGTCCCTAGGGGTCCTAGGACCCATAAGGACATATTCGAATCGTTCATATGGGTCAAAGGGAGTCATAGGGTGCCTATGACCTCCTTTGACCCATTAAACGATGACATATGTCCCTAGGGGTCCTAGGACCTATAGGGACATATTCGAATCGTTCATATGGGTCAAAGGGGGTCATAGGGCCCTTTGACACATTAAATGATGACATATGTCCCTAGGGATCCTAGGACCCCTAGGGACATATTTGAATCATTCATATGAGTCAAAGGGGGTCATAGGGTGACCTATGACCCCCTTTGACCCATTAAACAACGACATATGTCCCTAGGGGTCCTAGGACCCCTAGGGACATATTCGAATCATTCATATGGGTCAAAGGGTATCATAGGATCGTTCATATGAGTCAAAGGGGGTCATAGGGTGACCTATGACACCCTTTAACCCATATGAACGATTCGAATAAGTCCTTAGGGTTCTAGTACCCTTAAGGACATATCCGAATCGTTCATATGGGTCAAAGGGGGTCATAGGGTGACCTATGACCCCCTTTGACCCATTAAACAACGACATATGTCCCTAGGGGTCTTAGGACCCTTAGGGACATATTCGAATTGTTCCTATGGGTCAAAGGAGGTCATAGGGTGACCTATGACTCCCTTTGACCCATTAAACGACGACATATGTCCCTAGGGGTTATAGGACCCTTAAGGACATATTTGAATCGTTCATATGGGTCAAAGGGGGTCATAGGGTGACCTATGACCCCCTTTGACCCATTAAATGATAACATATGTCCCTAGGGGTCCCTAGAGACATATTCAAATCGTTCCTATAGGTCAAAGGGGGTCATAGGGTGACCTATGACTCCCTTTGACCCATTAAATGATGACATATGTCCCTAGGGGTCATAGGACCCCTAAGGACATATTCGAATCGTTCATATGGGTCAAAGGTCATAGGGTGACCTATGACCCCCTTTGACCCATTAAACGATGACATATGTCCCTAGGGGTCCTAGGACCCCTAAGGACATATTCGAATCGTTCTTATGGGTCAAACGAGGTCATAAGGTGACCTATGACTCCCTTTGACCCATTAAACGATGACATATGTCCCTAGGGGTCATAGGACCCCTAAGGACATATTTGAATTGTTCAAATTGGTCAAAAGGGGTCATAGGGTGACTTATGAGCCCTTTTGACCCATTAAATGACGACATATGTCCCTAAGAGTCCTAGGACCCCTAGGGACATATTTGAATCGTTCATATGGGTCAAAGGGGGTCATAGGGTGACCTATGACACCCTTTGACCCATTAAACAACGTCACATGTCCCTAAGACCCCTAGGGACATATTCAAATCGTCCATATGGGTCAAAGGGTGTCATAAGGTGACCTATGACCTCCTTTGACCCATTAAATGACGACATATGTCTCTAGGGGTCCTGGGACCCCTAAGGACATATTCAAATAGTTCATATGGGTCAAAGGGGGTGGTAGAGTGCCCTATGACCCCCTTTGACCCATTAAACGATGACATATGTCCCTAAGGGTCCTAAGACCCATAGGGACATATTCGAATCATTCATATGGGTCAAAGGGGGTCATAGGGTGACCTATGACCTGCTTTGACCCATTGAACGATGACATATGTCCCTAGGGGTCCTAGGACCCATAGAGACATATTCGAATCGTTCGTATGTATATGGGTTAAAAAATGAAAGGATATATATATACTATTTATACTATTTTATGATAATAATAATAATAATATAAATAAACTTTAAATAGTAATATTATTATATCTATAGTAATAATAATAATACTATTATAGCTATAATTATATATATATATATATATTAATACTATATTGTAGCATAATAATAATAATATAAATAAACACTAAATATTTACACTATTATATCTATAGTAATAATATTAATACTATTATGGGTATAATAATAATATTGATACTATAGCTATATTAATACTATATATTAATAATTCTATATATTAATACTATTATATATTAATAGTATTGATACTTTATATTAATACTATTATACTATTGATACTATTATATATTAATACTACTATACTATTAGCTTAGTAATAAACCAAAGTCAGTTTCCCTCCAATGATTTTCATAATATTAATATAATTATGGAAAAGGAGGGAAATTATAGCAAGTTTTCGTCCCAAAAATTCACTTTACATAATCGGATATCTGATTTCAAATCGGATATCCAATTTTACTGGCACCAATTCCCAATAATTTTCTGTCCCTGCAGACCCGACAACATCACTTTTTCACTTCTATTTTCATAGGTTTTGGAAAAAGTCACGTTTTGGGGCCCAACTAATCAAAAAAATTTCAAAAATATAACCTTAGGTGTTTGAATTTGTCATCTGAATGGGGAGCAACAGTCGTCGAAAGGATAAACGCAAAAGGAAGATATCCAATGAAGACATTGCAGCATATAGGGAAAGGGACAAAATGGAACACTGAAGAAAAAGACAAGGTATGCTAAATATCAATCAAGTTGACGATGAATTAATCGAAGGTGAAATCATACAGTCAGATAATGAATATGTACAGTTGGGGAATGAAAATGCACCTATTGAAAACGATAATACCGAAATTGAAAATTTGGAGAATGAAAATTTTGAAGAAGAAATGCCACCAAGTCATAATCCAAATTGCATAATTAACCATGTCAAAGATGACAATGCACAAGAACCTAATGCACAAGAACCTTACATATCTCCTAATTATAATTGACATGAAGGTTTTAAAACACCAAAATGGATAATTGAAATTGATGAAATGATTATTACTAGTTTGGAAGGAAAAAAATTAGAAAGAACCATTTGGTTATGGGCTTCAAGACTATATCAAATTTTTTTCGGCAACAAGACAATGGTAGAGCAATGTCAGCTTTTCATGCACTTATTAAAGATGCAAAAGATGAGACCTATGCTTTCCAAATTGAAGATTCGTGTCAATAAAAAGTTGGAAAGAAATGCCATTATCGTGAAAAATCTTTTTAGTGCTCTCAATAGCATTGGGAAAAATAGCAGAGAGAAGGATAATAGAGCTACTTGAAGGGTCATTACAACCTCTTTGGTAAGTCATCATTTGAGAAAGGGTAGATATATGAGACAAACTTGTATTGATTTGAATCTAAATCGTACTACTTTGAGAAGAGCACTTAGTCGACGAGAGAAAATTGATGATCCTCTTCAAAATGAAACATGGGCATTTGGTGGGAGACTTCCACATTCTGATAAGAAGCTATCCAACGATGTGAAGGAAGAAATTACACAATTTTGGTACTCTAACTCATGAGCATCACCCAATGCTAAAGACGTCTTAAAGTTGAGAATTGGCATCAGAGACCGCACGCCACATCCTAAACACCATTTAGAGGTAAGTAAAACTATGTTGTTCAAACAATTTAGAGAGAGTCATCCAAGTCTTCATATATCACAAAAGGATTTTGAATCTTTGAAGCCATTTTATTGTGTGCCACTCAAAATTCGAAATACATGTTGTTGCAAATATCATGTTGAGTTTTCTATGTACCATGAACTATTATGCTCCATCCATTCTACTTTGCATAGTAAAGAAATGTTGGAGGATTGTAGGGCTAGTGGGCTTCTAAAATCATCAAGAGACTTGCTAGATCAACTCTTATGTCGTAGAGTTGACGGTTGTTCCTTTTATAGAAATGCTTGCTTAAATGAGAAGTGTTCAGAATGTGGTGGCTTATCCTAGTTTGACACATGTGTCCATGAGGGGTGCGAACAAGATCTTGGAAAGACAATACTGAAAAAAAGGGTATATGAAACGGTGAAATACACATTGAAGAGTGGGAGTGAGAGCTCTAGATGTGAATTGGTTGGAAAAGATATCAGTGTGGCTAATTTTATTTCAGATTTCAAGGAAAATCTTTTTTTACAAGTATGCAAGACATAATCACATGTCTCAATGGTTGGATCAACAATTTAGAACGTGTAGGGAGACTTTTCCCATTGGCACTATTATATCAGTTGTTGATTTTGCTGAGAACTACACATTGCAACCTCAAAATGAGACACAATCTTAGTATTACAACTCCATTCAATTGCAATTTTTGTTTACATAACATATAGAAATGCCCCTGATAGTACGGAAGATAATTGAAAGATTATTAGAGAGTATCATTTTTTTATGAGTGATGATAGATCTCACTCTCACGAGTTTGTGCAACATTGTTTTGAGAATTTTTTTGATTTCTTACATGAGCATGCAATTGCTATGGATAGACATATCATTTGGTCAGATAACTGTACAGGTCAATTCAAGAATGCTCGCATGTTTTATTAGTTGTGTAGGATGCATGTAGAGAGAGGGGTGCCTCATATTTGGAGTTTTTTTGAGTCTGGCCATGGAAAAGGGGAACATGATGGAGTGGGGGCATGTGCGAAGAGAGCTCTAGTTAAGGAGCAACTGAAGATTTCAACAACAAAGCTTCTTGATGCTTGTAGCATTGTTGATTGGTGTAGTTTAGCATTATCACAGGGGGGGGACTCTTGATTCAGTGGTACGCAGGTTCTTTTGGTTGGTTAAGGAAGGGTCCATAGGTGATAGATCAGATTGTGCTATAGTGAGAGACTCATCAAAAATGCATTCATTTCGAAGCTCTGATTCTAGTACATGGACCATTTGGATATGACAACTAGCTTATTTTTGTCGTACTTATTTTCAGTGTGATTGGGATCACTGTGAGTCAAGTGAGTGTGTGAACACATGGGCTCCACATTATCTTACTCCATTGTCTATCATACCCTCTATAAAAAATGATGACATGAAAAGTTCACTTGAGCATAACCATCTATCAGATCTACTTTAGCCAGGACATGTCTTTGCATTGGTTGCACCACAGGGGAATGATGAGAAATTCAATTATTGGTTAGCACGTTGTGTAAGAGGCAAACAAAAACTTGCACAACCAATCACAGATGATGATGGATTCACATATCCTACTGGTTCAGTGGTTGTTGCTGGAACATGGCTACGGACATACATGCTAAGAAGGAACGAAATTCTTGCATTCGAAGACTATCAGAAGCACAAAGTAATTCTCATATATTCGCATCTTATTATAGCAACAAATGTAAAGTTATTAAAGCATCAAGGAAGACCAAAAGTAAAAGAACTTTTTACTATTGCTAATGCTGATCATGAAGCCCTGTTGGAGACCCTAAAACAAAGAGAGGACCCTATTGGAATACTCGACTAGGTATATATACTTCTTATGTTATTTTCTTCATAATGATTTAATGAATTTATGATTATCTTGTTTAATACAATAAGTTACTAATTTTTTTATGATATTGGAATGTAGGTACATCATGAAGAGTTGGAGGGGGGTGGTATTGGGGAGAATTTTTAAAATTTATGATGTATTATGATGTAAAATGTGTACTTTTTTTGTATATGGTTTTTGTATTTTGGTAGGTTCTTTGTAAGGAATTATAAGAGGAAGATATTGAACAAGTTCTTGCAAATCATATTTACATGTGATACAAGGCTATAAGGACAATTTTAAGAGCATTTATAACTATATGAAAGATAATTGCATGCAGATATCTTATTACAAATTTGGTTTTTTCCTTATTTGACATAAAGCTGACATTATGATTATTAAAACTATTTTTATCAAACTAATCAAATAAGAAAAATCTTGAAAGTATGGATGAACAATTAGAATACTCGATTTTTTCCATTTTGCAATTAATCATAGCATTTGAAAGCATAAAGAGTCATAATATTGTATACTGTTTTGAAAGACTTTCATATTGAAAAGTTGTATGAAACACATTTGGGATAAGCCATGAAATCCATGAAAGAAGATAGCATGTAGGATACACAATTAAATCCAATAAGAAAGATAGCACATGCATAATGACATGATATGAAGTTGGATATGAAGGCTATGAGTGAATGAGTAAGTAAAATAGGGAATCTCATGGATAAGATAATGGTTTTCACCAAGGCACATTTTTTATCTTCTTTTCTATTTTTTAAATTTTTTTTAGAAATAGGTCAACTATTTTCAAGTTAGATAGTGTTCCTAAAGGAAAGATAAGTTATGATAAGCCAAGACCATAGATAAGTATGCTCAATGATGTTGATAGGGTGAAGGAAGTGAGATGATAGTAGGATAAGAGTTCATTCCTTGGAAGGATTGTATGAGTATGGATAGTAGGTAAGTGTAGCTTTGAAAATATTGCATAAGGGTAGGTGACAAAGTGGGGAAGATCAACATTTACACACACCTTGGAGGGTTTCCGAATGATGGAGGAATCATGGAGGAAATGGATCAAGGTTTAGATGTATGAGATGGTAGGACAATGTTAGAAGAAGATTGAGTGGAATATTTGTAAGCTTTTGACAAAGATGTTTGGAAGAAAATGGAGTGGAAGCCTTTGGAATATTGAATGTCAACTTAGATTTATGTTCAATATTAAAGTCTTTCAAGAGAGACTTTGGAGAGCTAGAAGTAGAAAGTGTAGGAGAAAGTTTGAAGACTTTAGATTAGATGGATAAGGACCAAGGATAGAATTATGAAATCCAAAGGGATAGTGACTAGGGATTTCAACATCTTTAGAGTGAGTAGCATGACCAAAGTCATCAATAGACTCATGAGTACCTTTTATAGGAGAAAGACCTTTGATAGGAGTGTTTGAATCTTGAGAATAGTTTTGAAGTAGATATGGAGAAGTAGAACATGAGGGGTGTTAGATTATGGTGACTGATCAAAAAAGTACTGTACATACTTCATAAATAGCGGGGTTCAGGGCATCGCCCCAAAAATTTTTTCTCGGCCGTGGCCGACATATTATGGCCGACATATGGCCGACATGTTATAACCTTAAAGCAGTTTAATACTTGTATAAAAGGGTTTAGGGTTGGGTATTTTTCATTATGTTATGATACAAAATTGCTTCTTGCGGCAGTATTGAGCTGTAAGAGATTATAGATTGTAATCAGGTTGTAATCACTGGATTGTAATAAGATTAGACTTGCTATTTTGGTGGACGTAGCCCAAGGATTGGGTGAACCACGTTAAATATTGGTGCCTTGTGTTCATTTTTGTGTGATCTATTATTTTTTGTTATTGGTTATATTTGCATGTAGTTTTATTTCTGTCTGTGGTTTATCCTAACAAGTGGTATCAGAGTGAGATTGTCTTTCAGTTATCCTCTGTAGGAAACTCTCACGGTTAAGTGGGTGTCTCACGGTTGAGTGGGAGCAATGGAAGATGAGGGAAAGCTGAGGGTTGATAGGTTTAATGGGCAGAACTTCCAGTTATGGAAGATGCAAATGGAAGACTATCTATATCAGAAGGATTTATGGAAGCTGTTGGAAGGAAAAGCCAAGAATCAAGGAACTATGTCAGAGGCTGAATGGGATCTTTTGGACAGAAAGGCAGTCAGAAGCATTCAGTTATGCTTGGCACCATCAGTGGCATTTAATATTACAAAAGCAAAGACGACAAAAGATTTGATGAAAACCCTATCGACACTGTATGAAAAGCCCTCCACTTCAAACAAGGTATTTCTCATGAAGCGTTTATTTAATATGAAAATGGTAGAAGGTGGATCTATTGCAGATCATTTAAATGAGTTTAATACTATTACTAGTCAGTTATCTTCTATGGGTATCAATTTTGATGAAGAAATCAAGGCTCTCTTGATTTTGTGTTCTTTGCCTGAAAGTTGGAATGGCTTGGTAATGGCGGTGAGTAATTCTATTCCTAGATCTAGTACCCTAAAATATGATGATGTGATCGGTGTTGTTTTGAGTGAGGAAACTCATAGGAAGTCCTTAGGTGGATCTACATCAGGAAGTACTTTGAATGCACAAAGCAGGGGCAAAACGACTGAAAGAGGAAGTAACTTTGGAAATCGTGGGAAATCAAGAGGAAAGTCAAAGGGGAGGAGGTCTCAATTGAGAGGACCAAATGATTGCTGGTACTATGGGAAACCAGGGCACAAAAAGAAAGATTGTTGGAATCGAAAGAAAAATTGAGGAGATAAATCAGTAAGTAACAAATCCGAAGAGGATGCTTTGCTTCTGTCTTTATAGAGTGTTGATGATTCATGGGTTTTAGATTCTGGTGCTTCATTTCATGCTACACCTCATAGAGGTTATTTCATTGATTATGTCCAAGGGGATTTTGGGCTTGTTTATTTGGGGAATAATGAACCTTGTCAAATTGTTGGAAAGGGAAAAATTAAGATTAAGTTGTAGAATGGGAATCATTGGCTACTACATGAGGTAAGACATGTTCCAAAACTAAGTAGGAATTTAATTTCAGTAGGGCATCTCGGTGATGAGGGTTGTGTAGTTACTTTTAATGATAAAAATTGGAAGGTTTCAAAAGGTTCCCTTGTAGTAGCAAGAGGTGTGAAAGTAGGCACCTTATATCTTTGTATAGGTCATATTGTTCCTTCTACTTTGATTGTTTCAGAGAAAAATGAATATTCAGGAACAATTGCTATACTTGAGCAGGGAGAACAAATAGCCGCTATAGATTCTGATACAACACTGTGGCACAATAGACTTGGGCACATGAGTGAAAAAGGTATGAAAGTACTTCATTCAAAGAAATTTTACCAGGTCTGAAATGTGTGAATATGGATTTTTGTGAAAGTTGTGTATATGGAAAACAAAAGAGAGTGAGTTTTGTAAAGACTGGGAAGGAAAACAAAAAGGAGAAATTAGAGCTTGTGCATACAGATGTATGGGGACCAGCTCAGGTATCTTTCCTTGGTGGCTCTCATTATTATGTTACATTTATTGATGACACAACTAGAAAAGTATGGGTTTATTTCCTTAGACAGAAATTTGATGTATTTCAAACTTTTAAGAAATGGAAATGCTTGGTTGAAAATGAGATTAGTAAGAAATTAAAATGTCCCAGATCTGATAATGGTGGTGAGTATTGCAGTCATGAATTTGAAGATTATTTCTCCACTAATGGTATTCGTAGACAGAAAACTATTCCAAAGACTCCACAGAAAAATGGAGTGGCTAAACGCATGAACAGGACTATAATGGAGCACGCAAGGAGCATGAGGTTGCATGCTGGGTTGCCCTTACACATGTGGATGGAGGCTGTCAATACTGCAGTATATTTTATTAATAGAGGTCCCTCTACTCCTTTGGGCTATGATATTCCAGAGGAAGCATGGACTGGTAAGAAGGTGAGTTATTCTTTTCTCAAGACCTTTTGTTGTGAAGCTTTTGCTCATATAGACTATGAAAATAGAACCAAGCTAGAAGCTAAATCAAAGAAATGTGTCTTTTTTGGATATGGCATTAATGAATTTGGTTATAGGCTTTGGGATTTTGAAAATCTTAAAATTGTTAGAAGTCGGGATGTCATATTCAATGAGAAAATGTTGTACAAAGATCTGTTGCAACAACATGAGAAGAAAGAAGATGATAATGTAGTGCTGGATGATACTCCAAAAGCTGATGTTCCAGCCATTCGTCATGATGTGCAACAACTGCAACAAAAAATACCACACACACCAGTGAATGTTAGATGGTCAACGAGGCAAATTAGACCTCCACAAAGGTTTTCTCCCTCTTTGTATTCTATTTTACTTACTGATGCTGGTGAACCTGAAAGTTATGATGAAGCTTTGCAAGTGGATACTAAGATTCAGTGGGAGTCTGCAATGAAAGATGAAATGGACTCTTTGCTGCAAAATAAGACATGGGATTTGTGCAAGTTGCTTGCAGGTAAAAAGGCTTTACAGAATACGTGGGTTTATAGGTTGAAAGAAGAGGAAGGAGGTAAGAAAATATTTAAGGCCAGGTTAGTTGTAAAAGGATTTGCACAGAAAAAGGGAATTGATTTTGATGAGATATTTTCTCCTGTTGTTAAAATGACTTCTATTCGTACTGTTTTAAGTCTTGTGGCTACCAAAGATTTGCATTTAGAGCAGCTGGATGTTAAAACAACATTTCTTCATGGTGATTTGGATGAAGAGATATATATGGCTTGAGTAGCCACAGGGATTTGAGGTCAAAGGTAAGGAGAACTTAGTATGCAAATTGAAGAAAATTTTATATGGCTTGAAGCAAGCACCTCGGCAATGGTATCTGAAATTTGACAGGTTTATGCATGAGCATGGCTATAACAGGTGTCATTCAGATTATTGTGTTTATTTTAAGAGGTTGGATGATGATAGCTACATTATTTTATGTCTATATGTTGATGATATACTTGTAGCTGGGTCTAACATGGATCATATTAAGGGGCTGAAATGCCAGTTAGCACATGCATTTGCTATGAAAGATTTGGGGGCAGCAAAACAAATCCTTAGTATGAAGATTTGTAGAGATAGGAAGAATAGAACATTGATGCTATCTCAAGTTAATTATGTTGAGAAGGTGTTGCAACATTTCTCTATGGAGAATGCTAAAGCTGTCAGCACACCTTTACCTGGTCATTTGAAATTGACTAAGGAGATGTGTCCCAAGACACAGGAAGAGGAGGATAAGATGTCCAAGGTAACCTATGCTTTAGCTGTAGGAAGCTTGATATATGCTATGGTATGCACTAGGCCAGATATTGCACATGCAGTAGGAGTCATTAGCAAGTATATGAGTCATCCATGATTTGAGCATTGGAATGCTGTTAAGTGGATTCTTCGATATTTGAGAGGAACATCTAATAAGTGTTTACACTTTGGGGGCTCTACTACTGATTTGCAGGGCTATGTTGACTCAAATTTTTCAGGGGATATTGATACCAGGTGGAGTACTACAGGTTATGTCTTTACTGTTAGTGGGGCAGCTATGAGCTGGGTTTCTAGGTTACAAAAGATTAATGCTCTATCCACTATAGAGGCAGAGTATGTTGCTGCTACAGAGGCAGCCAAAGAGATGATACGGCTTCAGTTCTTCTTGGAAGAATTGGGACATCCTCAGAAGGATAATTATTTGTTCACAGATAGTCAGAGTGCCATTCATCTTGCTAAGAATTCAGCTCTGCATTCTAAGACCAAACACATATAGTTGCGATACCATTTCATTCAGTCAGTTTTGGAGGATGGATAGTTAAAGCTGGAGAAGATACATACCAATGACAATCCATCAGATATGTTGACAAAGGTTGTAACAAGGGAGAAGCTAAACTCCTCTTCAGCTTCGATTGGTCTTTTAGACTGAATATGAATAAAAGAACAGTAGAGTCTAGGGTGGTTTGGTCTAGTGGGAGCCCCATGTGGTATTGGTATTGGTATAGGATTAGTCTCCAAGTGGGAGATTTTTCTTTAGTGTGGAGCCTAATCAGTCTCGAAGTGGGAGATTGTTAGATTATGGTGACTGATCAGGAAAGTACTGTACATACTTCATAAATAGTGGGGTTCGGGGCATCACCCCAAAGAAATTTTTTTTTTGGTACTATTCGCCAATCATTTTGGTAGCCGACATATTAATGCTGTGGCCAACATGGTAGCCGACATATTATGGCCGACATATGGCTGACATGTTATAACCCTAAAGCGGTTTAATACTTGTATAAAAGGGTTTAGGGTTGGGTATTTTTCATTATGTTGTGATGCAAAATTGCTTCTTGCGGTGGTATTGAGCTGTAAGGGATTATGGATTGTAATCAGGTTGTAATCACTGGATTGTAATAAAATTGGACTTGCTATTTTGGTGGATGTAGCCCAGGGATTGGGTGAACCACATTAAATCTTGGTGCCTTGTGTTCATTTCTGTGTGATCTATTATTTTCTATTATTGGTTATATTTGCATGTAGTTTTATTTCTGTCCGTGGTTTATCCTAACAAGGGGACACTTTGATCTTGACATCTTTCTTTATATAGCATAGAAAGATCACTTTTCCCATAAGTTTCAGTAAGCTCAATGGAGGTAGTGGAAATGGTATCCTCATCATATGTAGGAGGTGGGTAACACACAGGATATAGAAAGGTGAAATTTTGATGAGATGAAAAGGTGTTTGATCTTGATCTTTATTTATATATTTTTCCTTTTGAGAGTCATCTTGATATGGAGCACCTTCTAAGGACAAGGGAAAATGTGAGGTGTGCATGATAGAATCTTAAAGCAATAATGCAGGATTAGCTAAAGTGGGCATAGTAATCATAGTATTGCATGAATGTTGAGGATCTTTAGTCTTAGTAGCATGGAAAAGGTTTGCAGACAAGTGAAGGTTAGCTTGATTTTCTTTTAGTTGTAGCCCTTGAGGGTACGCATGGTCTTTGTGGAAAGAATTAGGTTCTTTGTTTGGTGGAGGCATTTTCGAAAGCTTTGAAACTTTAGGAGGTTCATTAGTGTTATAGGAAGTGAAGGTGTCAATGAAATCATCACTTGACACAGGTTCATCAGCATGATCTTGTGACACATGAGATAGAGGTATCAACAATCCCATCATAAATGAGATCTTCGATTTTATGTTTCAACACTATGGAATCTTTAGTTTTATGAAATTTTCTTCCATGGAAGTGGCAATAATGATAATTTCTCCACCATGGAGGTTTGATTTTGGGTTCATAAGGTCTAGAGTTGTCTAGTAATGTGATGGATTCATTATCAAGAAGTGTTTGCAAGATGTTATCATGAGAATCTTCCAATGGAGTAAAAGTTCTCTCAAAAATTTCTCCATGATAATTTTTTTGTTTCTTAAGTGAATAGAATGCATCCATGTCTTCATCACTATCTTGGTCAAAGATAGGTCCATAATGAAAGTTTGGCATAGGCTCAAAGGAGGTATCACTTGCTTGTTCTCTAAAGAGGTCTTTAGATCTAGAAGATGAAGATATTTGATGTCTTGGCGTAGAATATGTAGACCTTGAAGAAGATGACCCATGTGTATGTAAAGGTATTAAGAGAGATTAATTTAAGAATGCAATATTCTCCTCTAACCTTTTCTCAAGTTTAGAATTGATTTCTATCATGTGCTTAGAGAGATGAAGGTAAGAAAGATTATTTGTCTCTTCTAGCTCTTTGTATTGAACATATAGATCTTGAAACTCTTTAGTGGCATGGAGGATATCATGATCATCTAGATTTGGTTGAGGTTTTGTAGCACAAGGTTTGAATACCATAGTGGTAGATAGATAATAAAGCATGAAGGAGACTAGAGGAAGCTAATAAGGTGACACAAGATAACTTGATGTCCAAACTAGAGAGGTAGAGTGTTCACATGTCAAAGAGAGGTAGAAATGAATGAGTGACCTGTCAAACAAATTGTCCAAGTAGGTTACAACACTAGTGACTGAAGTTAAGAGCTACGAAAAAATCCCAAATAGCAATGTAGATAAAGAAAGAGAGATGACAAGTGAACAAATTTAAGTGTAGTCAATAGATCAAGGAAACCATTTAGTGAAAGAAATTCTTAGTATGCATATCATAGACCATGAAGTTAGAAAATACCAATAGCTCTAAAACCAAAGAGCCATTTAAAGCATGTTCAAGCACTAGAGACATAGAAAATCAAAGTCAATTTATGAAACTCCCCTTAGCAAAAAATGCAAACAAATATTTGCACTTGACGTTTTGACTTGGTTGAAAAAGTTTGACAATAATTGATAATATTGCAAGCTTGATGTTCAAAAGCAATTTTTTTCTAAGAAAGATAGTGACACATGGAGTAGTCTTCAAACAATCAAGGAAGGCACAAAGCAACCTTTCATGATACAAGTCAAAGGGGTCAACCTTTCTTGAAAATTTTTCAAAATCTAACTCCTAACAGCTACAAGTCAGTGCCATTAGCTCTGAGTGGGTGGGTGAACCATAGTGACACCCTTGTTCCAACCACGAAGACCCTCTATTGTCTGTGGCCACCCTATACTGAGGATTCCCCAAGGTTCTCTAAGTGCATTTTGAGGTTGATCTTCTGAGGGTCATAACTCAGAGCTCGTGAGGGCTATTGATAAACTATCAAATACTACAGGATGCTGATTTTGAGGCCTAAAATAACCTATCTCATTTTTGAGAGATCACATTCTGTTTGGATTTGGCACAGTGATCTCGCTCGATGCCAATACTCATAGTGTGCCTCAGTTCATAGGTGCACCACAGCGTAACTTTGAAACCGCTGATCTTGGCATCGAATCGTCAGTGCCATTAGCTCTAGATGGGCGGGTGAACCCTAGTCACACCTTTGTTCCAACCACAGAGACCATCCATCATTTGCAGCCACCCTGTACCGAGGAGTCCCCAAGGTTCTCTAAGTGCATTTTGAGGTAGATCTTTTGAGGGTCATAACTCAAAGCTCATGAGGGCTATCGATGAACTATCAAATGCTACAAGACGATGATATTGAGGCCTAAAATAACCTATCTCATTTTTGAGAGATCACATTCCGTTTGGATTCAGCACAACGATCTCGCTCGATGCCAAAACTCACAGTGTGCCTCAATTCATAGGTGCACCACAACGTAACTTTGAAACCGCTGACCTTGGCATCAAATCGTTAGTGCCATTAGCTCTGAATGGGTGGGTGAACCCTAGTCACACCCTTGTTCTGGCCATGAAGACCATCCATCATTTGCGACCACCCTGTACCGAGGAGTCTCCAAGGTGCTCTAAGTGCATTTTGAGGTCGATCCTTCGAGGGTCATAACTCAGAGCTCGTGAGGGCTATCAATGAACCGTTAGAGGAGACAAGTTTGTAAGGATGGAGTGGCTTAGTGTTTTTGTTAAAATAAGTTAGTGGGAAGGCTTTATTAGAGGGTCTTGGCCAAACTAGTGGGGTGTTTGCCCACTCTCTAATTTTAGAGACAGTTAGGTTTTGGAGGGAGATTAGGGGAGCTCTACTACAACTATCCTTACCCAAGCTTGGACCAAGGTTGGTATCTCAAACTTGCTTCTTTTCCATTTCTTTCTTTTAGCATGGTTAAGAAAATATGCAAGTGTGGAGTTTATCAATGGAGTATGCATTGCATTGCATTGTGGAGTAGCATTCATGTGAGTGCTTGAATGGTGTTCATTCCATGTAGATTAGTGTGACACCATTGTGCATCTTGTTGTATTGTGTGGAGTATTGTGAGTATGAGGTTTGGATTTCATCTATTTCCTTGTTGTATTATGGGTGTTGATATTGTGTTGTGAAAATGTGATGTGCTCTTGAAAATTTCTTGTTTTATTTCTACTTGGTTTTGTTTTCTTGTTTTGTGCTTGAGTATTGTTATGGGTGTGGGACTTACGCTCACCCTTGTGGGAAGGGAAGAGAAGTCCAGGGTGAAGGGCTTAAGTTGGGTTCAAAAAATGTATTGAGAACCTTGGAGTATGGGCTCCATTGTATGCCATAACATTTCATATCTTGCTGGGGGTGATAAGGAAAGTATGGTGTAGAAAGGAAGTTTGAGGAGTTACAGCTGATGGTAGTGGGTTTGGAGGAGGAAATGTGGAGGCCCCGAGAGGGCAATAAATTGTTGATTTATGATAGCCCTGAGAGGGCATGAAATTTTCTGAATTATGATAGCCCCAAGAGGGCATGAAAATTGTTTATTGCAGATATGGTTTGGTATGGCAAGTCTCCATTTTAGAACACACCTTCACCCTATGTTTATGGTTCCATCTGTGAAGCCATTGTGAAATAGCCTTGGGGGGAAATTATTCAAGTTTGAAATGTAATGTTTATGCATTGAAAGATTGTATGTGTATCCTAGTTTGAGCCTTGTTCCCTAGCGCGGGGGTGGTCTCTTTGAGGCCTATGGTTGGGTGGAAAGCACCCATGGTCCTTGTTATTTTGTTGTGTTGCATATGCAGATTTGTGTCCAAGGGAGCAATGGAAATGGCTTGGAGTGATCATCTTGCAGATTGATGTTGGATGAGAAAACTTGACATTATGCCTTCATTTGTAAAGGAGGATTCACCAGCTTGTTCATGCTACTCATTGTCCATATCTTTCAATGTTCATGTTCCTTATGATTTTGAAAAGTCTGTTATGTTGCCCCATTGTGATGGAAGGAGATTGTATCATTGTTACCTAATGTACGTGTAGAGGAAATAATTGATAAGGTTGTATATGCATGTTTCATTTAGAGTTTATATTGTTATGAAAGCATTGGTATGAGTCACAGATTTTCTTTGACATCAT
This sequence comes from Cupressus sempervirens, assembly GCA_028749045.1. Classification (NCBI taxonomy): domain Eukaryota; kingdom Viridiplantae; phylum Streptophyta; class Pinopsida; order Cupressales; family Cupressaceae; genus Cupressus; species Cupressus sempervirens. The sequence goes on from CM053785.1 coordinate 676,825,712, forward strand.
TTTTATCATTTGAAAATGTGAAAGAAAGTTTTCTCCTTGTGGTATTGTAAATGACTAGTTGATAATAACAATCCATAGATATTATGTGATACCATTGATTGTATAAATTTAAAACTTAGTAGATTGCTTACAATCTTCTTGTGCACTCAATAATTTGGAAGGAAAATTTTATGTTCATATCACATGCATGGATAACATTGAATTTAATTACCAAGCTTAATGCAATTCTAAGAAAGGAAATCATCAAATTAATTTCATGATATAACAAAATGAAGTTTGTTGTACGAGAAGACATAATAAAATCTATGAGATACGTTGCTGTAGGCATGCATTTTCCTCTTTGGAAAATGTATGGTAAAGGCAAATAAATCCCTTCCTTAATACAGAGCAATAAAATATTAAAGAGTATTCCCAAATTATAGACTTCTATCCAATAAAAATAAAAATAAAAATAAAAATAATAATAGCATATAGAGACTAATGAGTGTCCTAGACTAGTATATTTCCTAAGTGACAGAATGGTACACATTACAATCTTGTGACCTCTAAGTCACATCCAACACTCAAATAATGAATTAGTAATTAAATAAATAAAGGCATATTAGTGTGCATGTTAGAGAATATGACAAATTTAAGTATTTAACTAAAAAATAAAATAAAAGCCAGGATTGATCTTGACCGCCCTTCTAGAGTAGCCCCCAACATTTCCTAAGCCATCATAATGCAAAAATGTTTCTCCACTCCCCAAGGCGTATTGTTAAATCTGACATTCATTCTGACATGTCATGTCAAAAATTTTATCCTTGAGCTTGCCTCCTTGAAAAGGGGTTTCATCCCCATTAATATAATTGGGTGCATAGGAGAAAGAGTTTATGTCACATCCTTGTCTTATGCACTAGTCGTCCCCTCCTTGTAGCAGTGGTCACGTGTTCCCAAGCATAGGTAGTCAACTTGAAATTTCTTGCAGAAGTGGTCACGTGTTCCCAAGCATAGGTAGTCAACTTGAAATTAAGAGGGAGTGGGATAGCAATCCCAAGGGATTTGTACTTAGGAGAATGTCAAGTTGACATTTAATATGACTTGTTCACATTAGGATTGTTGATTGGAGGAATGAGAAAAAGATGTCCTAAGGCTTGGATTAGTCAAAATTCTGCACATGACCCACTGGGACCTTGTGGGGACCACGTGTAGGAAGAAATGTGGCCTTGGTAAGAGTTAGGGAATGATGAAGATTTAAGATAGATAGGAGATTCACCCTTTAGATTTGTTTTTATTTTTATCAGATAATTATTTAATCATTTCAAGTCTTGAATAGAGGATAATGACACTTAGTGTATTTGAGTTTAGTTTAAGGGTAATGTTTATATCAAGGGGCTCATTTAGAAACATGTAACAATTAAACCATATGGTAATGGAAAAGCTCAATATAGGAAAATAAATTAAATGAAATAAATAAGTTTATGAGAATGCATATATAATTGAACATGATGTTAAGTATGGAGGGTTTAATTAAATTAGTGTTAAGACTGTAAATTAGGATAGTTGGATGTACATATAATAGGGTTAATATGAAGTAAGTTGTCGAAATGATGGGATTGGAGAATCAAGGATAAGGATGGATGATGGATTAAAATAATAACTCAAATCTAGTTTTATCTAGTCAATAAAGCACATTGATAGATAAGAGTTACTAGATAGAATTGAATGCATGACAAACCTGTGTAGATGTTGGATTTAATGTCAAGTGAATTTTATATTTGGCTTGAGGGAATGTTAGTTAGATAATGAATGTTGTCGATTCGATTGAAGATATTAGTAGAATATCAAAGTCGATAGAATATAAATACCAATTTGAAAATGTAGTGTAGGAATAAAGCATTAGTTAGCTAGTATGTAATAAGGGTCAATAGGCATGTCATTAGAGGTAGCTTGTCAGCTCATGTACCCTATGTATAATTAATGATAATATGATTCATGTACACCACATTTTACTATGTTAGTTGCATGAAATGATGAATACGTATATGTTAGAATGACAAGCTATGTTATATACAAACCTTATTTATACGCTTGCACCTAATCCTTGCATAAACAATTCATCTAACAAATTTAAATTGACACACTCAATACGATGGTGTAGTAGGATGTGTTTAAATATAGATCATAAATTATTATTGAGTTAAGTACTTTGAATTGGCCCTTAGAATTACTAAGAGTTCCTCATTTTATGTGCTTACTAATTCGTACTATGAAACTACTTTGAATCTTAACATGCTTTGATAATAATAATATTGATAGTGAGAAAGTGAGCTTATGGTGAATAATTAGATGTAATAATGTAAAAAGTAAATGAAATAGTATAGTAATTATAGTAATTAAAATAGTAAATGTAAAAGCATGGCAATGTAGCTAGATTAGTTAGTAGTTGATGAGCTAGATAGTTAGTAATTGTGTTTTGTTAGAGCGAGTTTAATTTATGTATTGAAATAGTAATTTTGTGTTTAGGAAACTGTAGTGAGTGCTAGTTTGGTGAGGAAGAAATGTTGATAGAATGCACAAGGATGACTAAATAGAGTAAAGAGGGAGAAAATGACTCAGTATTAGTCCAATCTTTGAGAGGACCTGTAACCAGTATGATATGGATGCAAGCACATGATACACGGTTGGCACATAAAACAAATTGTTTATTCCATAAGTTGTGTAACTAATGTGTTGAATGATGGATACTATCAATGCAAGTGGCCCCTTCTCCATCATGTAGACTTCAAAGCTACCTTTGGGGCATATCCTTTCTAATTTCCAATGGTTAGATCCGATATAGTGTGGTAGATAAGTGCACATTTTCTTATTTGACTAAGGGTGCTCATGTGATGAGTACTAAATCTAAATTCTCTAGATACGTTTGTTTAATCGATTAAGATATACTAAACTTCCAAAACATATAGTAATTGTCACATTAATATATATTGTAATGATTAATGAATGTGTGTACATTGGTAATGAGGATAATAAGTAATTCTGATCCCCTTCCCTTACATGCTAGAATCGCGACCTAGTCCATATGATACAACCGACAGACCCTAATAGAATATTAGTATCAGAGGCTTGTTAGGATATGAATTACCTCACTAATTTATGAGTGTTGTATCTTGAACTTGCTCATTTGATTCGTGATGCTAACTTGAACTAGACTGTCATCCAATCTATTTGAAAACCACCTATGACTAAAATGTTACAACCGGATGACACTATCCACATGAGTCTTGAACTCTTATTCAATGATAACTTTGTTTTACAATATGTAATTTCTTATGCGACTTCATAAGCTACAAAAAAAAAAAAAATTGTTGTGTTTTTACTAGTAAAATTTAGGGCATGACACATGATCCATGATAAATTGAACAATACTAGATACTAAATTAATATGTATATCATTGTGCACATAAATCACAAAAATATATATCAAAATACATGTATCCATAGAAATTTATTTACACAAATATATATCAAAGATCATGTATCCATAGACAAAGTACTCAAATATATATCAAAATACATAGATCCATATACAAAATGTGGCTGATCATGCCATCAGAATGTGTATAATATCAATGTTTCTATATACAATGTGGCATCTGCCATCTCAAAATGTCTCATGATGCATCCTACGAAAACTATACTATCCTAGGGTGCTGGTGGATGATCAAAATGCAGCCTCTTCGCTGCACTAGGTGGATCGGATGCCTCCTACATAAACAAAAAAGGAAAACCCAAAGTTAGACTACTAAATTTATATGATTCTATGTATCTAACATTGAATTACTCAAATGCATAATGATCTTTTTCATAATGGACATTAATACTATCAAAATTTCATAATAAATACCTCTCTCGTCGACCTCCTGCGCTAGTCAGGAGTCCTCTCATATGCCCTCGGCAATGCTGGTACCTCTCTGATTGTGGGCTGTATATGTTCAAATACCTTTGTCAGATGAATCTACAATTTAAACTATAACATTATAATTCATAGCATGCTAAATTTATAACATATTTAATCATGAATTCAAACTACAACTTACTATTGTAGGCTCCTCCTCAGGAGTGAGTGGCTGCATCATCAAATCTACATATCTGTCCTATCGGACCTCATGTGCACTAGGAGTCTCCTATGAGATACAAAATAGTAGTTGTTAATATCACAGAAATTAGTTTTGAATTTATTTATGAAGATAAGTGATGTAGGAGCATCCCATGCTCATCAGGGGAACATTGAAGATCCAAGGCATTATAGAGGTCATGGAGCATCTCTTGAAGTCAATTGGGCAATCCTTGCACCAATTATGGCTCATGGAAGCATACAAAGTTATAATGTTGGACTCATATGTGGAAAAAAGTTGTAATTGGGCATGAGATAGGATTTTAGGATTTCATATGGTAGATGAGTCATTTGATAGGTTAATGTAGGCTTTCATGATCATATCTTTTCATCAGACAAGTCAAAACATTCAATAAGCCCATTAAAAGCATAGTTTAATAGTTAGAAATTTGAATAGTAATGGTTATGTGTTTTTTGGAGGAAAACTCCATAATTTAAATTTTATGAAGAGTTAAAAAATGAAACTGATTGGAGGTGGTTGAGGGGGTTACTAACCATCCCTTGAAACTTATAAATTGTGATTGTACGGCCTGGAGGGTCAGATTTGTACGAACTATCTCAGAAAATTGAATGAAAGTGCTTAGTTTTCAAGAGCAACTTGAAGAATCCTTTGTTTTGTAAGTGCTTTCTGATATTGGAATGAGTGGTAATATCATCTTAGATATGTAAATTCATGGTGAATTCTGAAGGAGAAGTTCTAGATTTGAGTTTTGGGGTTTGAACAAGCAGGCCCTAGTTTTTAAGCCATTTTAAGGAGGGTTTTGAAGTTTGGGTGTTTAGGAGTGTGACCAAGACCTATAATCTTGAAAATCATTTGATTTAGATCATTAATAGAGACCATGAAAAAGGATTAAGTCAGATTGCAAGTTTGAAGGGTACTTGCTTTGTAAAAGTGGTCTAATTAGGCCTAATTCTGAGATAAACTGCCCTGTTCCGTACAATCTTTCCAAAGGAGTGGTATCTAATTTTTGGATATGTTATAAAAATAAAAAAAGGGTATCTAAAAAGCTAGTTTATTTTCTTGGTGTTTTGGAAAGTTTGGGAGAAAAATTAAGAAAATAGGGTCTACTGATCCAAAGAAGAGAATAGCCTAGTAAAGGGCAAAACTGGTCTCTTTTGTATCTACTAAAGATTTGTGGGTTTGGAAACCTTAGAAACATGTTGGTTGAAGTTTTTTAAGGTGTGTAGATTTGGAGGGAACACTTGGTGAATGTAAATCCAAATTTGGAGTCTTTGGTGGCATTGTGTGCATTTGGGAACACCATTGAAACATAGGGGTTGGGTCCATATTGTGCTTGAATTTTCAAGGTTTTGGTTAGATCCTCCATCCTCTACATCAAATGGTATCAGAGCATCAACAAGGTCTTTTGGGAGTAGATAAGTTGTAGGTTTTGTCATCATAGGAGTCTTTGTCATCCTTAGTTTGCTGGTCCCTTTGTTGAAGCCTTGGCATGTCTAATTCCTCCTTGTGTGTCCTAGAGTTGAAAGGTACATAAGTGGTGTCCAAAGATTTCTTGGTGAGGAAAGAAAGAGAATCAGTGAGTTGGCCCTTGGGAAGGAAGAAAACTTGTTGTGAAAATGCCTCCTAAAAATCAAATGGCTAGAGAACTTGAAGAATTGAGAGAAGAGTTGGCAAGAGAGAAAAGAGAGAGGAGAGAACTTGAAGCATCTAGAGTGAGGGAAGAAAGACAAATGAGAAGAGAGAGGCTAAAGCTTATTGCAAGGATAGAATCCTTAGAAAAGAAAAGGCAAGAACCTAGAGGAGAAGAGGTTAGAGGAAGAAATCATGGAGAGAACCATGAAGAAGAAGAGGTTGGTAATTCAAGGCAAGAGCATGAGACAATAGATGATCCTGAAGAAAGGAGATTTATGAGAATCATTAAGGAAATAAAAGGTAATGGTGGGAAGAACCATATTGATTTTCCAATATACCAGGGTAAAATGGATAGTGAAGGAGTGCTAGGGTGGATAGAGGTCCTTGAGAACTACTTTGATCTTGAAGACATAGAGGCAGATAAGAAGGTAAAAGTAGAAAAAGCAAGACTAAGAGGAACAACATTCACTTGGTGGACTAGTGTTCAGAATGAGAGAGAGGAAAGGTGGTGCAGGGCACCTAACCTATGTGGCAGGGGGGAACAAGTATCTATGTTGCTGAACACCTTGCCACTCCATGAAATCGAGGATTCAAGTAGATTAGGGAGTTGGAATAAAGGTTTGGTCCATATTTTACAAGTTGGTCTATGTTTTGTAATAAAGGCACATGTAAGGCCCACAAGCATTTTGGTGTGGTTATAAACCATGTGACTCCATGGGACCAAAAGGCCTTAGAATAGGGTATTTAGAGTCTAAACAGTATTAGCAAAAAGTGGTTGTTTGTTTTTTTTATGGTTGGGAACACCTATATGGTTGTTCCAACAGTTATGTAGACCTTTATATATGTCATATGTGATCTCAGTTGAAAGGGGGAGATCATAGTGTACGGTGGTTTGGAGAAAAAATAATAAAAATTTCAATTTTCTAGAAATTTACTGGTAATTGCTCGGCTGTTATGCTGGTATAGATCCGTACAAAACTTTTATGATTGCTAAGTGTATGTAATAGTTGCAGGGGTGAGTTAGGAAACTTTTGATTTTGGTTTGACTCGAAAAGGAGTTGGGGTTTAAAATTTATCTACATTTTAGTAGAAGGTGGTCTGAAAAGCCTTGTTTCCTAGACCCTTCCACAAATGCATCCCTAACTTGCATTCCCATCGGTGGCACCCTCTAAAACTAAGGACTATGCAAGTTAGGAGACTAGGCAACATAATGCTAGAGGTTGGAGGCCTGGAGAGAAGGGCAACTATTTTTCCAAGTCGGCCCTAGGTCAAGCAAGTCCATGTGCTTGACCCATTTTTTAAAGGTAATTGGTGATAGTCATGGTTGCAGGCACTTCTGATTAGTTTGAGTGCGTGAGTTGGATGAATTGACTATGTTGGAGATTTCCTTAAGTGTTTTGGGTCTTGGGAACCCACCTTGCCCATTATTCCTTGAAGCCCTAGCCTAACTTGATCAACTCAGCCTAGGTACCAAGAAGCAGTTTGGAGGGTGCTGGAGCAAGATCAGGCCAAAAGCTTTTGGATTCTTAGTAGCTTCCAAGAAGGGTGTTTGGAACTATGGAGAAGTCCCTATGCTATTAAGGGATACTGGGAGAAAAGTGCAAAGAAGCTAATTGGAAGGCTACAAGGTTTGTAGGCCTAGAAGTGCAAAGGTGTGTTGAGAGTTTGGTGGAACCAAACAAATTGACGATTTTGGGTTGGAACAGTATGTCCATGATTGTCTCCATTTTTGGTGACAGTTGGTGAGGCTTTTGAAGTGGGATTGCCTTGTTTGGCTTGGAGGTTGAGTATACCCAGAGTGGGTAAGAGGACTTGTGAGAAGTCCTAGAATCCTAAGTTGGATTGTGATAGCCATTTATTGGCTTGTGGAAGGTAGTTGCTGCAGACTCTACATCAAAAGGGGATTGAATAAGATTTCAGATTGGGAGAGAATGAACACCATGGTGAGAAATCAATTCTTTCCATATGATTTAGCAATCCATATAAAGATAAGAACGAACAATTTGAAATAGAGGGATATGGATGTCATGTCCTATACTGAGCAATTCCATACCCTGAGTATTAGGGGGGGACTAGAAGATGAAGATGAGAAGGTGGCTAGATACATTAATGGCCTCAAGTACAATACTCAAGATGAAATAGGATTGAATGTACCAAGGACACTTGGAGAATGTTTTCAGTTGGCAATCCGAGCAGAGGAGAAGTTGAAAAGAAAGAATGAGAGGCAAGAAAATCATAGAGGAGATGGAACAATGAGAGGAAGAGGTGTAAGAAGTCAGTTTGGCACTTCAAACAATCAAGACAAAGATAAAGGAAAAGAGATTACATTTGAGACAAGAGGAAGTTTCAGGGGAGGAAGATTTGAAAGTGGAAGAGGTAATAGTGTTTTCACAGGTAAATGCTTCACATGTGGAGGAGTAGGCAATCAATCCTACAAGTGCCCTAAGAAAGGTGTGGATTTCAGGAAGGAGGAGAGGAGAGTCACCTTGACCCAAGGAGAAGAGGAAGAAAAGAAGTACGATAATGCAAACCCTGAACTTGAAGGAGAATCTTTGATGGTGAGAAGAGGACCACAAATGCAGCAGCAAAAGGAGACCAGACCATCTATTTTAAGGACAAATTGCATGAGCCATGGTAATATTTGTAAGATGATAATAGACTCTAGTTCCTTTGATGATTTAGTGTCTTATGAAATGGTAAATAAACTACGATTGAAGAAGTATCCTATTGATAGACCATATAGGGCATCTTGGGTCAGTGATGCACAAAACATTGTTGTAATGGAGAAAGCAATAGTGGATTTCTCTATAGGAGAATATAAAGATCAAGTTATATGTGATGTCATTCTAATGACATGCTACTATGTAATCCTTGGAAGGCCTTGGCAAGCCTTGAGGAAAACTAGTCATTTTGGCTCATCAAATGTTTATATAGTACACAAAGATGGTGTGAAGTTTAAGCTAAATCCTTTCACTGGTCATGATGAGGAAAGAGTTATTTGTTTTGGCAAGAAAGAGTTTGTGGACTTGTAGGAGCAGAGGGAGAGTAAACATGATGCGAAAGATCTACCACTGAAACCATCTCTTTTGGTTATGAAGGATGAGATTGTTCAAGACAAAACTCAGAATTGACAGTGATAGCAAAAGGAGTGATGATAGGAATAGTATGGTGTCCTTTGGTGATGAGAGTGAACAAAGAAGTGAACATATCCATGGAGGATAAGAGACAGGGTCAGCATGACCTCAGATAACAAGTTATTCAGCCTTTGTCAAGGATAAAACATGGCTGTTCACAATCAGCAGGCAGTAAGGTTACCATTACTAGTAACAAGGATCCAATGCTTTTTGTTTCTAATGATTTGTATGCAGGTGTGCAGGGTAATACATTGCAGGTGCAAAGTTACAAACATCCCTCTAGAAGGATGGGAGGAAAGAAGATAGTACCCCTGAACTCTTGGGACAAGAGTTGCTTTGAAGGTGGGGTGTTTGGTGCAGGGGCACCTATTAAATCATCTAAGAGAGCCTTGGTACCATATGAAGATAGAGGATCAAAGACATCATTGATTGTTAATTGGGATATATTAAAACCAATAATAGAATTATGTAATAAACAATGTACTTTGAAAGACAAAAGTCATAAAAGTCCTAGTAAGGACCTAAGGGCAACATGATGTAAAATGGCCAAAAGAGCCATATGGGGTAGTCTTAGGATAGTTTCATACTTAGTTGCATTTAATAAATCCATATGACCAATTTTGAGTCAATGGAATAGTTTAGAAAGTTAGGGAATGCATAAAAACTATAGTTTGAAATTTGAATTTCAAATTCAAACGGTCATATTAGTTTTGGAGGGAAAGTAGTAATTTGGTATTTGTTTGATTAAATAAACCTTTGTAACCAACTTGGTCAGTTGGACAGGTGCATATAAGCCTATTTAAGTTGTAATGAACATATGCAAGACATGAATCATTATTGGTATGGAAAAAATCATAGAAATTGTATGGAACAACAATCATACTTTCCTCTGCATCAATAAGAAAAATAAAAAATAAATGATACTTATACATACAATGGGGCTCTCTGTGCGAATAGAAATTCCTGATGATCTAGGGCGCCAAATCTGTATAGGCTCATCGCCAATTGCCACACCCTATATACAATAAAGAATGTAATTAAATGAGATTACCACAAACATTTTACAAGAATGCATCAATATTTAATCAATTAGAAAACATCTAATTACGTTTCCTTTGTCAGTGCATGCTGGCTCACCCCCCACACTTTGTTCCCCCGGGCAGGTGGTATCTGCAAGATAAAAGAAAGATTAGCAACCATATATGCTACAATATCAAATAGAAAAAAAAAATGCGAACACAACATAATGTACCGTAGATGTCTCAAGGCCAAATGAAATGGCCAAGAGTGTAGCATCGTCTATCTGTCTGAGCTCCTCCTCGGTCATCAACTAAACATGAATGAAGATCACATACATGTAAAAGTTAGTATGGCTTAAAAATTAAAATTACTCTATTATAAAAATTAACTTTAAATCGCATATTTCATAAAAAAAGAATGTATTCATGTACCGACACCGAAGGAGTCCATGCCTCTACATTCCCCTCCTCTCTCGCATCAATGTCTGTAGCCTCTGCACGTGTGTCTGGTGTATCCTCATCTAATACAAAATGATACTCAGGAAGATCACCTATGGGACCTAGGAAAATATTCTTGCATGTAATGCAAGTGTGAGGCACAAAAACCTATGATGAGCTAGCCGATGATGAACTGGCACCAACATCATCAACACGAGGAGGCAGGACTGACCTAGCTTGAGATATCATTAGGCTACTTAGCCTTTGAATGGCTCTGATGGTCTGAGAGCTAGCCTCTGCCATAATATCTAGATGCTGCACTTGAGGAGGGGGGGGGGACAAAAATGCCAAGTTTCTTCCGCTGGGAAGAGGGTTTATCTTGAGGAGCTCCTAGTCCTAAGCCCATGTTGGGCTTCATGCTCCAATAGTTCACTTTAAGTTTCAACACAAATTCTGCATATAATTTTCTAAGGAAATAAAATGGTATGTCTAAATTGCCATGTGGAGGGATAACGAAGACCATCCACCAACAATCCCAAAAATTTGCACATATGGCATCATTTGTGCACCATTTAATCGATAGTTTAGTTTTTTTTGGGTCAACTGGTATACCCGTTTTTGGGTTAGCAAAAAGGGTAGCCAAATCATCTTTGGTTATGTTGAGGGCGACGACCTCATCATAATCCAAACCATCATCAAACATCTGGTGCATTTCATCACGCCAACAAAGACTGGCATTTTGTTGGTTCATAAGGGTTTTAATGTTATCCACTATGGTGTTTAATGTGGATAACATAGAAGCCAGTGCAGGTACATTATTATATGTTCTATGCAAACCTCTCAACTCGGTGAGATTTTCATTTATCAAATCCTCGATTCAAGGAGGGTTTTGAGGAGGTAGAGGATCATTTGGTGGATGATTTTGTGGGAATACTAGATCGTTTGGTGGTGGGTTACGAGGAATATTATTCCCTACCTCAGTGTCATCATTTTGATCAGCCATTCCTATTGAATTGCAAAACGTAATATATATTAAAAAAAAATCTAACTTTTAACCATTTTTGTCAAAAAAACCCTACATTCAACTAAAACAAACAAAATCATCCTAAAATCTAATAAATTTAGGTTAAAAATGAGTTGGGGGAAAAGAAAACATACCTGAATATCTGATATCCGATCCACAGTGGTAATACTGGCCCCAAATTCGCATAAAATGAGGGCCTGCGGGTCTGTGATTTTACTTATCCAATGCGCAAGTATCAGATATCCGATATGTCCCAATAAGTATAATATATATAATATAACATATACCATATAATATATATTACATTATGTTACATTATATATATTTTTTTATTATATTATATATATATATTATATTAATTTACTATATATTATAATATAAAATATTATATTATATAATAATATTATTATAATATTATATTATTATAATTTATAATATATTATACTTTTTTATTATATATTATATTATATTACTATATATTATAATATCTTAAATATTATATTATATTATTATTATATAATACATTATAATATTATTATTATAGTATAATATTATACGATTATAATATAATAATAATAATATTATTCTATTATAGTATAATAATAATTATAATAATAATATTAAATAATAATATTATTATTATAATATAATAGTATGATATATTATTTAATAATAATATTTAATATGATATTATTATTATTTAATATAATATTATTATTATATCTTATTGTTATTTAATAATAATATTATATTAAATAATGATAATATCATGTAGTAAATATTAATATTAAATAATATATCATATTAAATAATAATAATAATATTAAATAATATATCATACTATTATATGATAATAATAATAATTATACTAATATTAAATAATAATAATAGTGGCATAATATTGTTACTCTAATTATCAGATATCCGGTCACATGTCGGATATTCAATTTAAAATCGGATATTCGATATTATCAGATATCTGATGTCAAATTGGATATCCAATATCATATCGGATATCCGATAAGGCTCGGCCTTACCTTCTAGGTTTGGTTCCTGGATAGGTGAAAAAAAGTCAGAGCAGATTTTGAAGCGCTTTTAGGCGTCTTCAAACTCTTTTTTTTTCACATCGCCACTTTTTGACACACCATGATCCTGCACATACCCTTATTAACTTGCTGATAAAAAATACACCTTAACAAGAACAAAAGTACTATTAGTATAAAAGATTTGATTTGGAAATCCTTGAATTCCTGGCTTGAAATTAATGAAATTATATGGAACAAGATTACTTGAGTCAAACCAAACTGACAGATGTTTCTCTCAAGCTCTAATATAATATTTATAATGCAAACTTTGAAATAACCATCTTTCGACTAAATAAGAATCATTGTAAACTTTTGAGTCCTAGTAAACCAAGTTTTTATATAAAGGCCCTGTATTTATTTGAGATTAATCTAAACTTTGTTTATCAACATTTTCATACATAGTGTTAGACTACTACCCTTGTTATTTTTTTCCCATCTCAGAATAACATATTGTGAATTTGTACTTATTAGGGTCGACACTGTGGGTTGCTAAATGTGAAATCCTATTTCACCCCTCTCAAATGATTTGGATGATCAAAATTTTCTCAATTTAACTTTCAAGATAGTATGAAACTTGATAATTTTTAACATTTTGAAGATAATTTCCTCTAACATGGTAGAACCCAGTTTAACTTTAACAAATTCAAAATGAATATTCGTCCTTACCAATACAACCCTATCAGCTTACACCATACGAAGGATGAAAAAGGAAAAAGCTAATCCCAATAAACAACTATAAAGGTAACATATATTTGTATTTATATCAAAAACAATTTACAGACTGAATTCTTAGATAAAGGAGTACTTGAGCTATAAAACACTACTACCAAACTTGTATACCTCCTCCTAAAAATGGTGCTATTTTAATGTATCAAACAAAATCCTATATACAGATCTAACATAGTCCTTCATATATTAAGGACTCAAAAAAGAGCTTACTATGTATATTCCTATACCAAATTCACAAGCTTTGGTTAATTATATATACAATGCCTGAGACATACATGACCTAACATTTTTTGAGAACCAAAGCCTACAGAGCTAAGAGGAGGATACAAAGGACTAAACCAAGAGCTGGCCAACAAAAAAGGCTAATGGCAGGGCAAAAGATACAAAATAGGAGAAACCCCCAACCATTTTTCTAGAATTCAAAAGAAAAACAACCAAATAGAACTAGCATGGATAAGTCATCCAAAGCATACACCTATTTCCAATACACCATGATAATTTCTAAGATGTTGTTGGGATTCTTAGTTTGGGAATTTGGTAGGAATTCAAAGGAACTCTTTTCCTTGCTTGATTTCTCCATGTTAGGGGTGCAAAATTCCAAAGCTTCCAGATTATCAAGCACCACACCCAAATGAATATAAGACTTAAATATGCCGGGATTGTTTTTGAGCTATTCTTTGCTATGATCTTCTACGATCCCTCTCCACCTAAGAAGAAAATGAATCCTGGCTTCCATTCTCAGCCATGCCTAAAAAAAGTAAACATTCTCTCTAATAACTAGAGAAGGACGTCTAGTTACAATGGCCAAATCAAAACTCCTAGGTGGATGTGCCATATACATTTTTGGGAGTGAAATCCTAAATTTCTCATCTATACTCAAAATAGCCTCTTCCAGACCTACACACCAAACTATATTAAAATCATAGCCCACTTTTCTACTTTGGCTTGGGCCAAACAATCTATAAATGCCCCTATAATATCACTATTAGCCCTCTAAGAGAAGTCATAGTTAAAAATACCTTCTCCTATAACATGACTCATCGTAATCTTGGTCATGTCATCCACCGGGTTTAACAATCAGTTCCATCTCTCTGGTTTTACATTACCACAAAATGCCATTGTCCGCACATACGAGGCATGGAATAAACTAATCTTAGTTTCCATATTAGGGTTGATGCTAACTCAGACTGAAAGAAAAGGGAATAGTATAATGAATAAATAACATACTAGTGGACTACAAGCGAAGGATCTAGAAGAGCCTGGATTAATGATGTCAAAATTTGTTGTCAGCAATAGAGGGCCAAATTGTGATAAAACATTATGATGCCTAGTGTCATGACGTGATGGATAAAATAGGGGAGATAAAAGTGGGGTTAAGATGATAAGGTGGAAATATAAAACCACATTCCAAAGAATGATTAGTACTATTTTTAAAAATTGACTAGTGTTCATAAAAGTGCTCTCCTAAAAATGTGCTAATCTTCACTCCTATTGAGGGAGTTGATATGCCAAATAAGAAATACCTCTTGTTTAAAATTATATTTAAAATTTAACTTTATTTTGAAAGATCCTTGCTAATTATTCTCTATCTTCCCCTATGTTTGCTACATGGAGTGGAATTACATGTTAATCTAAGAAGATATGTGTGTGTGTGTGTGTGTGTGTGTGTGTGTGTGTGTGTGTGTGTGGGTGTGGGTGTGTGTGTGTGTGTGAGTGATCTATAGAAGGTTATATTGATTTACTAATAATATAGATGTTATATTAATTGGACCCTTATTATTTGAATTGTTCTTAGGGCTCATTTAGGTGAATTATCTAGTTATATTTAGAGTTGTTACTTGATTTCCAATTAATTTTCTTATGACTAAGCATTAAGAACTATAATGTGTGGTAGGAATTCGTGTTGAGACTATTGATTATTATAGATTAAAAAATTTTCACCATCAAATACCTTTATTTGCTAGCCAGTTTACCTTTTGTTGCCTTCTTGGAAAATGTGGAAGGTTTGAATATCTACGAAACGGTCCAAAATATTAAGCACTTCTTCCAATTTTGAGTTTAAGACCCAATTTGGCATCTTTCCTTTCCTAACAGCATTTAGGACAATCTAAGAATTTCCTTCAATAATAATCTTTGATAATCCTAAATTTAGGGAAATTTGGAGACCTTCTTGCAGAGCTTCCAATTTAGCTAGATTGTTAGTTGTTGGTTCTATGGATTTAGCCCTTTTAGCAATCCACTTACCCAACTCATTATTAATGATACATCTGATTCCAATAGAACCAAAATTTCCTCTTGAGGCTCTATCAAAGTTTAACTTGGTCCATCCAATTGCTGGAGGGATCCATTTGCAATTCTCCCTTGCCTCTTTATTCCTTTTTTTTATAAACAAGTGGAGGGTGAATTAGATTTTTCTAGTTCTTTTTCATTAATCCATCTCAACTTGAGAATGATCCTTCCTCTATCTGAGTTTTCCTTAGATGAGTGTTTAAAGTCTCAATTATATATGCCTCAATTTTTTTAATAATCTCAACTGTCTGCATATCTTGATCATGGAATATTCTCCTATTCCTTTATTTCCAAACCTCCCACATAAGGATAGATGGGAAACTATTCCATATTATATTGTATATACCTTTACTACTATCTGTTGGCCAACCCTTAAGGAAATCAACTAGGGATTCTAGCATGGGGGCAGTCCAACCCAACATATGTCTGAGCCATTCCCAACAATATTGTGTGTATGTACATCTATATAAGATGTGATCAGTATCTTCACTGTCTTGCCTACATAGTACACATCTTGAAGGACCCTCAATACCTAACTTTTAGAGTCTGTCAATAGTTAGGATTCTCTTCTAAAATGCCAACCATAAAAAGAAAACAGCCTTTGGCAGGCATGATGAATCCTAATAGAGTTTAAGTGGGATATTCACTTCTTCCCATCTTTGGGAATTAGTGATATCTCTATATCCATTTTTAACACTACACCTACCATCTTTTGAAGCTGCCCAAATGAGATTGTCATTTCTTTCTAATTGCTTTATTTTCCTTTTTTGGATTTTTTTTCGTATACCTTTTTTACTGCTAGATCCATATCCAAATTCTCCATAGATTTTCATTCCCAACTTGTGTTCTACTAATAGTGTTTTTGGTTTTATAATTACTGACCTTGCACCCCCATTGTTTAACTAATTGCTCTTTGATACTCTTTGGGAGCCCCATGCTATCTATTGAGGGGAACCCATCCCATGAATCCTCCTAGAATAAGGCTTCATCACCCTTACCAACAACCTATGTGAGAAATTTACTAATAAGGGCTTGACTTTTAACAATAAAGTTTCAGCTTTCGAATCCTTTACGGAGGATCCTCATTCTAAAGATTGAATAGGGATCATCAGCATTAAGGTATTTTTTGTACATGATTTTAGCCCATATATGATCCCTTTCTTCAAAAAGGTGCCAAGTAAGTTTAGCCCCTAATGCTTCATTTTTCCAACTTAAGTTTTCATACCTAAATCTTCTAATTCCTTTGGTTTACATACATTATCCCACTTTATGAGGGCCAATTTTTTCACATCATCAAAGTCATTCCAAAGGAAGCTTCTGATTTTTGCCTCTAACTTCTTATTTATATGTTTAGATAGAGGAAGGTAGGACAACAGGTATGTTGGATGTGTGAACATAATTGCTCTAATCTTGGTAACTTTACTAGCTTTTATTAGCCATTTATCTTTCTAGCCTCCTATCTTCACATCCATTTTTTTAAGAGTCATATGCCAAGCCTTATTAGATTTATTGCCTTTTTGTAACTCTATTTTGTTGTGGTCTTCACAACACACGCCCCATTCCTAGCTAGGAATGGGGACCCGCTACTTTTTTTGACTCCCAGACTCATAGTTTGGGAGTTGGGAGAAGAAGAACTTTTTTTTATACCTTAGGATTTTAGAGTCAATATTCGAAAAAATCACAAAAATAAAATAAAATTGAAAAGCACAAAAAATTACAAAAAAAATAAAATAAAAAAATTGAAAAAGCATCACACATTTGCGTTGCGCGCATTCATGCCGCGCGCGTACGTTCGCGCCATCACGGCTCGCACTGTGCACATTTGTGCCGCATGCGCATGTTCACGCCACCGCGGCTCACGCTGCGCTCATTCACATCGCTACAGCTCGCGTGCATGCATCTTCACACCTCCACAACTCGCGCACGTGCCTCTGCACCGCCGCGGCTTGTGGCCGTGCACTTGCCTTCGCGGTTCATGATCACGTGTGCGCATTTGCCTTTGCGGTTCACGTGTGGGCGCGCTTGCCTTTGCGGCTTGGGCCCGAGCCTCTGTGGTTTGCGATTGTGTGCGTGCTTGCCTCCGCAGCTTGCACTCGGGCCTCTGTGGTTCACAACCGTGCGAGTGCGTGCTTTCCTCCGCGGTTTGCATGTGGGCGCACTTGCCTTCGTGGCTCGCGCCTGCACCTCTATGGTTCGTAAGTTTGTGTGCATGCACAATGAAGGCGCCTTGTGTGCATTCATGTTGCTTCACTCCCAAGGCACCATGTGTCTTTGCCAAGCTACCCTTTCACCTCTAGTTTTGTCCGAGTAGTCATAAGAGGGGTTTGAACTATATCATTTAAGTATAAGTTGACGTATATTTACGTCAACTTATACTTAAGATATATTTTAATATATGTGATGAATCTTTTGAGATAGGTTTCAGACCTCCTCGAGATAAGATAAAGATTTTAGGAAATTTAAGGGCTTCAAAAATCTAGAGTTAGCCAAATTTTAGGGCTTCAGGAATCCAGACTTAGCCAAATTTCAAGGCTTCAAGATTTTAGACTTAGCCAACTTTTAGGGCTTCAAAATTTCAGACTTAGCCAAATTTCAGGATTCACCTCTAGTTTTGCTTGAGTAGCTGGTGTCTTTGCTATGCATTGTTAACTCTACGGACTAATTTTTTCTTTTTTTGTAGGTAAAATTGGCATCCTCAACTTGTCAAGGTCATAACTGTTGACTTGGGCCTCAGAATTCAGAACCGCTTACACCGTTGGAAAGAAGAACTGAAGATCTAATTTCAGTCCCTAAAATAGTGATCCTTTGGCTACCCAATTTTAGGGACCAACGAAGGTTCCGAATTGAAATTTTGAACAAAAGACCTGCAAAAATGTCATTAAAAAATGCCTAGACAAATTTGTGAAAAAATATTAAAAAGTTGCAAACATTTAATCATCTTGGATAATCTGGATCACTTAGTTTCTCGTTGGGAAGGATTGGATAGGTGGAGAGAAGACAAAGGTCAAAGATACAGAGGTTGGACACATAAAGCAAATCAAGTTCCTCATCTTATGCAGCTATTGGGGACAAGATTCAATACAGGTGCCTTGAGATTTTTGATTGAAGAAGCAGAGGGAGTGCAAGTTTATGAAATTAATTGGGTATAAAGAGGGTGTAAATCATCAGAAAGGGGCATGGAGCATATACAAAAAGTGATCTAAAACCTCATTTGAGCAAAACCTAGAAACCATTTTCAAAATTGAGAACTTTGATTTTTTGGCAAATTGAGCTTCGTAGGTATACAGGTCCACAGCTCCGCACGTCTGTAGGTACGCAACTCCATAGGTCTGCAGGTATGCAGGTCCACAGCTCTGCATTTTGATGTAGCTTTGCAATTCAAAGGTGCGTTGACAGTTGATTGCTAGTTCCAAAAATAGCACTTTCCATGCATTGGGAGTGCATTCTGATGGCAAGTTAACTCCAACACAAATCAAGTGAAGGGCCAGCTTCTATTTTTGGTGTCTCCATGCACTTCTACTTCAATTGATGGCTTCCTCCTACTTTCTCTCTCATGCTTTCATTGTTTTTGACATGTAAAGGGCTCATGCATCCAATTAATGAATAAAATATGGATGGAGTCCCTCTAGGAACTAGTTAGACTACCAGTTTGTATATATTTAGTTTGTTTTAATGTTTTAAAAGACATTTTATTGCATCAAGATATCTCTCACTCTCAACACAAATTGAGGAGACGATTTCTTATAAATACCCCATTGTAAAATGTAATAAGGGCCGCCGTTATTATGCAATAAAATTATGCTTTTGGTGCTAGCATTCAGAGTGTAGTTATTCTTGCCTGGATTTTTCATTGTTTTGTGGATTTTATTCATGAGATTGTGATTGAGCCAAAGTTTTATTTCTTCTTTTAGGTTGTTCAATCTTTTAGTTCTGGTGTTTGCTACAGATATATGAATTTCGTTGACGTAATGAGCTTGAGAAGAAATCACCCGATTGTGTCTACATAGATTTTTTGTCTCGCATGAGCGCACTTTTCATGGCCTTGCGATTTGATGAAGAGTGAAACATCTTTTGATTTGTTAAATATTCTCACCGACGATTGTATCAGTGGATTCTAGGAAGCGCTGCTCCTATTTTCATTGGTTTCCTACCGATTTCTTCAAAGGTTTAACTTGCAGCGTGTTGTGTTCTGTAGCTTATGTCCGTTTAGGAATTTCAATTTCAATTTATTTGATTTCATGTTATTTGATTTCAGTTTTGTTATTTGCTTTGCTAACCCCCTTGTTAGAATAAGAACTCATAGTAGTTGCATTCATTGAAAAATAGAAAATACAAAAATATTGTTCTTTTGGTGTGATATTTTGAAACAGCGAACAAATTTTACTTGATTCCAAGGTAAAAGAGTTTTTGGAACCAGCAAAGGCCTCCTCATGAACATTCACATTTATCTTCTACTAAGCGGATTTTGGTGCGTCGCAAGACAAACACTGAACCTTGGAGTGGATCCTTAAAAAATATTTTCTTTTCAAGAGAGGAACTAGACTATGGATTCCTGCCGTTGACCTCGTACAAAATGAACGCCCAACATATTCCTAAATATTTTCATGGGAATGTACCTCTTTTATGTCCCATAATGTTACAAATTTGATTTTCAATTTTGGGTTTGGTATTGATGAAAAAGATCTTAGATTTTGTTGCATTAAATTTTTGACTAGACATTTCCATATATTGTTGGATGATAGACATGATATTTAGGGCCTCTTTTGAAGTGCTTTCACTTGGTAGAATGGTATCATTTGCATATTGTTGTTGGGTAATACTAGGGACATTTTTAGTTACAATAATTCCATTAATTTTCCCCTCAGTGTGAGCTTTGGTTATTGCTCTCCCAAAGACTTTTTCCATACTAATATTTAGGAATGGAGATAAAGGATCTCCTTGTCTTATACGTCTTGAAGTATAAAAAAAACCTTCAGGGGTTCCATTGATAAGGATTGAAATTTTAGTTGTGGAAATACACTAAAAGATGAGGTTAATCCATTGGTGTGAGAATCCAAAGGCTTCTAAGGTTTTGCAAAAAAAAATGCCAATCAACCATGTCATACGCTTTTTGGATATCCAATTTCATGAACATGCTTGCCACTTTATTCTTATTAACTAAGTGTAGCACTTCTTGAATGGTAAGTATTCCATCTAGGATTGATCTACCTGGGACAAAGCCAATTTTCTCTTCTAATATTAGCTTAGAAAGAATCGGTTTAAGATGATTCACTAAAATTTTGGATAAGATTTTATAAATGGTATTGCATAGAGCTATAGGTCTGAAATCCCCTGGATTTTTAGGATCACCTTTTTTGGGTATTAGGGTGAGAAAGGTGAAATTTATTTTAGATAATAATGATCCACCATTTCTTGATTCTTTAATGACTTTCTAAAGATCTAAACCGATAATGTCCCAACATTTTTGGTAGAAGAAAGCCTGGAATCCATTTGGACTTGGAGATTTGTTAAGATTCATGTTGAATAACACTAGTTTGACTTCTTCTAGGGTGATTGGTTTGTTTAATATTTTGTTCTCTTCTAATGAAACCACATTAGGTATAGCTTCAAGCATTTTTCCTTGAGTTACCATATTCGAGCAATCAAAGTTATTTAAAATATTTTGAAAGTGACTCACGAAAATCCTAGCTATTCTGTTAGGTTTTTCCATGCTAGCGCCCAAAGGATCTTTGGATTTTATTATTTTTCTTATGGCTCTATTATGAAGGGTAATGTTATGGAAAAATTTGGTGTTTCAGTCTCCTTCTTCTATCCAATTTTCTCTTGACTTTTGTCTCCAAAATATTTCTTCTTTTGCTAGGATGGTTTCCTGCTTGGCAAGTAATTGTTTTTCTAAATAAAAGCTATCATTATTCATCCCCTTTTGAATTACCTCTATGTTTAGTTTTTTAATCTTTCCTCGATATCTAATTTTTCTCTAAATATATTATTGAAATATTCTTTATTCCACTTAAGTATATTTTCTTTAATCATTTTCATCTTGGAAACAAAGACATACATTTTAGAACCTTTAAAATTGCCTTGATTCCACCATTCTCTAATAAATTTCATAAAGTTTTTGTCTAAAAACCACATTTTTTCACACTTAAAAGGATTTCTAATGGATTTATTAGATTTGGAGAAATCAATTCTAACAGGATAGTGGTCTGATCTTGCTATTGGTAGAATTGAGGATTGAATGTTGGAATTTAATTCACTGGGTTCTCCTTTGAGAAAGAATCTATCCAATTTCTTAGCTATATAAGAGAAGTATTTCCTTTTATTATTCCATTTGTATTTCCCATTATTAACCAGAATATCGATTAGATTGTTAAAGTCAACCCAATTTTTAAATTCCTTATATGCTTGGGAAGTTTGTTGGATGCCTCCAAATTTTTCATCTATATTTAAGATAGTATTCAAATCACCACCTACAAGAATGAGTTCATTACCATGATCATTAATAAATATACTAATTTCTTCCGATAGGAGTTTTTTTATCTATGTTATAGATTGGAACTATAGGTTAGTTTTAATGGTTTTGACTTTGCTGCTCATCCAAGAGTTATTTGAATTTAATATATTAAGAGTAACTTTCTTAGGATTCCAAATCAAGCCTAAACCTCTTGAAGCTCCTCTAGATTCATGTAGGTTAACGTTCTAGCTAACTAATTTCTTTTCTAGCTTGATTCCTTCTTCCTTATTCAATTTTGTTTTTTGTAACATAATCATTTCAGATTCAAATTATTTTAGGTTTTGTTTTAGTAATTATTTCTTGCTAGGGGCATTTAAACCCCTAGAATTCAAAGTAGTGATCTTCATGCTGCCTTGAAAAGGATCTTCCCCTTCCCTAAATTAAGTAACTAACTGATCTTTTGCTACTCTTTTGCCTACCAATCTGCTTCTCTAAGTTCCTTAAAAGATTTCCTACCTCTTTTAGCTTTCAATTTGTCTTATTTGGGAAAATTAACCCCTTCTTGGTTCATCAAAATACCCAACTACTCTATGTTCTCCTATGCATTTAAAGTAATTTCATATTGTTTTTCTTCTTTTTCATTTTAATCTTCATTTCCTAGCTCTTGCAGTACTTGTTTTGCAAGGGTTATTTGATCATCTGTAAATTTTTCATCTTTTGATGGAATCTTTCTAAAATTGCTTTCTTCAAAACCATTACCTTGTATCGTCATTGGTTTATATTCGATTATTTGTAGGTCTTTACTATTTTTATCTTCCTCCTCAATAATTAGTAGATCTCTTTTTAAGTCTTCAAAGGTGTAGTTGTCTCCACCAAGATTTAAGACTCTCTACATTATGTTCTCTTTCTGTGACTCACTGCTCTTGTCTATATTCTCAAAGCTATATACTTGCATCAATTCAATAGTTAAAAGTTCTAAGTTTTCTTTCTCAGTCTCATTTGAAATTACCCTTTCCAAGTCTGCATCCCTTACCATATCCTTATTCAAGAAGTCATGAAAATCCTATGATACTATTCCTATTATCTTTCTCTAGTCAATTTCCTTTGCCTTGTGTTCAATAGAGTTGTGCTTAAGAGATTCTTTACTTGTGGGTGGAGTTTGCCAAAATTTGGTGAACCAGTTTACTACCTCTTTATTGGAGATTCCAGTCTCCCTCATATATCCTTCTTTTTGTTGTTGCAGAGTCTCCATTTTTCCTTCTATATACTGAGGCTTTCCATGATATGGATTTTCATTAGAGAACAATAGGTTATTTTCTATCTCTTCAATACTACTACTCAAGTTATCCAGGATCATTGGATTTTTTCTTGATGATTTTCCTTCCCCATTAATTAATTTTGTACTCTTTCCCTTCTTTACTTTCTTTGATCTTTTTAAAAACTTTTTGCTGTTGATAATTGTTCTTTTCCACCTTATGTTAGCCATATCTTGAGTAGTTTTAAAAAAAAAACTCTATTGAGTTCTTTGGAGCTTTGATATTCAGTAGTAGTCTATGGGTCAATGAGTTTAACTCAAAAATCACATAGCTAAATCCTGATAGCAATATCACAATTTGACTAGCTGTGGAATTATCTCCTACTTATCAATTGATGAGCTTAAGTGGCTTTCTAATGAATGGTTCATAAGGCACAAAACTTGGTGAAGGTTTTGCAAATGGGGTTGCAAGCTTTGGGTTTAACAATGGAGGAAACTCTGTAGTTAAGCGCGCTCAAGCTGGAGTAGTACTGGGATGGGTGACCTCCCAGGAAGTCCCAGTGCTTCACCCCTGTGAGCATCACCTAGATCCAATGAGTGCTAAGTGTTCCATTTATTCTCATGAGAGATGGATTCATGTTGAATCACTACTCATGAAACATGGGTCAATGAGTTTGACTCAAAAATCACATAGTTAAATCCTGATAGCAATATCACAATTTGACTAGCTGTGGAATTATCTCCTACTTATCAATTGATGAGCTTAAGGGGCTTTCTAATGAATGGTTCATAAGGCACATAACTTGGTGAAGGTTTTTCAAATGGGGTTGCAAGCTTTGGGTTTAAAAATGGAGGAAACTCTGTAGTTAAGCGCGCTCAAGCTGGAGTAGTACTGGGATGGGTGACCTCCTGGGAAGTCCCAGTGCTTCACCCTTGTGAGCATCACCTAGATCCAATGAGTGCTAAGTGTTCCATTTATTCTCATGAGAGATGGATTCATGTTGAATCACTACTCATGAAACATGGGTCAATGAGTTTGACTCAAAAATCACATAGTTAAATCCTGATAGCAATATCACAATTTGACTAGCTGTGGAATTATCTCCTACTTATCAATTGATGAGCTCAAGGGGCTTTCTAATGAATGGTTCATAAGGCACAAAACTTGGTGAAGGTTTTGCAAATGGGGTTGCAAGCTTTGGGTTTAAAAATGGAGGAAACTTTGTAGTTAAGCGCGCTCAAGCTGGAGTAGTACTGGGATGGGTGACCTCCCGGGAAGTCCCAGTGCTTCACCCTTGTGAGCATCACCTAGATCCAATGAGTGCTAAGTTTTCCATTTATTCTCATGAGAGATGGATTCATGTTGAATCACTACTCATGAAACATGGGTCAATGAGTTTGACTCAAAAATCACATAGTTAAATCCTGATAGCAATATCACAAGTAGTCTATAAATTAGGGCTAATTTCTTTAAAATCCTCCACATTCTATAGTTCAATAGTTTCTTTACTATTTTTTGATATTACAAATTTTCCTTCTTCTATACTTTGATATTTGTTCTTTTCAACCTCTTGTGTAAGCTCTACTACTTTTTCCAGATCTTTCTTGGGGATACTAGGTGGGCTACCATTGGTCTTTGTAGATGGGCTTGACCATGTAGTCTTATATTTTCTTGCTACACTCATTTACAATTTTGGCTTTGCTTTCCCTACTGTACCCCAAAATGTCTTCAAGAGGCCTTTCTCATTTATGGAATTCCTCTGATACTCTCTTTTATTTCTTATGTTCATCATAGGAAAGGTATCTTTAAGGTTTGTAGTTAATTGCATATTTTTGAAAGTGATTTTTCTCTCATTGTTTAGTTTGATTATTTCTGAGATTTTGCCTTCACTTTCGTGGCAGTTTAAGTTATAAATAACTCTATTTGTTATTGCTTTGGTAGGTTTGAATTCCACATTATTTTCCTTACATTTGATCAAAATTTTGATGTTATTATAATATTTAAAAGATGCATCTATTCCAATCAAATTACCAATTCAAAAACCTATATTCCTAATAATTTCTAAATGGATTAATTCTAGAGGGAGGGATTGAAGGGAGACCCAGGTTGGAATAAAAAAGTCTAACCTTTCTTCCTTAAAATCTAGTATCCACTCAAAGAATTTAACACAAAATCCTTTAAAGTAACAATAAGAAACAAAGAGGAAGTCTTTTTTGACAAATTCATCACTACAATGAATGTACACTAATCTATCCAAGTGGTGAGAGATACTTACCTAGTTTTTGCAGAATTCCTTTAGCTAATTGACGAGATTGATCATTTCTTATTTAGAACCATTCTAGAATGTGAAAATACCAACATTTTGGCACTCTTTCCATCGATCTTCACTATCCTGATTGCTAATAATAATAAAATTTTCCTTAGATTTGGTTGAGATGTGTCTAGGAGCCGTGAATGGCTGAATATCAGGATGAACAGGGTATTTGGAAATGGAATTCCTATGATGAAGGGGAATATATGTTTTGGGAGTGGAAAAGGAAGGATTGAGACTTGTAGTCTTAGTCTTCCAAGATGACTCTTATGTAGATTCAAGGGATCTGAGAAGGAATTAGATAGAAAACCTATCTATTGAGAGAACAAAGAGTTTTTATTTTGATCTGCATATTTAGCATAGTTATAGAAGCAAATTTTTTTGTCAAA
Organism: Cupressus sempervirens; assembly: GCA_028749045.1. Taxonomy (NCBI): domain Eukaryota; kingdom Viridiplantae; phylum Streptophyta; class Pinopsida; order Cupressales; family Cupressaceae; genus Cupressus; species Cupressus sempervirens. The sequence continues at coordinate 676,851,590 of CM053785.1, forward strand.
GCTCAAAGTAGAGAAAATGATAGGTCGTGAATTATATGGGCCTTGGGAGTTGATTAACTTGGGAAATCTACTATCAATAATTTGAGAATTTACTAGGGGTTTACTTATCTTATTTTGATCTAGAGAAATATGAAGTGAAGAGACCTACTTTGAGTCTAGTTGGGTGCTGATATTTCCATTAAATTTTGTAAATGTCTAAAGCCCTATCCTCCTTGCATAGATTGCCAGAATCTCTACTAAGGTGGCTGTTGATTTATTTTCATTTGTCCACTTCACATCAGGCTGATCCAAGGCATTTGCCTCATCTAAAACTAAGAATGGGTTCATCATTTTAACAACATAATTGAAATTTATAGGATGACTGTTATTGCAAGGAGGAGGATTGATGCAAATTCTTCCCAACTTTTTCCTTTCCTTACTAGGGTTTCATGATGCTGACCATGGGTATGACAACTAAGAGTTAGGTTTCGTCAAGAACCCTATTTTAGATTGCCCGCCTTGGTAGTTATGTCACTTGTCTGTAATCACATAATTTGCATTTTTTGTATTTTTGACATTTACTTTGATTGCCATTTTTTTTAGAGAATGAATATTAAATTATTAATAATAATTACTAATAAATAATATTAATATTATTTTATTAATGATTTTCTAATTTATTATTTAATATTAATAATATTTATTAAATATACTTAGTTTAGTTAATTAGGATATTTTGAAATTGATTATAGTTATAATCCAATAAGGTATATTTTATTTATTTATTTTTAAATCTAATATTGATTTAATAAAGGATCATTTATCTATAGAGGGGAAACTTGTAAAATATTAGTAAATGGACTTTTAGGGGTATATTTTTAAATGAAGATATTTGTCCCATAAGGTTATCATTTGAGGAAATTTAAATATGTATCTATTTGGAAAGTATAGTTAATTTTGGGTATGAACTTGAAACTTGTATTTGATCAAGACAACATATGAAACCTTAATTGACTATGATTACTTTTGAAAATTGAAAACTTGAAACCCAATTGTAAAATTGAACTTTTATGTTTTTAAAACCAAATGAATTATGAAAACTACATATGCTTGATGTGATGTATGGTTTATTGGTTTTGGTTTTAGGTTTTGAATTAGTGCATTGACCAGTTAGGATGTTTACCATAGGCTTGGGGGTTTCTGTTCTATGATGATGTTATGGTTATCATTTGATCACGATCTTTTATACCCAACCATTGTGATGTATTCACATATTTCTATGATGAGTTTTGATGAGTTATTTGTTACTTCTTTCCAGTTTCTTGTATAGAACTGAGGTGAATGATGTGATTTTCTTGGTGTAACCTTTGAGTTTCAATCAATTATCTTTTGATGCTTTCTAGTTGTGTGTATAGGACTGAGGTGATTATTGTGATTTTCATGTTGTAACCCTTGAGTTTTGATCAATTATCTTTTGGTGCTTTCCAATTGCTTGTATAGGACTAAGGTGAATATTTTTTTATTATCTATTGATGCTTTCCAATTGCTTGCATAGGACTAAGGTGAATATTGTAATTTATATTTAGATTCTTTTCAATTTCTTGTATAGTACTCAGGTGAAAATTGTGATTATGAATTGTACATTTCATGAGCTTAGGGTAGGTAATCTATGTATATGTTGGGAAGTGTCTTGTAATGGAGGCCAAAGCCCTAAAGAGGCTACCTAGGTAAGTGATTGCAAGTTGTTTTAATAAGTGATAACATTTCTTTAAATGGGTTTAAAATGAATTAATAAGAGTAAGTATTTTTCCTCACCCATTCCTTGAGTACTAGTACATGCTAGGATGGCAGTAGAGAGGATGCCACATTGTGACCTTGCTTCATTAGTATGCCTTGTCTATATGAAAGGATATTGATGCCGCATAGAGACACTAGGGGCTCAGAGTCTAGAGAGGTTGCTAAGGTAACCCTAGAGTTGGCTCAAGCGATGACAATTGCTCACTTACATAGTAGATTTCCTACGTGTCTTTGTTCCCTCTGGGTTTAGATGTTACTTGTTTCTTGGTACCTTTGTGATAGATTGCTATTAGCTATTTCTTTAACTTGTGGATTGATATCCATTTGGGGCTTGAGATTATCTCCTCAGCATGGTGGGAGTGGACCATTTAGGTTCTACAAGGTCGAGTGGTAGTATTTCTTATACCATTGAGATCTAACATCTAGATGCCGTTGTTGGAAGTACTTGTGCAATTTTTCCTTTCATTCTGATCTTATGTTTCTATTTGATGGTTATATTATGATGTACTATACTTGATTATCTAGAGATCTTTTGAGATGGTGTATTTATTCATGATGTATATTCTTTGAGTTTTTCATACCCTATGACTTGTACAATGGATGATTATGCATTCTAGTTATGCCATGTGGCATCTTATGTAATTGTATATTATTTACTTGGATTCATACTTGTGACTATTGTATGTTGTAGATTTGTTATGTATCAGATTTAGTATTAATGAAACTTATATATATATATATATATATATATATATATATATATATATATATATATATATATATATATATATATATATATATATATATATATATATATATATATATATATATATATATATATATATATATATATATATATATATATATATATATATATATGAGTCAATGTGATGGAACCCTTGAGAGATGTAGTTGTTATTATATTGATTATGTATGTATGTGAGTTATTGCTTCCACTATGTTATCTCTTGTTGTTTTAATATTTAAAAAAAAATGTTTGGCAAACTTAGTGAAACTTTAGGTTAATTTCTTTGGGTTCCCTGGTAGGGCATTATACACCACCTTGGGACACTTACCCAAACAACAAATCAGAATCTTAGAGTAAACTAATTAAGAACACTATCATAGGAATATATATTGAGAATGATAAACATATTGAAAATAAATGGTTAAAATTTGAAACAAAAAATGCAAATGCTTATGCCGTCGATTGACATGGAAGGGCTTTATCAATTGTTCTAAAAAAAACATTAATGTGTATACAACTAAATGGATATTCATGAACATTCATTTGAACACTCAACTTGATTGCAATTTTAAGGAAAAAAGTATGAAATATAAATAAATTAATCTATCAAGAGAATATTATCTCTTCCTAACTAAGAATGCTAAAAGTCTCTTAGCTAAAGCACCTTAGTGATATTCCTAGAATGGAAAATTGAAGTTAATGATGATTCTACAATGTAAATTCTAATTTATTTCTTCAAATAAAACTAATTGAATGCACAATTACAAGCTATGAATTGAATGTTGTAATGATGCTAAGATGATGGATGAATAGTTGTAAAATGGCTTACTATTGATGTTAAGATGATGGATGAATTTTTGTAAAATGGCCTATCTTTGGTTTACATGCTATAACACATCTAAAAATAATTATAGTACATTTGCATTTTACCAAATATATTAGCATATTTGAATGGGTTGGAATTAATGCTTAAATTGATTTTAAGTGAACTATGTAACTAATCAATTACACATTTGCTTTGATTTAACATAAGTAAATTATGCAGTAACTAATTAATTACTTAATTACTTTGATTTAACTAAGTAATTCTAAAATACAAATTCTATTTTTTTATCAAATAAACTAATTAGCACAATTGCTTTGATTTGACATAAGTAAATTATGCATTAACTAATTAATTATGCAATTGCTTTGATTTAACTAATTAATTATAATATTGTAATGCCTTGCTAGGGAACCCACAAGAAATTAACCTATAATGTTACTATGTTTGCTAAACCATTTTTCTTGAAAGATTTTCTATAGTGGGTTCTACAAACCCTACCTCAATATGATGCTATCAATTTGGTAATGTCCTTGTGCCTACAAGATCCACATCTTCCTAAGCTTCCAAAAAATTCCCTCCCTTCAATTCCAAATTGCTCCTCCAAAGCTATGCCTAGAGAAATGAGAGCAACTCTTGAATCTCTTAATAAAGGCTCTAACCCTACCTAGGGTTTTAGTTACACTAACATGTAAAGACCTCTCATTAAAATAAACTTTTATTAATTTAATGTAATTAATTCCTTTATGCATGCTTAGTGCCTTTAATTATATTAACATTGTATTATATTATATTATTTCCACTTCATTTTAGTTAGAAAGATGTTTTAGAAAACATAATAATTATTTTAATTAATATTAATATGTAAAGCCCATTATTTAAATTCAACTTCTTATCTTATTCTTTTTAAATTAAATAATTACAATTATATCAAATTTAGCCATAGAAATTTAATTGTATCTTGATATCCAAGATTAAACTTTTAATAAAATCCTTTAAAAAAATTTCCTTATTTATTTAATTAATTCTCAATTAATTAAATCTAATATTATAATCTTTTCTCTCTTAAAATTATTGTTTAATAAAACCATTTAATAATTTCCTTAGCTGATTAGTTACACTTTAAATATACAAAAATACACCACATAATCCAATACAAAAACTCAACTAAAAGACAAAGTATGAAATCAAACTTGAGGCTAAAACTCTCAAATTCATGTCAACTTGATGAACTCGAAAGGGTAGAGAAATAAGATTAGGATTTGGATTTGAGAACTATCTCCCCTCTTTTACCATTGAGATATTGTGATAGGACATGCTCATCCTAGTGATTCAAGGAAGTCAATGCCTAATGCATGCAACTTGCATAAAAAGTCAAGCATGTACATTTGCATATGTATCTAAGCTAAATAGGTAATAGAAGGAAGTGGTACATCGTGTAGGTCCAAATAGTAGGCAACTACGACTCCCTCCCTCAATCACATCAGATACATCAAACATAAAGTAAAACATACATGTACATCATACACATGCAAGTATGGGGTAAGTAGTTAGAAAACCATGTAAATCATCCATCTAAAACATCATCATCAAATGAATAGCCATGATCAATGATAACACATGAAATATCCAAATACAAAGTAGCTCATCAAATATATGATCCAAACATGTAAATAGTATCAACCAATCAGGTAACCAAGTACCACTAAATCAAATCACATAAGCATGAAAAATGACCAAAAAGAATTTGACAATATAACATAAAGAAAACTAGGGTAGGCACTACATCCCCCCTGGAATTAGGCTTACTCTTGGAAGCCTATAAACAAGTATGGACATAAATCTTGTATTCTAGATGCAACCTCCCATGTAGCTGACGACTCGTTAGTAGGGTCCAATTACACACTTACTTGCTCTATTATTCAACCCTTGAGGGTCAAATCTTACTATTGAAGAATGCACATGAGATCCAAATCTAGTTGCCCGTCCTCTACTTGTAACACATTCCAATCAATAACAAGTATCACATTAGGAATATACTGCCCAAGAATAGAAATATGGAAACCATCATGTACATGAGATAAGTTGGGTGAAAATGCAATATGTTTGGAAACTATACCTATCATCTTAAGAATCTTAAACAACCCTACAAATTGAGGTTCTATCTTTGAACCCTTTCCATAATGGATTAGACTCTTCCACAAATGCACTCTCAAGAATACCTTTTCTCTAACTACAAATTTATTATCCATCCTATGAGTATCTGCATACTTCTTCTATCTATGATGTCTTGTAGACATATTCTCATAGATGCACACTACCTATCTCAAAGCATATCATGACCCAACAAGATGTGATCCTATAAACTATCCCAACTTAAAGATGTACGATAAGGAAAATGATACAAATCCTAAAAAGATTCCATCTCAATCAAGCTATGATATCCATTATTATATGAATACTCACTAAATAGAGATAGTCCTCTAAAGAGTATGTTGGTCCATAACATACATGCTCAACATTTCCTCCAAAACCTAATTCACTCTCTCTATCTTTCTATCTATCTTAGGGTGACATTCTGAGTTGAAGTTCAATTGCACTCCAAGATCTTGTTGTAAATAAGTCCAAAATGTGGATGTGAATACAAGATCCCTATCCAAAATTATTTTTTAGAGAATACCATGAAATCTCATAATATCACACTTTAAGACATTGACTATTAAGTTACTGTGTAGGATGAACTGATCAGTGAAGAGTGTGCCATGTTAGTCAACTAATAAATGATGACCATGATATATAATGTCAATGTTAAGTCATGAGTAATCCTACAATAAAGTCCATAGAAATAATATCCCACTTCCATGAAGGAATGAGATTAGGGTGTAGAAGTCCCTCAAGATGCTGGTGTTCTGCCTTAACTCTTTAGCACTCAAGAGACCAAGCCAAAAAATCACTGATATCATGCTTCATAGTCATCCAATAGTACAATTGTCATAAGTATACATGCATCTTATTGACACCTAGATTCCCCGAGTAAGGTGCACAATGGGCCTCAGATGAGATCAATGTATGAAGATAATCCAATGATGGTACATGAATTTTCCCTATATGATGTAAGAGGCCATCTAACTCTAGAACATAGCCTAAAAATATGCCCTCTAAAGTTCTAGCTGATTCAATCTCAATGCCCACTTCCTAATATCAAGTATTTGTAAGAAGTATTTGAAGAATATGGATCCTCAAATCCACACTAAGAGTTATCACTGATATCTCATGTCTCCCGCGACTCAAAGTGTCATCTATTATTTTCTCCTTCCCCTAAATATACTTGACCTTGAAGTCATACTTGCATAAAAACACCATCTAATGCATCTACCTAACATTTAGATTGGACTACATGAAGATTTACTATAAACTATAGTGATCACTATAAAGCTTAAAATGATGCCCCAACAAGAAATGTTTCCATCTCACTAGGGCATGAGCAATTGCTACTAACTCAAGATCATGTGTGGGGTAGTTTACTTCATGACCCTTGATCTTGTGAGGCTCATATGGAATCACACATCCTTCCTACATAAGGACTGATCCAACTCTTTCTGGGAAAGCATCAATGCACACCATGAAATCACTTGCTAGATTGGGTACTACTAGAGTAGGTGCACTAGTAAAAATCTCCCTAAGCTTATGGAAGGCCTCTTTACACTTATTTTTCCAAATAAACTTCCTCCCCTTTCTCTTGAAGGAAGTGATGGGATATGCAACTCTAGTGAAGTTATAAATTAACCTGCAATAGTATTTAGCCAAACCCATGAAGCTACAAATCTCAAATACATTAGTAGGTGCAAGCCAATTCACCATAATCTAGATCTTTGTAAGATCAATTGAGATACCATCTCCTAAAATTATGTGTCCCAGTTACTAGGCCTTAGACTGAAAGAAGTCACAACTCACTGAATAGCATACAATTGATTGTCTCTAAGGCATTGAAGGACTAATCATAGGTGTTCCTCATTTTCTTCTTGAGATCTAAAATATATTAATATGTCATCCAAGAATATAAGTACAAAATATTCAAGGTAAGAGTGAAATACTCTATTCATCAAGCACATAAATACTGATGGAGTATTCATCAAACCAAATAGAACTACTATAAAATCATAGTGGCCCTATGGAGTGTGGAAGGATGTCTTATGTATGTCAGCATCACGAAGGTGTCTATGATGGTACCCTGACTTCAAATCAATCTTAGATAACACTTTAGATCCCTTGATATGGTCAAATAAGTCATCGATCCCTAGTAAGAGATATGTATTCTTAATTTTTATGTTGTTCAACTATTTTTAGTCAATGCATAAGAGTAATGACCCATCCTTCTTCTTCATAAAGAGCACAGATGCTCCCTATGGAGAAACACCCAATCCAAACCAACCCTTAGAAAAAATGTGCTCTAGCTATAGATGCAACTCACTCAACTCCTAAGTGGTCATTTGATAAGGAGCTCTAGATATGGGTTCCACTCCTAGGATGAGATTGATGTGGATGTCACTAGGAAATACATCAATAAACCCTTGCAAGATGGGATTACATAGGGATTTCTCTTTAGGGCCTTTCTCCTCAAAGTCACTTACAATAATGGTGAGCACCTAACAAAACTTTTGGATGCTTCACTTAAGCTTCATTGTGAAGATAATATGGAGGGGTATTGGTCTCTTGATGCCTTCAATCTATGAGTCCTTACTCTTGTCATCCTTACGTTGAATAGTCTTCTTCCTATAGTCAATTCTAGCTTCATGCAAGGCTAGCCAATCCATGCCTAATACTATGTCATATAAACCAAGGGTAATAACTCAAAGGTCTACAATAGTAGTGAATCCTCCTAGGTCTGACTCACATTGGTGTACTAAATAGTCTATGACTATTGTAGCTCCTGAAGCTACTTCCGCTTGTCAACCTATGTCTTGCTTAACTACATCAAGCTTGAACTTGACTGCTATAGAAGGTGATATAAAAGAGTATTTAGTACCTAGATCAAATATAATAGAAAGAGGTGCACCTTTGATCACTCCTATAGTCTCAACCACAATAGCTTGGCAATCTTTCTAGTGGTGATCTACCATTGCAAAAACTCTATGTGATCTCCCAACATCACCTACTATGCTTAGATGTTGTGGGCCTCTATTTAGAATATTGATAAGTACGATGTGGATAGTTGGATGCAATATGCCCGAATTGTCCACATGAAAAACACCTTGTACCTCTACCAACTAGAGGTGCACTTGATTGTTGATGGCTACCCCTATTGGAAAATGAGTGGGTACTTTGTGTAGGTTGACTAGAATGATTACGTCTATTGTACTATGAGTTATGTAAGTTTTGAGAGTTGGAACCATCACCACCACTCTAAGTTAGAGGGAAAGATCCCCTCTGCTACTGCTAACTCTAGTTTCCATAGAGAAAGGAGGCTTCCTATCACTTTATGCTCCCTAGTTGTGTGTGCCCTTAGACCTTGATGGTGCATGTCCACTAGTATGTGTACCCACAAAGCCACCATGTGACAAAGTGATATTATGCTCAACAAGTATAGCATGACAAACCACATCCTTAAGGGTATTAAGCTAAAATACCTTCACATCTCCAATGATATGGTTGTTTAGTCCTTGTATAAAGTGTTGTACCATAAGTGGAAAACTATCATTGATCCTTGCATAAGGCATGAGATCAAATAATTTTCTCTCACTATACTATGATCAGGTTAATGGCTTCAGATTATGAAACTCATTTTTTCTCTGTTGACCCCACTCCTTAGGTAAGAAATGCTCCCAAAATTTCTCAAGGAATAGCTCCCATGCAATGCTTTTCATGCCGAGGCCCAATTTCTTCAATTCAATCTTCCACCAATTAGCTGCAAAGACTTCCAAGTGGGTAAAAAAATACCTTACTTTAACATTTGCATCATATTCTTGTATCACAAAACATCTATCCACTGAAGTCAACGAGTTCTCTGCATCATACCCCATACTAGTTCCTAGAAAAGGTTTCAGTTTGATTCATAAGAGCTCCTTCATCTGATTGGCTTTGATAGCCTCTCACCTGTCCTCTTTATGACCTCTCCTAGGTCTCCTAGACCTATGCCTCTCATAATTCCTAAAATGATGTGACCCCTTTTGCTCATCTCTCTCCTGAATAGGTAGGAACTCTTAAATAGTCTTTAGTAGCTTTCTAGTACTAGGTTCTTCTTAGTTCACATGCTTCTCTCCACTATTCTCTCCCCTATTCCCTTCCTGAACATGAATTTCACTATCAGTTGTGTGAGGGCTAACATGTCTACCCCTTCCTTTTCTCTACCTCACCATAAGCTACAACCCTTCACTACTAATCTAGTCTTGGTCACCATCCTCCTACAACATCCAAGCAATAAAAATGGAATACCAACAAAATCAACAAAAGTATGATATTTTAAAGCATAGTCACATGAAAATATGTTTAAAAATAGAAACCAAGAGTTTCTCAAGTTTTTCTTTTTCCTATGTCCAAATATACAAGTTTGAAGTTCAAGTCATAGAAGATAAGTATTGTTGTTCAAGTCTTGTTTAAGTTGACTACTTTTCATCTATTGGCATACCAATATACCCAGAGGTCCCAATGTAGAAACTAGGATCTAATACCAGGTGCAACACCCTACTAGGGAACCCAAGATAAATTAACCTATAATGTTACTAAGTTTTCTAAATATATTAAAAAAAAAAAGGATTTTCTATAGTGGGTTCCACAAACACTACCTCAATATGATGCTATCAATTTGTTAGTCCTACTATGCCTACAAGATCTACATCTTCCAAAGCTTCTAGGAAATTCCCTTCCTTCAATTCCAAATTTCCCCTCCAAACCTATGTCTCGAGAAATGAGCTCAAATATGTTAATAAAGGCTCTAACCCTACCTAGGGTTTCAGTTACATTAACATACAAAGATATCTCATTTAAATAAACTTTTATTATTTCAATTTAAGTAATTCCTTTATGCATGCTTAATGCCTTTAATAAAAATAATGTTTTACTATATTATTCCCACATTGTTTAAATTAGAAAGATGTTTAAATAATAATAATAATAATTTTAATTATTAATAATATTTAATTCCCATTATTTAAATGCAACTTCTAAATTTATTTTTGTTAAATTAAATAATTATAATTATGCACAATTCAGCCCTAGCAATTTTATTACATCTTGATATCCAAGATTTGACTTTTAATAAAATCATTTAAAAAATTTAACTCTATATAATTGATTCTCAATTAGTTAAATATAATATAATAATATTTTCTCTCTTAAAATTCTCATTTCATAAAAACATTTAATAATTTCCTTGGCTGATTAATTACACTTTAAAACCACAAAAATACACCACATACTGCTATACGAAAAATCAACTAAAAGACAAAGTATGAAATCAACTCAAGATTAAAGCACTCAAATTCATGTCACCTTGATAAACTCAAAAGGCTAGAGAAATTATCTATACTTGTCCTTTATCTTAGAACAACATAGGCTTGGGTTTAGGATGTGGACTTGAGAACTATCTTACCCCTTTTACCATTGAGATACTACAATAAGGCACACTCATCTTGAAAATTCTAGGAAGTCAATGCTCAATACCTGTAACCTGCATAAAAGCCAAGCATGTAGATATGCATATATACCTAAACTAAATAAGAAATGGTGGGGAGTGGTACATCATGCATATTTGGCTAGAAGGTGATTATGAGTCCCTCCCTCAACCACATTGGATACACCAAACATTAAGTAAAACATACATGTACACCATACACATGCAAGGATGGGGTAAGTAGTCAAAAAACCATATCTAAATCATCCATATAAAACATCATCATCAAATGAATAACCATGAGCAATGATAACACATGAAATATCCAAGGAAGAAGTAGCACATCAAATATATGATCAAAATATGTAAATAGTATCAACCAATCTGGTAACCAAGTACCACTAAATCACATCACATAAGCATGAAAATAATTCAACAATATAACATAAAAAAAAATAGGGGTAGGTACTACATATACAATACAAATTCTAATCTATTTGATCAAATAAAACTAATTAAATGCACTAACTAATTATATACAAATTTATTTGATTTAACATAAATAAATTATTCACTAACTAATTAATCATATAATTGCATTTATTTAAATAAGTAAATTAAAATTGAGCCAAAATCTTAGTGATGTTTTCATTGTGTGATCATGGGTGGAGCTAAGATTTGTGTTGATCCTAACAATTAAATCAACGAGATCTTCAAAAAAGGAGGAATTTTCATTTGGGAAGAAGGGGGGATTTTTGCTTTTATGGAATGCATGACTAGTGGGCACGACAAAATTGTTTCCAACTATTTTTTATCAACTTAGGATGAGAGAAGAGTTACAGTGTAGGACACGAGTTTTGAAATAAATGAAGAGGTCATTGTGACGTCTACTGGGATCTCCATGGAAGAGTGAAAATGCAAGAAAATAATAAAATTGTTGGACTATGATGCCCTCAACCATTTCTTTAGGCCATTTGATGAAGAACTTGTTAAGAGGTAGGGAGAGTTTAGCATGGAGGACCTTCTAGGTATCTTGCCATAAATTTTGGCACATTATCATGAAGTATTTCACTCTAGAAGGTAAGTTTATGGTGTTATACTTCTATAATCTCCATTTCCTCAATCATTTGTAGAATAAGGACCCCATTTCCATTATGTTCCTTTTACTTCATCCAATTGAAAGTAATATTAAGGCTATCTATAAGGGCAAGGAAAATGCAAATTTTCACTAGGGTCTCATGTTTAGGTTGTATAATTTCCACCATGGCTTGTGTTCCCCTATTATTGTGCCTGTCACTACTATGCAAAATGCTACCCCCTACGATCTACCCATGAAGTTGGCCCCTTTCATGCCAAGACAATAGGAAAAGGACTAAAATTAAGTCTTCATCCCCTTGGATTTAGTAAAAAAAAATCAGTACTAAGATCATCAGGTTTCCACAAAAAATGAAAAAGAGGTTTTCATAGTTGATTTTGGAGACCACACTAAAACCCTTGGTTCTCTAGGTCTAATAGAATCGCCAAAGAAATATGCAAGAAGGCCCTAAAGGAAAATGAGTCCATAGAGTTAGAATATTTCATTGTAAAAGCTATTGATGAGTCTTCCACCTACTCTTCTAGCAAAACCTATGACTCCGCTTCCCTTGCTGAGAAAAATCTCCCCTCTTGTTTCCCCTTTTCAAAATTATCTCCAAACCCCATCCCCACCCCCAACTCCTCTCCCATGCAATTCTTTTTTTAGGAGGATGCTAAGATGGATGCCACTACTCCCAAGGTTGGCGTGATCCTAGGGAACATTAAGAACTAGCTAGGGACTCTTGAAGGTGCAATCAAGGAGCTAAAGAAGGAGGTGGATGAGTTCAATAGGTGGCTTGAAGACTCCAAAAATCTTTATATCAAATTCATGTATGCTTTCTTTGTCACTCTCTTCATGTTGCAGGAGAAATCACTAGCACTAATGCCAAGAAGGATGAGGACTACAAGGAACTTCTTAAGTTCCTTAAGGAGGAAATTATTGCTATGTTTCTTTCCAAGCAACTAGGTGGAAATGATAACAAACTAATTTTTATGGTTAATGCTAAGATATATTTTTTGATCTATATAAGCCTTTATATCTATTTAAACTGTTTCTTTAAAACTGGTGATACCCACCCTACGTAGTGATGTGATTATATTTACTTTTAGTTTAAATAATTTTATGATAGCACTTTTAATACTCAACTTTATAGGTCATTTTACATTTTTGATAGAGGTAAGAGTAGGGTTGCTCTCTTTGCTATGATTGTGCTAGCTATAGTTAATGTGCCATGAATGAGCTAGCTTTGTTATTCCAAGAGGCAACACCCTCTTGCTACTTTTATTTATCAAAAACATAAGTAAATTATGTACTAACTAATTAAATACACAATTGATTTGATATAAATTGATATGATATAACTTTTATTATGTAATTAATTTAACTATGTAACTAATTGATTACATAATTTCTTTGACTTAACTTAATTCCTTTTTATTTAATAATCAATAAATCTACATTTTTCTCATAATGATTTGATAGTTAATTGATTTTTTAGTTTTAATTAATTTACCTTGATTTATCAACTTTGATTTGATCTAATTTTATTTAATCCTCTTTTATTTGACAATGTCTTGATTAAATCATTCTTCCAACTTTAGGGTGCTACAAATGCCCCTCTTTGAACTGATGTGCAAAGTACATAGTTCAAAGAATGTCCCAACTGTTCAATTGCTTGATTCCAAATTCAAAATTGATGATAATTTGATTGATTCTTGATGATTTGATGGTGTGATCCTAATGTGATACCTTATTGACTAATTTGAATGATAAAATATGCCCCAGTGATGATTTCATAAAATTCACATTTGATGTCCCCAATTAAATTTTTTTCCCTAAGGCTTATTATCTCCCCCCTCAAGAATGAAATTGAAATGATTTGGGGTGCATTTGATAAATTTGAAAATTTCAATTTTATTTAAGATAAATGATTTATTTTTGAAAATAGTATATTAATAGCACATATAAAGTCCCGATGAAGATTTTTGCTATATAAAAATACCCTGAGTTGAAAATTTTGCATTAATAAGGGTTAGGGGTTAAAAATGTGTCAAATATGTCCTTTTAAGATGAAAAATTAGGTATAAAAGGTTAATATTTTTAATTATACTCACTCATTTTCACTCTTCACTTTCACTATTCACTTTTGAGCTCTAAGTCTGCAAAGATAGCATTGCTTATCTAAGGCATATATTAGAGTGTGGTCATCATTTTCAATGTCCTAATATATCATCTAAATTGTCTTTGATTTCCATTTTTGAATTTAGATCTCAAATTTTAAATTTAGGAATTAATTTTTAGATGTGTATGCATTTTTTTAATATTTTAGTGCATTTGAATTTATTTTTTAGCACTTTGAAAATATTCTAATGCATTTAAAATATGATTTAGTGCATCCATAATGCAAATCAACACATTCATAAGATCCTTTATTTTTATTTAACACTTTAATTTTTTTAGAATAATGCATTTACATGCTCTAACACATCTAAATATAATTATAGTAGATTTGAATTTTACCAAATAAATTAGCACATTTGAATGGAATTTTATTGCATTTTTCAGTTGTTTAAAATCATTTAGGGATTTTAGGATTTTGTTTTGTAGTGCATTTAAAAAAATAGCACTTTTGTCAAAACACTTAGCATAATTACAATTTTCAAAAGTGCATTTAGTTAAAATAGTACATTTGAAATCTATAATAAAATGTTTCACAATTCAATTAGTTCTTTTGATTTTTAGTTGCCAATTAATGCCTCGAACCAAAATTTGAGTTTTTAAGTTTGATTAAGTGTAAATTTGCATCATCATGATGTTCGAATGCTTGCTTGGATTATTTTGAGTAAAATTAAATTCCAAGTATGTAAAAAATATAGAGTCACATGTGTGATGTGTTCTAAATCCAAATGTTTTTTGTCATTAAATCCTTCAGTGATGTTGAGTAGATCAATCTAATAGGTTAAATAGTGTCAATAGGCTTACTAATTTCCCCTTCTCATGGTTTAGAGTCATGAAAATGATGTACTCATAGTGAGAGAGTAGATAATTAGTTAATTAAGATAAAACTTAGATTAATGCAAGATCACCTCTTTGATGAAGTCAATAATGTGATTGTGTTGATTTGGAAAAAATGGTCATCGGTGTAATCTATATGTCTATGGATTAAATCATGAGCCTTTAAAGTTGATAGTGAGTGCATCTTCCAAAGATAGATAGATCATTGATAGACATGGACTTAGTTACCTATTAGATATAACCCAATTAGGGTAAAGAAGGGTTTGCTTACTATTGTAGCTAAGCATTGGTATTTGTACCACAACACATTCAACCTTCCTCTCAATGAAATGACCATTACACTAGAGGGTATTTACTACATTTTGAGGATTCTAACTATAGACACCATAATCTGAATACGTAATTAAGTAATCTCATTTAGTTATCTCTTGTTGGGCATTCATTTTGCACGAGGTCAACAGCAAGAATCCATAGTGTAATTCTTCTCTTGAAAAGAAAATCTTTTTAAGAATCCACTCCAAGGTTCAGTGTTTGTCTTGTGATGTACCAAAATTCGATCAGTAGAAGATAAATGTCAGTGTTCACAAGGAGGCCTTTGCTGGTTTTAAAAACCCTTTTATCTCAAAATTGAAGTAAAATCTATTTGTTGTCTCAAAATATCACACCAAAAAAACAATTTTTCTATTTTTCTATTTTTCAATGAATGCAATTCTAATAATGCAGCTACTATGAGGTCCTATTCTAACAGGGGGTTAGCAAAGCAAATAACAAAATTGAAAGCAAATAACATGAAATCAAATAACTTGAAATTGAAATTCCTAAACGGACATAAGCTACAGAACACAACATACTGCGAGTTAAACCTTCAAAGAATCGGTATGAAACCAATTAAAACAGGAGTAGTGCTTCCTAGAATCCACTGATGCAATTGTCAGTGAGAATCTTTAACAAATCGAATGATGTTTCACTCTTCATCAAATCACAAGGCCATGGAAAGTGCGCTCATGCGAGACAAAAAGCTATGCAGACACAATCGGGTGATCTCTTCTCAAGCTCGTTATGTCAACGAAATTCATATATCTATAGCAAACACCAGAACTAAAAGATCACACAACTAGAAACAACACAATAAACCTTTGGCTCAATCACAATCTCATGAATAAAATCCACAAAACAATGACACATTCAGGCAAGAATAACTATACTTCAAATGCTAGCACCAAAAGCATAACTTTATTGCATCATAATGGTGGCCTTTATTAAATTTTACAATAGGGTATTTATAAGAAATCGTCTCCTCAATTTGTGTTGAGAGTGAGGGATATCTTGATGCAATAAAATGCTTTTAAAATATTAAAATAAACTAAATATATACAAACTGGTAATCTAACTAGTGCTTAGAGGGACTCCATCCATATTTTATTCATTAATTGGATGCATGAGCCCTTTACATGTCTAAACAATGAAAGCATGAGAGAGAAAGTAGGAGGAAGTCATCAGTCGAAGTAGAAGTGCATGGAGACACCAAAAATAGAAGCTAGCCCTTCACTTGATGTGTGTCAGAGTTAACTTGCCATCAAAATGCACTCCCAATGCATGGAAAGTGCTATTTTTGGAACTGGCAGTCAACTATCGGTGCATCTCTAAATTGTGGACCTATGGAGTTGCAGCCCTCGATTGGGTCAAAATCTCAAAATTTTACTAAGTGTCAAAATTGAAATTTTGGCATCTGGGTTTTGTTTGTCTTTATCCAAAAGATATGTTTGGATGTTTGCCCTTGAATTTCTCTACAATCTCATTAATCTTAGCAGCATCGAGAAGATCCAAAGCCTCATGCTTTTCTTTGAACTTATGTCTGTAGTTGTCCACCTCAATTCGAGTTTCTACAAAATCTTCGAGTTTGGTGTCCAACTCTAACAAGGCTTCTTCTGTCTTGAAGGCTTGTTTGATGTCTTCATCACTGGATGCTTCCTCTAAAGTCTTTTTGAAATTTTGCACAACTACCTCAACTGGTAAAAGCTTCTCTCATTCTTCATCTTAAAAAATGTCCAAGCATGCATCACTGTACAACTTTTCTGCTTCAAAAATTTGCTCTTGGGCTTGATCCTTGAGCCTATGTATCTCATCATGCAATTTTTCCATCACTTTATTTCCATTTGCAATCTTTTCTATCCAATCATCTATCATGTCTAACTCTTCTTCGGTATATACATTAATTAGAATGCAGTTCCTTTGCCCTTTTATGGCCTATAGAGTTTGTAAATCCTTGCTTCATACCTATACCTCATCCATAATACTGAAGTCCTGCCTCAAAATTGCCATGATCTTATCAAAATTCTCTTGTGTAGCATGCAATAACTTCAGACTTCCTGTAATTATAGTGAAACCCCTATCCTCAAGGCTATCTCACCAATCCTGAAAAGCTCTCAAAAATTGACTGAGGTGTACACCTTCCCCTTCTCTAAGAATGGTATTCAAAGTCTCCTCACTACGTTCAAAATCAAGAGGACCAATAACTTCAACTAAATATCCTTTTAAGATCTCAACTTGCCTTTGAAGTGTTCTAATTTCAATCTCATCCTATTCCATATGGTTAAGAACCTCCTTGACTCCCATAGTCATCATTTGTTGAGAAGTATCCTGTGTAGGCTTTCCTAACACGATATCATTCATGACCAACCCGAATGTATGTGAATGTCTAAAACTGGATGAAATATGCATCGAGAACTGTGATCTGTGCCTTGGCCTCATCAGACAATCTCTTCCCATAATCCCCTTCGATGAATCAATGATGGAAAAGATGAAGGCATCATTCATAATTCTGTACTCCTTGCTATGTGGTGAGAGCTTCTTCTTAACTAGCTGAGGATAGACTATATACAGCCATGCATTAAGATCCTACATACTGCCCTTCTTGTACAACCTAGGATAGTCGGTGGCTCTCACTGCAAGTAGATATACCATATAAAAAGTCATATAGAAATTCTTCTTCTCTTTTACTATCGGTAGCTGGTCACACAAGTTCTCACTAAGTGTGGTGGCCCAATCCAGTGGTATCTTTACATGTTTGATGGTCTCAATGAAGTTGACCATGAATGGAGCGAGATGACCTGCTATAAGAAATCCCATAACTCTTCTCAGGAGAATGATTGAATATCCAATGTCATCCTTCATGTATCCTCGAGTCATATCTACTTTGTTGATTTTTTTCCCCTGAGGTGGCTTCTCAATGAATTATGAGGAATATATGATGTCGATGGCCTCCTGGTAATGATCCTTATGCCACCTCTTAGCTGCTTCATATGAAAGCCTGATAAACTAATCAGCTCTAGGTAGGTGAAAAACCCTCTCTATATTATTAGGTTGTAGATCTAAGACCGCTTCCCCAGTGATGCTCTTTACCACCCTTTCATTAGGAAAAAAATGCCGAGATAGGGTCATAATCAATTCAGCTGACTACACGGTCCCAGGATGTGATGCTGCATTTACCAATCCAAAACGAATTAAGGCAGATCTCAAAGATGATCTTTCAATTGGGTTGTTACAAACTCTCAAGAACTCTCCCAAGTCTGTGTGTCCAAGTTCTGTGTCTTTGATCTCAGAGTATTCATCATGCAACCATTATTTTGGGGTTACTCCTTGGAACTTGTACACAACTAGTTTTGCTGTTGATCCAGATGTAGACACCATCTGATTATATTACCTGCACATCACAAAAGACAAAAAAAAAAGATTAATTATTGGATATGTAAGAAAAAAAAAAAAACGTCCTTCTAGAAAACTTATTTGTTTTATTTTTTTTAAATTTTTTATTTTATTTTTTTTCTTTTTCTCTTACAACTAAATTAAACTAAAAAAAAATTAAATTAAAAAAAAATGGGTGGAGGCATGGCGGCATCGGCCTCATGCATGTCAAAAAGAGAGGGTGGTGAGCGGTGTTGTCAGCCCAAAAGGCTCATGCAGTGCCATGGCAGTGGCAATGGCATGACCAAAAGGGCATGCGCTATGCCACACTATGCGCCCAAAAGGGCACGGTGGCAGCAGCAGTCATGCAGCCCAAAAGGAACATGCAACATGGGCCGAACGTTTCCTCTCATGCTCATGCGCGTGTGCTTGAGAGGGAAGAAGAAAAAAAAATGGAGATGGGGGGGAGGGTCTCCATACCTCTCCCTCCTTGCTCTTGCACACACAAATGAGCAAGTCAAGAAGGGGAGAGAGGGTTTTATAACCCTCTCTTTTTTTCCAAGCATGTTGTACCTTGATGTGCATGCACGCAAGAGATTTGATGATGATTTTTTTTTGAATGCACCAAAATTCTAACTTATTTAACCAAGCTTTCTTCTCCTGACTCCCAAACTATGAGTCCAGGAGTCGAAAAAAGTAGTGGGTCCCCATTTCTAGTAAGGAATGGGGCATGTGTTGTGGAGAACACAACAAATAGCCTTAAAAAAAGGAAGAAATGACCAAGGTATTTCTTCATCAGCAAACATTCTTCCACTGTGTGTCAATCACCAACTAAAGTTTGAACACCTCGAGTGTATTTCAGATGACCTTGCAATCAAAATCTCTAAAGTTAAAACCTTCAAACTCAGTGTGTGCATTGTGTATCCATTCCCTTTGACGTGTCAAGATACCATCAATCAAAGTTCTCTATCAACTCAAAACAATCTTCCACCCCTCCCAGCTCATTCATTCGAAATTTCCATGAATGCTCTTTGTCAATCAATTGCTTGACCAGATGAGAGAATCAATTTGAGGTCTCTTGGTAGGATGCCACGTTCTTTTAATTTTTTGGCCTTTTGTATAATTTCTCTATGTCATTCCACATGTTAATTTTGATAAAAAAATAATTTTATTTGCAAGACGCTTTGTTTTGTAATGTATCTTTAGCCATTTCAGATTGTTAGAATCCTTCAGACTTAACACCGTCTTTTTTTTTTTTTTGTATCCTAACTATGCTTAGATTGTGTTGCCAGAACATCAGTGTCATTTCTTGGATTCAATCTCTTATGAACATCCCTTGCATTCCTCTTTTAGAACTTTAGGAATCTCTCATGCCAACAATGATCTTAGTAACCTTTCGAGGAGATCCCTCCTGCTTGAACCAGTTGAAGTTTGGATCATTCAACATCATCTTTGACTTTAATTCAATAGCACCTAAAACAATCAAATTTTAAAATTTTCAAAGTGTTGAGGGCTTGTTGGTCAAGGCTTCTAATTTCTAGACTAAAAGTCCCCTAATTCCACAAGAAATGTCAATTGCTTAGTTGGTATGAGACACATAGCCATCAAAATGTTTTGACAAAGAAATAACTCCTCCTAAAATCAGGACCAAAGAGTGGTTAGTAAAAATCATGAGAAATATCCCAAGTACACCTTACCCCCTAGGATTGACATAAATTTGAAAACGAACACATGACTGAAAGAAAACACATAACTTGAAAAGAAACACACTTACATAAATAAACACACTTGCAAAAATCAAAATCTAATCTGGATGTGGAAATGAAATCTAACTATTTTTTTTTTTTCCCAGGCTTCAAAATAATGTTTCAAAAATTACCCATTTACGGGCAAAGGTAGAAACTCCCCCTATAAGGAACTTAGCCTAAATGTGTTTTCTTTGAGAATTGTTGTAATCTAATATGGGCCTGTCCACTAGTGTTGAAACTTGGTACGGCTGCTCGACTTTTCTTTCACCTTATCCCAAAGTAGGATGAGGTTCAAAATCTTGAAGGATTTTATTGTGGCCCTCTTGTCAAACCATCTCTTAAAAACAACTTGATGTTTATCCATGTGCTCTAATGCAGTTGTTCATTTCTAATCCATTTCCAGAAGATTCATCAGTTAGATTTGTACTCTGTCAGTGTCATCAAGATACCCACTCATGAATTTTAAGACAGGAATCTTGAGATTGAGTGGGAATATTGGTTCTTACTCGTAAACAAGTAGATAGGGAGAAGTACACAAGGCCTTTTTAACTCTGACCCAATCTATCCATAAGGCATATTTAAATTGTGTATGCCAATCCCTAGGGTTCTCCTTCAACAATCATTTTATCATTGTGATTAAGTTCTTGTTCATAGACTCCACTAACCCATTTCCTTGTGGGTAGTAATTTGAGGAGAATTCGATAATGACTTTGTTTTCAAATGCCCATTGTGTCAAAAATGCAGACCCGTTGTCACATACAAGGGCAAATGGCATTCCAAATCTAGCAACAATATGTTCTTCCAAAAAGTCTGTCACCACCTTAGCAGTGCAATTTTTGAAAGTCTCTGCCTCTGTCCATTATGTGCAGTAATCCATAGCTATAAGAATGAAAGCATGTCTAGTTGATGATGGTGGGTTTACTAGGCCAATGAAATCCAGTCCCCATTTTACAAAAGGGCGCACCTTGTATACCGATTGTAGTGGCATTTCTAGGTGCCTTTCTTTGTTAGCACTGGTTTGGCATATATGACAAGAACACACATGTTCAAAAGTATCCTTGAATATCGAGGGCCAAAAATAACCTGATCTTAAAATCATGTGAGCTGTTGCTTTTGTTGAACCGTGTCATGTACCATACTTTTCATGAAAATGTTCCAAGATGTCCTTAGCTTCTTCACATCCTAACAATTTCAAATAAATCCCTTTGTAGTTCCTTTTATATAGCTTGTTATCAAGTAACTTGTAAGACTTGCATTTCATCTTAAGTCCCCTACATTGTGAGCTGTTCATCCATTTGGGGCATTGATCTTGTAAGAGATAATAGACAATATCCTGGTACCACACATTTGTCACCACACCTTGATTGATATCAACTTGTGAAACAACCATCTTCTCTTGATCATCTTCATCAATTTCATCATCAAATTTGAATTCCTTTTGATTTCCTTCCTAGTTGTCAGTGATCATTTTGGACAATCCTTATCTTCTGACTAATATCATAGATTGAATTTCAAGATCGAATTCTTGAAGTATTGCCATCCACTTTCCCCTTCTTTCACCAAGTTTATTCTGCATCAAAAGTGTCTTTACTGCTAGGTCAGGTACAATTGCATACACCTTACTTTTGAGTATGTAGTGACAAAACTTCTTTACTGCCTTGATTAATGCAAATGACTATTTATCAAGATTTGAATATTTCAACTCAGCATTCTTTAGAGGAAAACTCATCAAAGAAATTGGTCGCTCATCTTCCTTCTCTCTTTTTTGCGTCAGGATTCCTATGCAAGAATGTTCAGAAGAAAAGGAATAGATCTTGAATGGTAACTCGTAATCTGGACTTACCAAAACTAGGGCTGTGGAAATGGCAACCTTAATATCTTGGAATGATTTCTTTATCTCTAGTACCCATTCTATTTTAGCTCCCTTTTTGAGTAAATCATTGAGTGGGCAGACTATCTCTACGAAACCACTTATGAATTTGTGTACAAAGTTTATCTTCCCAAAGAAAGATTTCAATTCCTTCCGACTGTGTGGAGGTGCTAACTTCAAAATAGACTCAACTCTATCTAGATCAATGGAAATTCCAACTTCATAAATGACATGCCCCAGGAGCTTCCCTTTAGTAACACTGAACAAACATTTCTTGGGATTGAGAGATATGCCGTACCTATGACATCTATTGAATACCTACCTCAGATCAGCAATATGAGTACTTCGATCTTTTGAAAAGACAGTCAAGTCATCCATGTAGATGACTATACACCTGTTTATCAATCCTTTGAAAGCTTCATCCATTGCTCATTGAAATGTAGTTCTCGCATTAATCAACCCAAAAGGCATCCTTCTATAAGAAAACGTTCCCCACTTGGTTGTGAAAGTAGTCTTTAGCCTATCTTCTTCATCGACCATCACCTGGTTATATCCTGAGTAACCGTCTAAGAATGACATCATCTTTGAACCATTAATGATTTGCAACACCTCATCTAGTGAGGGTAGAGGGTAGTTATCCTTCTGAGATGCTAAATTCAAGTTGCAAAAGTCAACACAAAGACGAATCTCTCCGGTCTTCTTCCATATAGGAACCAAATTTGCCACCCATGTGGAATGATGGATAGGAAATATGATCTTAGCATCCAGTAGTTTCTTAACTTCTTTCATAATCAATTGTTCAATTATTAGATTCACTGGTCATTGTCTTTGTCGCAAAGGTTTAGTATCTAGTTTCAATGGGATGTCATGTGTGATAATCTCAGGATCATAAGTCTTTGATTCTTCATAGCTCCAAGCAATAACATCTTTATACTTAGTGAGCAATTTGAGCATGTCATCTCTTTCTTTTTGATTGCATGCTTTTCCTATTTGCACCATTTTTGGTTCTTCATCAGTACCCAAATTGTACAAGTCACATTCTTTGATTCCTTTCTGTTGAGTTTCCCTTCTATTGAGTGCTGATTTGTCATGGTCGAAGATGCGTTCAAGTTCAACCATTCCTTTCAGAATGTTGTTGGTTTTCAAATTAAGAATTCCATCATCATCCTCAAGCTCTTCATCTTCAGGTGTATCATCAATCTCTTGTCCTTGAAAATGGCGATTGCACATAATAAACTCGAGTGTATGTTGATCATCTTGAAATACTTGAAAATTCACGATATTGTCAAGAATGGAAGGAACGACAACTAGTTTGACTGAGAATATTTTTAACTTTTTTTTTTCAACTAGTTGCAAAGGGTTGGTTGAAATAGAAAAGGTGTTTGCTTCCACATTCTTTCTTCTTGGAATAGATTTGATGTTCAAAGCTTCAAAGTCATCCATTATATCCCATACCCTTTTCCTATAAGCGATTAATTTTTTGTCGTTGCATGAGTATATGTATTTTACTTGTCATATCACCAGTTGAGAATCCCCTTTGATTATAAGAGCAATGACTCCTTTTTCCAATGCAAAGAGAAGTCCTCAAATCAAAGCTTCGTATTCTGCACCATTGTTAGTACACCTAAACTATAATCAATATGCGGCATAGAAAGACCTACCCTTTGGGTTGATTAGTTCAATACCTACATTGGCTCCTGATTTTCATCTAGAACCATTATGTTTTCTGACTTTGTGCTTATTTGTCCTTAACTTTTATTTTACTTGAGTCTTGAACGATTGTTTCTTAGGAACCCATTGTAACTTTTCTCGTGTAAGGCTTGATGAATCTCCTTTGTATCCTATGGATAGAGGAAGAGTGTGTTTTCCTTGCTTCTCCTGAATTTCCCCTATTAGCTCACTAATTTGTTGAACTTTAGGTTCAGGATGAATGACTACTAAAGTCCATCCTTTACCTTTGACATATCATCTTCTTCTCTGAACTTTAATCATCCCGGGAGGAGGAGAAGAAAAACCTCCACCATCTGAAGAGGTATCGCTGTATGATACATTTAGATCTTCACTTTCCTCTTTATTTTGTTCAATAAGGTTGGATGAATTCATTGAATCATTGCTTTCAATAATTTCATCATTTGAGGTCTTTGAACTCTTTTTTTTCATCATTTGTGTCAAAACCTTTGCTACTGCTTCTTGGCATACTGAACATTCGAACTCTAAATGACTAACTTTGTGCAACTAAAAAAATCCTAGAAGGAGGAGGATACTAGGGTCATCTTCCTCTCCTAAATAATGTAGATTAATCACCATGCTTTCTATGAATTGTGTCACAGTCTCACTTTTGGGTACCAACACCTTAGGTTCTTCATTTTGATCGTGGGGTGTATTGTTTGGAACCATGTTTAATACCATCACTTTGTACGAATCCAAGTCTAATTGTAAGAATACTACCTCATTTGGGTCATTGTAATCCATGATCATTGTTTTCAATTTGGGCTCAGCATCTATCTTGGTTTGGTTGTTCAATCCTTTCCATGGCAACCACAATTGAGTGAAGTTTGTAGAGAACCATCCTCTAAGACATTTTGTCCATTCTCTACTCACGAGTAACTTTTATGTATTTGGGATGTCAACCACATGTATGTCAACAATATCCTAGATCTGAGGATCAACTATTAGCTATATTCATACATCTTTCAATAATCCAATCACTTTTACCTCTATTTTATCCAACTGTATTACCACTCGGTTAGAGGGTTGAGGATTAACTCCTAGCCTTTAAGCTATTGATAATGGCATCACATTACATGAAGCTCTTGAATCAATAAGAAAATTGTGAAGATTCTTTCCATATATCCTTATGCTCAGCAAAAATGGGGGTACCTCAACTTTTTCCTTGAACATAGTGGGCATTGCTTTTGCAGCATTTACTTCTTGTGGCACCGTCTTTTGAGGGACATTATTCATATTATGGGAAACCTTTGTATTATCCAATGTCTTCATGAGTGCTTCTCTTTGTTGTGGACAATTCTACAACATGTTGAACATGGACATATTGGCTTTCATTTTCTTTAAATCTTCAACCACATTATACTTTTTAGTAGACCAAGCAGGGTTCTTCAATATCGTTGGTATGTTCACTTAATTTTGATACTATTGTCCTCCTTGGGTTGGCCTTACTGGTGGTGGATTTTTGTTTGCTCTAGGATCAAGTGGAGTTAGTTGCAAACTAGGAGGAATTCCATTGGTCAAGGGATCCTTTTTATTTCTGAGATTATATGTATTTCGATTATCATTTTGAAAGGCAAACATCTCATCGTGTTGAAGATCAGATTCTTGACTAAAAGGGAGTGAGAATTCTTCACTTGCTTGTTGCTCCACTTGTACATTCTGTGTAGAATCATAAGATTCCAATAGCATTGCATTGAATTGAATAGGAGGAGGATTATCATTCACTTGTGGGTTTTGATTCACATCCTAATTACCATTATAGTACACACAATCATTGCTAGGCATAATTGGGCCATCATCATACTGATTAATATCAGCATACCGAATGTTGTTGTTATTAGTAGGAATGCTTCCATTATTTGGTCAAGTATTCCATTTTTAGTTTTGTCTTTGGAAGCCATTGTTGCGATTAGGAGGATTGAAGTTGTTTCCTCTGCCATTGTTTCCTGCATTGTTGTTACTATTGTTGTTGAAGTTCCTATTGTAATTCTGACCAAAATTGTTGTTGTAGGGGCCAACATTATTTCTTTGGAAGTTGTTATTTTGTCCTTGTGACAATCTAAGACGAGTCAACTTGTTGTTCATTTGTGACATGGTGTTCTTCATTTGACCAACTTCTAAAATGAGATTATTATTTGCTTCCATAGGAATCGTTGCTTTTTGTTCAAAGAAGGCTATTTTCAGGGGCTCATACCCTAGATATGTTATTGCTTGAGTTTGTGGAGTGAGTGCCTACTACAATGGAACTGGGTTCATAGGTAGGAAGCATAATTCCTCCTCCATTAGGATTAGCTTGCTTTGTGAACGTGATCACTTATGCAAAGAATTTATCCAATGTGTCAATATTTGCTGCAAGAAATCTTCTCAGAAAGATCATAGTAAGAGGATCCATAGCATTGAAATAAACTTGGATGGCAGCTTCAATCGGTATTGTGTATGGTGTTTCCAACTTGCAGTAGGCCATAAGAAAGTGATGATTGAAGCGTGAAATTGTCTCAGCTAGGTCCCTTTTTATTGATATGAATTGTTGATGTATCACTGTTGGATTGATGAATGTTTTGAATTGTTCCAAATTTTTTTTTTGAAAGTGTCCCAGTCTCTAATACATCCTAGTGGTAGGTTCATGTACCAATTGAAGGAAATTTCCCCCAAAGAGTAGGGAAATAAACGAAGAACCACATCTTCATTAGCAATTTTCTTTCAATTGCAAACTTCCTTAAAAACCTTGACATGATCTTTGGCTGTTCTTTTTTCTCTGTAAATGAACCTTGGACAAAATTACTTGGGATTCTTAGGGAAGTCATGGAGGGCACCTCTCAAGCTAAGGGGTGAATCAACTGCGTTTGTGAAAAAAGCCATTGGAGGATTTTGTGGACCTAAAGGTTGCTGGGATGGTGATGGGAGTGTTGGAATATGTGGAGGTCCACCTGGTGGTTGAAGGGGTGGTGGAGTAGAAGAAGATAACAAAATGTTGAATGGAAGTGGTTGAATTCGAGGTATTCCTCTGTCACTACGTGGCTTACAGAAATGAGTAAGCTCTAGAAATTCTTGGGCTCTTGGTGAAGATCTTAATGCTCACTGGAATGGGGATATTGGATCAATATCTTCTAGCTTGTATCAATTTTGGAAAAAGCACACCTCTGTAGAAGTACACTTCCTCACTTCTTTTGAATTTTGCACACCACAAAGATCTGCAAAGCTACAAATTTGTGGACTTGTAGACCTACAAATCTATGGACCTGCAGACTTGAGGACCTGTGTACCTGCAGAGCTACATACCTATAGACTTGTGAACCTAAATTTCTAAAAATTTCAGAAGTGATTTTTGAACTTTGACAGAGTGCAAATTATTGCAAGGGTGCACAACTTTTGAAATTTTATCAAATCTTTCTTGTTTCCAATAGTAGGTTCTTTGTATTGGGCCCTTCTTCTAGTGCCACTTCTATTGGGCGTTTGTTTTGCACGAGGTCAATGGCAAGAATCCATACTGTAATTCCTCTCTTGAAAAGAAAATCTTTTTAAGGATCCACTCCAAGGTTCAGTGTTTGTCATGTGACGTACCAAAATTCGCTTAGTAGAAGATAAATGTGAGTGTTCACAAGGAGGCCTTTGCTAGTTCTAAAAACCCTTTTATCTCGAAATTGAAGTAAAATCTGTTCGCTGTCTCAAAATATCACACCAAAAGAACAATTTTTTTATTTTTCTATTTTTCAATTAATGCATTTCTAATAATGCAGCTACTATGAGGTCCTATTCTAACAAGGGGTTAGCAAAGAAAATAACGAAACTGAAAGCAAATAACATGAAATCAAATAACTTGAAATTAAAATTCCTAAATGAACATAAGCTATAGAACACGACACATTGCGAGTTAAACCTTCAAAGAAATTGGTAGGAAACCAATGAAAATAGGAGCATCACTTCCTAGAATCCACTGATGCAATCGTCAGTGATAATCTTTAACAATTGAAATGATGTTTCACTCTTCATCAAATCACAAGGCCATAGAAAGTGTACTCATGTGAGACAAAAAGCTATGTAGACACAATCGGGTGATCTCTTCTCAAGCTCGTTATGTCAATGGAATTCATATATCTGTAGCAAACACCAGAACTAAAAGATCACACAACTAGAAACAAAGCAATAAAACTTTGGCTCAATCACAATCTCATGAATAAAATCCAGTAAACAATGACACATTCAGGCAAGAATAACTATACTCCAAATGCTAGCACCAAAATCATAACTTTATTGCATAATAATGGCAGCCTTTGTTACATTTTACAATAGGGTATTTATAAGAAATCATCTCCTCAATTTGTGTTGAGAGTAAGAGATATCTTGATGCAATAAAATGCTTTTAAAATATTAAAACAAATTAAATATATACAAACTGGTAATCTAACTAGTGCTTAGAGGGACTCCATCCATATTTTATTCATTAATTGGATGCAAGAGCCCTTTACATGTCAAAAACAATGAAAGCATGAGAGAGAAAGTAGGAGGAAGCCATCAGTCGAAGTAGAAGTGCATGGAGACACCAAAAATAGAAGTTGGCCCTTCAATTGATGTGTGTCAGAGTTAACTTGCCATCAAAATGTGCTCCCAATGCATGGAAAGTGCTATTTTTGGAATTGGCAGTCAACTGTTGGTGCACCTCTGAATTGTAGACTTGTGGAGCTGCGGACCTCGACTGTGTCAAAATCTCAAAATTTTACTAAGTGTCAAAATTGAAATTTTGGCATCTGGGTTTTGCTCATCTTTATCCTAAAGATATGTTTGGATGTTTACCCTTGAATTTCTCTATAATCTTAGTAATCTTAGCAGCATCAAGAAGATCCAAAGCCTCATACTTGTCTTTGACCTTCTATTTGTAGTTGTCCACCTGAATTCGAGTTTTTGCAAAATCTCTGAGTTTGGTGTCCAACTCTAACAATGCTTCTTCTTTCCTAAAGGCTTGTCCGATGTCTTCATCACTGGATGCTTCATCTAAAGTCTTTCTGAAATTCTTCACAACTACCTCAACTAGTAAAGCTTCTCTCATTCTTCATCTTCAAAAATGTCCAAGCATGCATCACTGTACAACTTTTTTGCTTCCAAAATTCGCTCTCGAGCTTGATCCTTGAACCTATGTATCTCATCATGCAATGTTTCTATCACTTTATTTCCATCTACAATCTTTTCTATCCAATCGTCTATCATGTCTAACTCTTCTTCAATTTATGCATCAATTAGAATGTGGTACCTTTGTCCTTTTATGGCCTGTAGAGTTTGTAAATCCTTGCTCCATACCTGTACCTCACCCATAATACTAAATTCCTGCCTCACAATTGCAATGATCTTATCAACATTCTCTTGTGTAGCATGCAATAACTTTAGAATTCCTGTGATTATAGTGACACCCCTATCCTCAAGGCTGTCTCACCAATCCTGACAAGCTCTCAAAAATGGACTAAGCCATACACCTTCCCCTTCTCTAAGAATGGTATTCAAAGTCTCCTTAGGGCATTCAGAATCGAGAGGACCAATAACTTCAGCTAAATATCCTTTTAAGATCTCAACTTGCCTTCGAAGTGTTCTGATTTCAATCTCA
This sequence comes from Cupressus sempervirens, assembly GCA_028749045.1. Lineage (NCBI taxonomy): Eukaryota > Viridiplantae > Streptophyta > Pinopsida > Cupressales > Cupressaceae > Cupressus > Cupressus sempervirens. The sequence goes on from CM053785.1 coordinate 676,881,259, forward strand.
TCCTGTTCCATATTGTTAAGAAGTATCCCATAGTCATCATCTGTCGGGAAGTATCCCATGTAGGCTTTCTTAACATGATATGCTTCACTTCATAGTCCTAAAGGCTAACAACTTCTTCATCTATACCTTTCAGAGGGTGTGCCACCTATGCAAATAAATCTTGGTTCCAGGTAGTAGTAATGAATGCAAAGGGTGTTGCATCATGTAATGGAGAGTCAAGCTTGTTCAAAATCTCTGCAATGTCACAAATATCATCCTCTAAAGTAAGGAATTAATGCTTAGCACTTCTCATTATTTCTTTTAGGAACCATCTTGGGATATGTCTTTCTATAACCTTGGCTTTGGATGATGAAGGGATGTGTTCAACTACCTCCTTCCCTTTATCGCTCTTTCTTAGAGTCTCCTGTTGTGAGGGTTCTTCTTCTATAGTCTCCATTTCTATAGATCCTGTAGTTTGATCCTCAATTTCTTGAGAAGGTTGTTGTATTTATTCTACTACCTGTGCCTGTTTTGATGGCTCATCAGTAACCCTTGGTTCTGGTTCTCCTTGTAATGATGATTCCTTCTGAACATGGTCTTCTGAACCCATAGGTGGAGGTTTCACTGAAACCTTGTCTACCATCATAACCTAAGGTGAAGATGGGGGAGTTGGATGAGAACCTTACATCTTGGGTGGCATCTATGTCCAATCTTGCTATTGAAGTTCACTTGTAGGAGTATCTCTAATCTTATCTCCAACCAATTTTGTACCCACTAGCATGAAATCAAAATTTGGGATGGAGAGAACATCATCACCTAGCTCCCTTTGCGCATTCACCCATCATTGTACTTCATCTTCTAAAGAAGAGAGTTCTACCATTTTAGCTTTGGTTGGTAGTGGAGTATTTGTGACACTCTTCTTTCTTTCCAATTCTGTGGCTTTGGCCAGTCAAGTTCTCCTTTGTAGAGGCACTTGCTCCTCCTCTTCATCTGATTCTGTTTCCCCCTCATCTGATTCTTCCTCAGGAATGGTTTTAGGAATAGAGGGATTAGGCACTAATATTTTATGAACTCTTTGCCTCTTGTTCATTCTAACATTGACCCTCTTTTGCTTCTATGGAACCATAGGAGAAGTGGGATCTTCATGCATCAGATGAATGGATGTCTCTGAAATCTTTCCCTCTTCTTATTGGCTTGACAAAATAGGAGGTAATGGAAAATCAACTTGGATATGAGAAATTCTAGAGTCTTGGGGCTCCTGGGGAGTAGATTCCTATTGTTGCGAAGGGGCCTATTCTTCAACATGCTCTATTTGAATCCTCTGAGGAGAGGCTTTCTTCCTCTTTTCCTTCTTCTTCTCTAAAGGATGGTAGTGTCCCACTGGATGATCAAGCTAGTACAATATTTTTGGCCTAATAGGAGACTGGAGTGCAAAGATAGGAACTTTGACTTTCTTCCCCTTTACCCTTTCTAGGCAAGCATGTGCATGGAATATCATTGTATCCAAAATTGGATCAAGTGGAAAGGGTTTCTTGATCCAATTCTTTTTCATTCTGATGACATGTCTCGCTCGATGATTAATATCATCTCCTTTCTCTCTATCAATTTTTGCATTCAGAATGGGCCTCTCACCAACTTTATCTGTATTGAATAAGGGATCTTGTAGCTCCTGTGAATCTTGTAGCCTTATCTCATCTGAGATGGTAAAATGGAGAGCCTTCTCTGCTAGATACAAAGTCACTCTACAATAGTCCCTGATATGAACATCATAGTCATTTGTGGCATTCATCCAATGATCTTCAATGACATCCTCATGATAGAACTCTTTTGCTGCCAAGTTTTCCACTTTACCAACATTGTCAAAGATGGTCGGGGAGAGTTATATTCTTTGAGAGGATAATTCTCCCATTCCCACTCGAGAGTTGGGATATCCTACTTTCTCTTTACCTGGTATGCTCCTATTACAAAAGGCCAATCCCAACAAGGCCTTCATTATTTTTTGATCCTCTCATATGCTAACTCAATCTGCCAAGCAATTTCCATTAGAACCAACTTGTCACTTGGGTATCTTGGGAGCTTCTTTGGATGGATGGATGCACCACCAACCTTAATGTATGTGAATGTCCAAAATTGGATAAAATATGCACCAAGAGCTATGATCTGTGCCTTGGCCTCATCAGCCAATCTCTTCCCATAATCCCCTTCGATGAATTGAATGATGGCAAAGATGAAGGCATCATTCACAATTCTGTACTCCTTTCTTTGCGGTGAGAGCTTTTTCTTAACTAGCTGAGGATAGACTATAGATGGCCATGCATTAGGACCCTGCATACTGCCCTTCTTGTACAACCTGGGATAGTCAGTGGCTCTCGCTGCAAGTAGATATACCATATAAGAAGTCATATAGAACTTTTTCTTGTCCTTTACTATCGGCAACTGGTCACACAAGTTCTCACTAAGTGTGGTGGCACAATCCAGTGGCATCTTTGCGTGTCTGATGGTCTCAATGAAGTTGACCATGAATGGAGCGAGATGACCTTCTACAGGAAATCCCATAACTCTGCTCAGGAGAATGATTGAATATCCAATGTCATCCTTCATGTATCCTCGAGTCATATCTACTTTGCTGATTATTTTCCCCTAAGGTGGCTTCTCAACAAAGTATGAGGAATATATGATGTTGATGGCCTCCTGGTAATGATCGTTATGCCACCTCTTAGTTGCTTCATATGAAAGCCTGATAAACTGATCGAATCTAGGTAGGTGAAAAACCCTCTCGATATTATTAGGTTGTAGATCTAAGACCACTTCCCCAGTGACGCTCTTTACCACACCCTTTCATCAGGAACAAAATGCCGAGATAGGGTCATAATCAATTCAGCTAACTACACGGTCCTAGGATATGATGCTACATTTACCAATCCAGAATGGAATAAGGTGAATCTCAAAGATGATCTTTCGGTTGGGTTGTTACAAACTCTCAAGAACTCTCCCAAGTCTGTGTGTCCAAGTTCTATGTTTTTGATCTCAGAGTATTCATCGTGCAACCATGATTTCAGGGTTATGCCTTAGAACTTGTACACAACCAATTTTGCTACTGATCCGGATGTGGACGCCATTTGATTATATTACTTGCACATCACAAAGGACAAAAAAATTATTAATTATTGGATATATAAGGAAAAAAAAAATGTCCGTCTAGAAAACTTAATTATTTTGTTGTTTTTTATTTTTATTTTTTATTATTTAATTTTTTTTTTCTTTTTCTCTTACAACTAAATTAAACTAAAAAAAAATAATTAATTTTTTTTAAAATGGGTGGAGGCATGGCAGCGTGCACCTCATGCGTGTCAAAAAGAGAGGGAGGCGAGTGGTGCCATGCACCCAAAAGGCACATGCAGTGTCGCGGCGCCAACGACTGCGTGCAGCACCACACCGTGTGGCCCAAAGGGCATGATAGCAGTGATAGTGGCGGCATGACCCAAAGGGCGCATGCTGTGCGCAGTGGTGCTTCTACACACATAGCCCAAAGGGCGCACGCAGCACGGGTCAGACGCTACCTCTCATGGGCGTGCGCGCTTGAGAGGGAAGGAAAAAAAATGGAGATGGGGGGGAGGGTCTCCATACCTCTCCCTCGTTGGTCTTGCACACACAAATGAGAAAGTCAAGAAGGGGAGAGAGGGTTTTATAACCCTTTCTCTTTTGCCAAGCGTGCTGTGCCTTGATGTGTGTGCACACGAGAGATTTGATGGTGATTTTTTTTTTTTGAATGCACCAAAATTCTAACTTATTTAATCGAGCTTTCTTCTCTTGACTCCCAAACTATGAGTCTGGGAGTCAAAAAAAGTAGGGGGTCCCCATTGCTAGTAAAGAATGGGGCATGTGTTATGGAGACCACAACATCTCCTAAGGAATCATTAATTACATATTAAATATATAATAGATCTATTTTTTGATTTTTTATGGTAAGAGGCCAAAGCCAAGGTTAATCATTATTATGGGTTGTGATTTATTATTATTTTAATTTATTTAACTCAAGTAGTCTTAAACCCAATACATCCTAGATAAGAAGGTTACAATTTACTGTTGTGTCGTAGGATTTTGTCTATTTAGTAGATTTACATTATTCTCTAGTTAAATAATCTAATTAATTGAATCAAATGATAACCAATCGTTTAATTATTAATTAAATCCATCTTCTTCTATTAAATTAAATAATTAAATAATACCTATTTATTTCAACTCCTAAATTTCCCATTTGATTAAATAATACCACTTAATCAATTCTCAACCCTAACCTAACCCTCAATCCAATCTAGATTCCATGGTTCTATTAGAGTGGGGTTGTTGTTGCACCAAAAGACTGATTTGTCAATGCCCAATACAACCACTCAACCTATAGTACACAGGAGGTGGTTAAGCCCTTATCATGAATCTCGAGGGAAATGCCAAACAAATTTCTAACAATCTCCCCCTCAGTGTTACTCAAGGGTTTGAGGATTCAAACTTGTGACCAAGCTCTGATACGACTTGTTAGAGTGGGGTTGTCATTGCACCAAAATACTAATTTGTCAATTCTTGTTACAATCACTCAACTTATAGTACACAGGAGGCAGTTAAGCCCTTATCATGAATCCTAAGGGTAGTGCTAAGCAAATTTCTAATAGGTTCAGACTCAACCCTACCCATTCACACATACTAATCCTAATTGATTAACTAATTAAACCTAGTTGATTAAATGACCCACTTTCATTTATCTAACATCTACACTTACCTCCTAATCACCCCATAATCCAAACCTAATCTTTATCTAATCATTTACATAATCTTAAGCATAAAGATTAAGAAATCCTAACCCTAACCCAAGTTAAATCTTGTTACATCCCCCCACCCCCAACCTAAGAGCATTAATGTCAACCTTAAATGCACTTCCACATCTCTTACTTTCCTCTTACACACTCAAACTCCCTCTTAAACACATTTTCCCCCTTCACATCCCCCAAAATGGTTACATTCCCTCTAAAATTCCAATCCCCTCACATGCGATCTCCTCGTGACACTTGTCACAAGGCTATGCATTTGAGAAATCATGAACCATGTGCCTTATAAGAATCTCCAGAGTTTTGCATCTTGATCATCCATTTTCAGCTCCCTTTGCCTATAAATTGAACCCTTCACCCTTCATAATTTATTCACAATCAAAAGTAGAGTTATAATGCTAATTTTAGAGCCCAAAGATACAAAATTAGCATTATTATTCCCATTTTGTATCCATAATTTCATAACCAAATCTAATATCCATTATCATTTTTTAATCCTCTTGAATTGAAGCAATCTCTTGAGCACACATCCAATACATTGGAAATCTATTTAGTAAGAAGCTTGATATATTCATAATGTTTTCATTTTTGTTATTTCATTCTCTTTTGGTCTTTTTATATATGTTGAAATAGAGTTAGTGTATGAGTAATTGAGCTTTATTTCTAATTCTTTTGCACACTAATTTACTTTCATACATTTTGGCATGTCTAGTGGGACCCACATCAAGAGTCATTTCCTCATCTATTGTAGGTTATTTTCATTTTGAAACTTACCATTTTCTAACAATTTTAATTGTTTGAGTGTGTTTCTTGGGTTTTTTTTGACTTCTTTATAGGTTGGAAAATTGCAAATTGATAAAGGCAACACCATTCCCATTTACACTATTAACATAGAAAGTAAAACATTCCTCAGTGAGGTCACAATTTTGGTTAGTGGGAACATGAATACAGTTTGTGAGATCATAGACACTTGACTCTCAAACCAAAAACCCAAGACCCATTCCTCTTTTCTTTGTCCTCTATCACAATTTTTTTTTGTGAGAATGTTAGTTGATTAGATAGGCACACTAGCTAACTGGAGGGATCACTCTTGTAAGCCTTCAAGTTCTTCATTTAAATTTGTTACCAGTTATTTTGATGGGAACATGGGAGTATAGGCTAGAATGAGTCTTTCTGTGGGAACATGAATATCAGGTATAGCTTATTGTTGATGTGTTTTATTTGAAAATTTTCATCCTTTTAGCTCACAAGTTTTCACTCACAGTTAGAGGAAATCTAGGTTTAAACCTATGAGAACACTATCTATCAGTTGTTTTTGACAATTTGACTTAGTGTGAAGGAACAAAAGATTGAAGGTAGGTTTATGGTGTTAATAAAATGAACTCACACTTTGATTTAAGCAATTAAAATGAGCCTTGTATGCATCACATCCTCTTACACTTAATTTTCATGTTCTAAAAATGATAAGGTAAAATTAATCCCAAAAAAAAATCTTGAATGTGAAGGGATGATTAAACAATGCTTTGATAAAACATTTCAAAACAAACACACATTCTTGAATGCTAAAGGGAGTGAAATGTTTTTGGACTAATCAAAATCTATCTTTTCAAGAACTTATGTTTTCAATAAAAGAAACTTACATGCTAATCATGAGCTCTTGAAGTTTTAGACTAAAGAACACTTATGATTAATTAAAAATCAATTTGGAGTGAATCCTTCTTGGTGTATTTAAAGGAGTGTTTTGCAACACTACCTTGAACTAATTCTTTCATTTTTAACTGGCACCCCTTTAAATGCATGACATGAAATCAAGTTTCTTATGTCTACATGTAGTCCCTTCAACTTCACATAGCTTGTGTGAAGAGAAAGATATAATAGGATTTGGTTCACTTCTAGAGAGGCCTATCAAACAGAAAGATGATTCCCTAGTGGATAATGACCTAAAACTAGTAATAGCCCAATCATTATATAAATAAGGTGCTGAGTAAACTCTTGCCTCATCCCCTAAAGCTTAGGCCATGTATGTTGATAGTAGTTTTAGGTAGGTGAATATCCCTACAACTTTGATGCTTGGTCAATTAATTGGTGTGGAAACCAGAGATTACACCCATGACTTATGGATTGGAAATCCTTACATAGAAACCAAATAACTCATTGAACTCATTTAATTTATCAACCAATGGTGTAGAATTGAAACAACATCCACAAAGTATATGATCTAAACCTTCCTAGTTCTCATTACTAAACTATGAAAATAGAAATGATGAATTAATGAAAATGAAGATGCTAAAATTAGGTACAAGAGCAAAAAATCTATTGCATGAGAATTGAATTACAAACATGATTCTACTATGTTTGCCTATGCTACAGGAACAATAAATATTTAGGTTACCAATGGCTGTTGTCTATCTATTCTAGGAGTAATGAAAAAACTACTTCTACTAACTAGATTCACTCACCAAGTGGGTCACCTTGTATGAGTGAATGAACAATTACTCAATATAAAGTGCTAAAGGCTAATAATGTCATTTTATTGATATCTGAGCCATCAAACTTACATTTGTAACCAAAAAACTATATTTATCACTATTTGTGGATTACAATTGACTTCATAACTAACTTATTGAAGTCCTATGCAAATTTTTTTTTATAAATTCTATAGGAAAACAAACTTCCTACATCTAAGTTACTTCAACAAAGAGGATTTACAAGAGATTTAATGAGGTACATTAATTCAAAACATGTTCACTGAGAAAGTCTCCCACAAATATAGTGTGCAATGGTTCTAGATTTGCACATAGAAAATTTACAGTTGTGTTGACCTAATCTTTTGCTAAATCATTTGGATGTGGCCTTTGCATCATGGATTTTTCATAACTCCTTTGATTATGATTCTTTATTTCCATGTTGACTTATTTATGCAAGAGGTTATTACACATGCCACATTTCAAAACATATATCCACTTCAATAACTTAATAGAAAATATTAAATGTACAAACAACTAATCATTACTCGTGATATATGGATACATGAACCTACCCCATAAAATATTTTAAAGGAAGAAAGAAACATTTTTATTGTTACACACACATGATTTCATTTGTCAAGCATTAGTTCTAACTATAGTATTATAATTATAATACCATAACTTGTCTTCAAAAACCATAGAAAAGCATAGTAGTCGAAGGTTTATAAAAAATATATGATAGAAAGTATTTATAATTAAGGGTGAAAAATCTCAATATAATCATAAAACATATCAAAACTAAATACTAATACAGGCTCCCATCATTCCCCTCCAACTTAAGGCATTACTGGTTGTCTAACAAGAACGTAGTTTGTGACTCTAGCTCTCATCCTAACATCACTTGTAGTACTCTTTCCTGATCAACCTTTTGCATAACTCCAATAGAACTCTTTAGATTCCCTTAGTTGTTCCCATAATCTAACTTCAACTCCCATATTATGATCATCCACATCCTCACGAACACCCAGGAGTGGATAAATAAATAGAGGAGGTTGAAATCTAAGTGGTATCCAAAAGGTTTGTCTAGATCTTCCTAACATCACATACTAGGGAGCACACCTACTTTCCATCACAAATTTTGGGGTGAATGTGGCTCCCATACCTATAAGTCGTGAGGTATCTTGATCCATCCTTGCATGATTTCCCTTCTGGCTGCCTGCACTTCTCCATCCCTCAAATATTCATACTTGAAATATACAACTTCCCTAAGTAGTAGCTTACTTTTCTCTTCTCCTACCTTATTATCTTCTACTCTCAACTAGTCATAGTAATATGTTAGGGGCTTCTTACCTTCAAGTCTTAACATAGCATTCATCTCTCTAGCTCTCATCCTAAAATCACATTTAGTGCTTTGTCCTAATCAACCTTTTGCATAACTCCAATAAAACCCTTTAGATTCCCTCAATTTTTCCCATAATCTAGCTTCAACTCCCATATTATGATCATCCACATCCTCACAAACACCTAGGAGTGGATAAATAAATAGAGGAGGTTGAAATCTAATTGGTATACAAAAGGTTTGTCTAGGTCTTCCTAACATCACATACTAGGGAGCACACCTACTTTCCATGACAAAATTTTGGGGTGAATGTGGCTCCCATACCTGTAAGTCATGAGGTATCTTGATCCATCTTTGCATGATTTCCCTTTTGGCTGCCTACACTTCTCCATCCCTCAAATATTCATACTCTAAATATACAACTTCCATAAGTGGCTTAATTTTCTCTACTCCTACCTTACTATCTTCTACTCTCAACTAGTCATAGTAATATGTTTGGGGCTTCTTAGGTTCAAGTCTTAACATAACATTCATCTCTTCTTCTCTAAAATGCATTACTTGATTCTCTCTACTAATTTCATTATGAATTTAGGACATAAAGGCTCTAAAATGAATGACACCCATAAACTTTAGTAGATTTTTTTCCCTATCACTAGGAATGATTAGATTATGTAAACAAAATTCGCACAAAAGATTTTGAACTATTGCAAGAGAATGTTGAAATGTATTATAGAAATCATGAGGTGTGGCTAAAGATGGATTGAGACCTTGATCAATTCTTGTCATTTTAAAATTCAACATCTTCTCTTTAAGAAAAAAAGTGTATACCTATGTAGGAGATCTACATTGAAGTAACTTAGGTATCAAATTGGTAATTTGAGTTACCTTATCCTACAATATGGTGATCTCATCCTCTTTCTCCAATAACTCTTGTTGACAATTATTAATTATTTGTCACAATATTCTTTTCTCGTCTAGCCACATGGTTATTTTTATCAAAACATGTTTGTATAAAATTATTCCATCTACTAAGGGTTTAGAAAGATCTAGTGAGGGCATTCAAGCTTGCTGGTCTACATCTATGCATAGAGGTCTTGCATTTTTTGCTTGTTCATTAATTTATAGCTTTTTAGTTCAATGTCTACCCAAAATAACCAATTTTCTCTCCATATTTTAAATCTATGGTTGTGGTGGTTGTTCCACTTCTAATTGTTTAGCTACTTGCAATAAGGTTTCCAGACCTTCACTCACAATTTGTTCAACAATCTCCACATTAACATCTAGACAATCCTCATCCAGATCTTTAGGATTTTCATTTGTAATTCTAGTGATTTCATCTTGTACATCTCTAGAAAAAAATATAGTTTCTTCATCCATAACCCCTTGTTCATCATCTGAAGAAAAATGAACCCTTTCCTTTCCTTTGGAACATAAAGTTTTGTGGCACTAAACCCTCATCACTACTATAATCTTCAATGTGGATAACACCATCACCTCCTTGAGTAGTATCTGGTTCAATATGAATAGTATCAACATTTTCTCCTGCCATATTTTCTTGTTCATCTAAATCAGGGATTTCTTTTTTTGGATCAAGAAATATTACCAATAGGTGTATTAGGTACACTAGGGTTTTGAGAAATTCACTCACTCCTCCTAACAAGTGTCTCAAACAAAGTTTTTGACACTTTTTTCCTCTTCTTTATTGATGATTATCCTTCATGAGATGCTACATGAGTTTATTTTTGCACTTTCTTTCACTTAGTAGGAAGTGATGAAGAGACATTAATACATTCTACATCTTCTAAGTGCCCTAATTATTTAGTATGTCCTTCTAGTGGTGCTTGAGCTACCTCTTTTTGTTTTTTGTTTGGAAAGGACTTAGTTTTGACACTGATTTGAGGGTAAAAAGGTTTTCATCAGAAACACTTTTCTCCTTTGCTTTTCCAAAGGTAGAAACATATGGTGATTTCTCAATAATTTTTTGTTTAGGTGGCATAGGGTTATTGGTAGAACTAGAGGGTGAGGGTTTGAGTTGTTCTATAATTTTATAGTCCATGTTGCTATAGCAATTATTGTCCCTACCCCTTGACCCCTATCCCTACTAACTTATGCGTATATGTTGGTAGTGGGCTAGTGTCCCTTACAGGGTTTGTGACATGGCTTAACTACCTCCTGTGGTTCTACAAGACTATTGGTTGTATCAGGAATTAATAGGTTGATATTTTGGTGCAACAAAAACCCTTTCCTTTCTAAAAATTAGTATCAGAGCTTAGTCACAAGTTTGAATCCTATAAGCCATGATGAGTGACCCTGAGAGGGGGATTGTTGGTAGTGGGCTAGTATCCCTTGCAGGGATCATGACATAGCTCAACCAACTCCTATGGTTCTATAAGATTATTGGTTGTATTGAGCATTAACAAGTCAATATTTTGGTGCAATTAAAACCCTATCCTTTCTAACATTATATTCATCCATCAATAAAAAATTATCCCAAGAAACAATGAAGCTTTTTCTTAAATCCCTCTATACTAGTTACTTAATCAAACAATGATTAGATACATAATTGGGCTTACCTTCTTGTACATAGCTACTCTACTTTTCAGTAGTTTGAAAAGGAAATGTGGGAGATTAACTAGCTTATTTTCATGACGTAGACAACTGAGAAGTTTAAAATATATACCATGTAGCTATTGATGCTAACCTTCACAACCAATGTACTACATAATGTAAAGGGTACACTAGTTGTAGGGTTCTTGGAGAGATATTATTCTCATACCTTTCTTCCTATCAATTTCCATCTATCTATTTGTATGCAGGGTAAATTGGATCCTAGCCGATCTTGGGTCCAAATATTCCTCAAATATCTCTCCTTCCTATGGAAAACCAGAAATGTCTATAATCATACCTTCATTGCACTCCACCATAAGTACCTTTACTATGGCAACACCATTTTGCAAAGAATTCAAGAATTAAAATATTACATCCTCATCCTATGTTATAAGCTTTAGGAAATATTGCAACCATTCCCTTCCCTCAAATTTAGGATGATAGACATTGTCTTGGTAAATAATATCATGAATTACTAGTTCACAATGAACCAAATCTCCCCCCATGACTAATGTTCTTGATTTCTCATCCACTTTAGCTAAGAATTGAAATAGAAAGAAGCACAAATTTACAAACAAGTTTTGAAAATTATAGAGCAAAGTTTTTGAATTTCCTTAAAAGCGACAAACACAAACAAAGAAAATAGTTTTCTAAAAATGTAGCCATAATGAGAGCATAATATGTCATGATTAACTTTAACTCATACATCCTTTCTCATAATAAATATCTTTCTTTTTTGAGTGACTTGGTATGAGTTAAGTATCAAATCAATTCATAATTTAACCTTTATAAAAAATATGACATGTTATTATAATGATAACACAAAGTTTTAAACTTACTTGAATCTAAATAATTATAGTACATGTAATGCTTTGCCAAGGGATCGAAAAGAACTAACCTAAAGATCTACTAAGTTTAGATAACATTTTTTTTAAAGAATAACATATACAACAATTATAAAATAGTGGAAGCAATAACATACAATCATACATAACCAACACATAATAGATTACATTCCTTAAGGATCCCAAGATGTTGAATCACATTTAAATTTAAATAATACTAAGTCCAATAACTAACACATCCACATGAAACAATAACTACAACTCCGATCCATTTAAATAATATACATTTGTTCTGAATGCCACTTGGCATTAATTCAGAATGCATAATCATCCATTGTATATGTCATAGGGTATGAAAGGCTAAAAGAATATACATTTATAAAATAGATTACATCATCCCTTTTGGATCCATGAAACAAAATATAGTACAATAAGTAAAATAATCCATCATATAGATATAACCATCCATCATAATACACAAAGATAGAATGAAAGCAAATGCAGCACAAGGAACTCTAGTCACGACATCTACAAACGGATCTCAACGGTAAAAGTAAAACGCACTACCACTTGACCTCATGGTAACCCAAAAAGGTCCACTCCCACCACGTTGAGGAGATAGTCTCAATTCCCAAATAGGATAACAATCCCAAAAATCAAAAGTAATATCTAGGTCAAGGAAACCCTAAAAGAAATCTAACTCAAAGCTTCCAAGATAAAATGACATCTAAAAACCCAGAGGCAAACAAAGATATGTGGGGAATCTATACTAGTAGTGGACAAGTGTCATTGAACGAACCAACTCTAGGGTTACCTAGCTATTCTTTTAATCCTCTAGCCCCCTGGTGACTCTATGAGGCACTAATATCCTTTAGTAGTAACAAGGCATACTAATAATGCATGGTCACAACCAAGCATCCTCTATACTCCCATCCTAGTCTATACTAGAACTTGAGGCATGGGTGAGGAAAGACAAAGACTCTTATTAGTTTCATTTTACTCTCATTTAGTGTAGTTTTTTCACTTATTAACTACTTATAATGGGTTACCCATTAGCCTCTTTAGGGCCTTGGCCTCCATTGCAAGCCACTTCCCAACTTCACATACAAATTACCTACCCTAGGCTCATAAAAGTACAAATCAAAGAATCACAGTTTTCACCTTAGCCCTATACAAGTGACTGGAAAGCATCAAAATAAAATTCATAGTAACACCTTAGTCCTTTACAAGAAATTGGAAAGAATCCAAAAATAATTGATCAAAGACTCAAAGGTTAAATCAAATAGGTCAAACCATTCACCTCAGTTTCACACAAGAACACTGGAAAACAATAATGAACAATAGATCCAAACTCTTCATAGAGCATACTAGACACATTACCATGGTTGAGTATAAAAGATCGAGATCAAAACATCATCATGATATTACAAAAAAAAAACTCCCAAGCCTCTAGTAATCATCCTAGGACTGGTCAATACTCTAGTCAACCCAAACCCCAAAACATAAAACAACATATAGTTAACAGTGTAGTTTCATAGTTTTGTTTGATTTTGAAGACACACAATTTGAGTTTAGAGTTAGGTTTAAGTTTCCATTTCATGGCACATTTTTTTTTTGATAAAGTTTACTATATTTCCCCATAAGCTTAACCCATTTTCACATTTAAATATGAATATCTCATTACCATAAACTCACAAAATAGACATTATCACCATTATGATCTTAAATTTTAAATAATAATTATTAAATAATTAGTTGGCAGTTATTTAATAATATTAAATTTTAAATAGAGAATTCTCATGAGAAATATTTCTTTCATAACATTCTATCAACAATTAATTAATTAATAACTAAATTAATTAATTAAATTATTTATAACAATTATCTCAATAAAACCCCTTAATTGATTTATCATATTTTAATAAGTTAAGAAAATTATTAATAAACATATTAATAAAACTTATTAAAATTAACTTTTAATTAATTACATTTTAGCTAAATTAAATTTTAATTATCTAAAACTTTAATTTTAATTAAATTAAAATTTTAATAAATTAAATATAATTTAATTTAAACTTTATATAAATTAAATTCAAAAAAAAATTCAAAAAAAAATTCAAAAAAGGAACATCATTTTTAAAGGCTTGCTGACCTGCAAACCTGTGGTTGCAAGTGTTATTGCTGCTGTGTGCAATAGTACCACCTGCTGTGCACAACCTTGAATGGTTGTGGGCAGGGGTGGGGTGTGGGAATTGGTGGCCCCACCCCACCTTAATTAGTATATACTTTTTTTAAATAAAAATAAAACCTCCACCCTATGTAATAATAATATATTATATGTTTGTATAAATCATTTAATGTATTTTTGAATAACGCTCCCAACTGCCTCTGTAGCTGTGGCGCCTAGGTTTTCTTCTGGCTTGCTGCATGGCACTAGTTGTTCTCTATGGGCCTCCTCTCCACTAGCTTAGTTGGAAAAGGGTAAGGATGGTAGAAGGATCAAATGATTTTAGGCTATGCATGAATTTGGAAGCATTTCTTCAATTGACAAGGACAATACTGCCTTAGCAAAACAACCATGCTCGCATTTTGGCAGACCCAAGAATGAAAGCAAAAGAGGGCATAGATGTAATGTTATGGATAAAGGTGTAGATGGAGAAAAATGGGGGGCATAGGGTTTTGAGAAAATCAATGGCCAGAGGGAGAAGAGCTTTAGCAATGAGGGTAGTGGAGGCCATGGAAGGGTAGGATGTTTTGGTGGTGGGGAAATGGGAGGCTTGTTAGTTGATGAGGGCATATTTAATGGTGATGGTGAAGGAAATGAAGGGGATGGGCTTGGTGGAGGTGAAAGTAATGAATGCCATGATAAAGGAAGGAAACAAGGTTTAGTTTCAAGACCCCTTGTGCAACAAAAAGAAGGGGGTTTGTCTATAGTTTTAGCTATAGGGGCAGAGGAGGAAGTTATACATAATGTTTCAGTCTTCTCTGAGCTTGGATTAATAGGAAGGTTCTTTTGGTTGTGTCTAATCTTGAGCGAGATACATGATTGGATCTCAGAGAACTAGGGACCCCTGTTAACAAGAACAGTCCAGATTTACCCTGTAACTAAAGGGTTTTTATCATAGTGTTTGAGAACACCTGAGATATAAAGATGGTCCTGTGTGATCATTTTTGGTGTTGGGAGGATCAAAATGTCTTGATGCTGAAACCATGGCACCCAAATTTTTGTCCAAATTTAGAAGGTTTTGAGACAATCCCAATATGGGTAAGGCTTCCATATTTTCCTTTACACTTATGGTTTAATTCTTGTTTAGAAGCTATTGGGAATTAGTTAGGTGAATTTTTAATGATAGATGAAGGATCCTCAAACCTTTTGCATTCCACCTATGCTCAAGTTTTATTTGAAATGAATATTTCACTTGGGCTACTGACAGATATTGAGTTCAAAACTTCAAAAGGGTGTTGGATTCAACCCTTGGATTATGAAGGCATCCCATTTAGATGAAAGCGATGTCACCAAGTGGGACACTTGGCTGCAAATTGGTGAAAAATGAGAGTCCAATGAGAAGCATCTTGGTGGAAAGATAGTGAGGAACAACACTATATGGTAGTGAAGAATGTGGATGGGGGTGAGAAACAAAAGAGTTTCTCACAAATTATAATAGATTCTCCACAAAGGATATCTCTAGTAGCCACAAATGTGCCTCCAAAACTGAATAGAAACTTATCAATTGAGGAAGGAAAGGGCAAGCAATAGGTTGAGGTATGTACAGATACCCTAACAGGATAGGAGAAGCGTAAATACCATGAAAAGGCTACAACACAAGTAACACTGCAAAAAAAGGGTAATGAAGGGGTTCTTCATTCTCAAAAGGAGACGATATGGCATATGCAAGTTGCAAGAGTGGAGGATAGGTGGCAAGTGGTGGAGGGAAAAAAGGAGAAGTGGGGGGCAAAAGAGCCTTTTGAGATGATCCTCTAGTCTCAGTCTCGAGGTAGAGGAAAGACATAGTTCCTTACCCCTAGTTTAGTTGTTGATTATTGTATGGACTTTTTGGGTTAGTCGTATCTCCCCTCTTGTTTGTTACTGGTTTGGACCAAGATTAACCCAGTTTCTATCTTTATTTCAATAAACTCTTATTACTGACCAAAAAGATAAAAATAAAAAATTATATATTTATGTTTTTTTTTAATAATAATAAAAAAAACAACATGCCATAAATTCTCTTTATATATATATTTATAAAAAATTGGTAAAATACTTTGATAGAGAAAATTCGATAAACTAATCAAATTTATATTCTAAAATTTCCATTTCTTTTCAAAACCCTTCCTGATTAAATTAACAACTTTTTAATCTATAAAACAAGGGTTTTCTAATTTTCAATCCTCATATATAGATAGAATTCGATATGAATATTAGTAATTCACAATGAAAGATTCGTCATAAACAAAATTTGGAAAGCATGATGTAGATAAGAATTTTGAAGAACATTATTCATTGTACAAATACAACACAAGACTCTACCTAAATTTGATGCTGATATATAACCACCCAAAGATTGTGAGAGAATTCTCTTTTCTCTCAAAACATTCTCTCTGAAAATCCCTTCTCCAAAAATCCTAGTCCCTATGAAATGAACTCTCAATCTTTGATAAGGAGTTCTCTCCTAAATTTGAGGCATTGATTGTGCAATCACGTGAGGGAACTTGTTGATCACAATCTTTTAACTCATTGTTTACTTTTTGAATATTCATGCACACTTTTTGCAATTTAAAATATCTTTAATAAATTAATTTCTTTTCTTTCTTTAATTAATTTTTGAAGCATTTTTTTTGATAAAATATTTATTAACTTAAGTAATAATAATATTTAGCATTTATTTGAAAATAATCTCCTAAATATATATTATTATTAAATTTAATAAATATTATTATGCTCTAAAATTAGAACTCTAAATTTCTCTAATTCTTTTATTTATTTAATTAAATATAATTAAATATTAAAATTAGCTTTATAATTTTCTATTAAATTAAATCATTAGATATTCTTTTAGTTTGACTTAATTAACAGAAAAATCACCATAGACCTACAAGATGAAATATGAAAAACCATCATAAAATACCACATACAAGATCAAAATCAAGGGTTATAATCATGAATTTACATCATTTGATGAATTCAGAAGGTTGATCATCTCAGATACTTCTCCTAATTTTCTAGGACAATTGGTTTTAAGGATAGGATTTGGACTCAAGAATTTATTTTGCCTCTCTTACCATTGAGATATTGCGATAGGGGACACTCATCCAGGCAATTTAGGGAAGTCAATACCCAATACCTACAATCTGCATGAAATCCATACATGTACAAACACATATATTCTAAACTAAATAGGCAATGGAAGGAAGTGGTGCATCATGTAGATCTCAATTAGAAAATGACTGTGACTCCCTTCCTCAACAACATCATAAACGTCAAACATAAATAAAACATACACACACACCATACACATGCAAGTATGGGGTAGGTATTCATAGAAAATGCATATAAATCATTCATCTAACTAACATAATTAAATAACTAAAGTCACTACATGAACATATATATCATCATCAAACAATCATGTGATAACTAAAATAACTCTCTCTCTCTCTCTCTCTCTCTCTCTCTCTCTCTCTCTCTCTCTCTCTCTCTCTCTCTCTCTCTCTCTCTCTCTCTCTCTATATATATATATATATATATATATATATATATATATATATGAAACAATATCCAACAATCTAAAAAACAACTATCACTGATCATCAGGCATAAATATAAACTAGCCTAAAAGAGTTTGTAAATAAAATTAGAAAAGTTAACTAGGGGTAGGCACTATAGTACATGCATAATAAATAAAAATATTGTGCATTCTCCCCCCCAACTTAACATAGAGCATGAGTCCTACCATACTAACATGAGAAAATATAGTTATATACAATGTAATACTAACCATAAAATTAAATAAATAAATATATGTATGATGGGTGATTATTGACCTTGCAATTATGGACTCTGCTACATTCTTCATTGTTGAAGTGAGGGTGAGGTAACAAATAAAAGAGGCACAAGGTGAATGGGAATTATTGATAGATAATGTAGAGTTTTACCATGGGTCTTTGATTGGAGTCAAAGAAAGGGTGTAACTAGGGGAGAAGACCTAGTTGGTTCAACTAGAGGAGGAGTATGAACTTTTTTAAAATCAAATTGCTATAGGAAATCCTCCTTACTTTGTGGCTTATGATAAATTTTAAGACAATGACCATTGATCAACAATTTGAGGCATAAAGGATCAACTATTGATAACTGTACAAAGCCATTATCAAACTCTGATATTCATATGGTCTCAACCATCTTGTTTGAAACTTTTCCAATGTGTGTTGATAGAAGAAATCATACAATAGAGTCCAATCACCAAAGGATAAGTTCTTGTCCTTGATGAATTTTTCATTCTATTTCTTCCTTTGCTACTAGATTATTTTAGCATTATGCATAGTAGATTTTTGGTATTCATCTAGACCATTTAGCTATAGTTTTCATTCTCTTTGTGCCTTAGTAAGATCAATATTTAGTTCTAGGGATGTTTTGAGTGTTTTATGTTCAAATTCTAGAAGCATACCAATTGATTTACCATTGACCAATTCAAAGGGTGCAAAAGTAGTTTTCCATGTTTCCCTATAGGCTCAAATTGCTTTAGGTAGATAGAATGCCTAATATTTTTTATGGATAGCTACTATTTTGGTCAAAATGTCTTCAATTTCCCTATTGGTAATTTCTACTTGGCTATTGGCCTGAGGATGATAAGGGGAAGATATGCCATGCCAAATGGTATATTTATTCATTAGGGAAATTATTAGATTGGAAGTCAACTCTGAATCCTCATCAATTACTATTTCCCTAGGATACCAAATCTAGTGAATATTGCCTCGTACAAAAACTATGCAACATTGTTATCACTATCAAGTTTCATAGGTTTAGCCTCTACCCATTTGGTAACATAGTTAGTGTAAAATAAACTCTATGAATTACCATTTGATGAAGGCTCTATGGGTCCAACAAAATAAATTTCCCATTTGTCAAAAGGTGTAACAATTACCTCTAGATTTAGGGACATTTCATCAGATTTGGTAGGTCTTTCCATTTTTTGGAATCCACCACACTTTTTAGTATATCTTGTTGCATTCTTATGTAGAGTTGGCCAATAGACATAACATGTTATCAATATTTTAAATGTTGTCCATTTTGCTGCATTGTGTCTTCCACATGGTTCATCATGAAACACCTGAAGGATTTCATATGTTTCATCTTCCTTATGCATCTATGTATAACATGAACAAGCCCTGTATAGAGCATATACCCAACAATCAAAGAAAAGTTAAAACTTTTCTTTGCTAACAACCTGTTCTTCTTAGTAGAGAAATGAGCCTGTGTTCTTCCTATAGTAAGGTGATTTATAGTATCAACATAACATTGGTATTTTTTGCTAATATATAGAATAGATGTTCATCTGGGAAGCTATCATCAATTGTTGTAAGATCTTTTGGAACATGTAACAAGAAAGAAAATCAGCTACTATAGTAGCATTCCCTAGCTTGTCTAGTATGGTCAAATAGAATTCTTGCATGAGTTACAAGCAATAAACCAATCTTCCAAAAATAATAGGTTTATTCATCAAATATTTGATAGTAAAGTGGTCTATATGCACAAATATTTCATAACTAATTATGCAGTGTCCAAACTTATTAAGTGCATAGATCACTACAAGTATCTTGTTCTTAGTGATAATCTATTTGAACTCTACCCTTGGAAAGTTCTTACTAATATAATAGATTGCATGTTTTGCAACTCTTTTTTTCTGTCCCAAGATAACTCCTATATCATAATCTAAAGCATTAGTATGGATATGGAATTGTAGGCTCCAATTAGGACCCTGCAACATAGGTGTTGTAGTCAATACTTCCTTCAACTATTAAAATTATTTTTCACACACTGGATTCTATGAAAAATAAGTATCCCTTTTCAAGAGATTATACAATAGAGCTATTATTTTCCTGAAGTCTTTGATGAATCTCCTATAGTAACCAACATTCCCAAGGAAGGTTCTAACATCCTTTTGTTTTTTAAGAGTTGGAAATGTGTCAAGATTACTTCAATCTTAGCTGAATCAACTTGAATACCCAAGGATAAATGTAGTTCCCCAAAAAAACTACTTCTTCCATCATCATATAACACTTTTCACTATTTAGAGAAAGATTATATCATTGGCATCTTTTGAGAACCTTTTCTAAGTTAGATTGTGCTTCCTCAAAGGTGGAACCATCATCCATATAAAATTTCATGGAATTAGCATATATGTCAAAAAATATACTAATCAAAACTCTCCCCAAAGTGGCAGGTGCATTGCATAGACCAAAAGGTAGAACAAAGTAAGAAAAGGTTCCCTAAGGGCATGTGAAGGTGGACTTATCTT
This sequence comes from Cupressus sempervirens, assembly GCA_028749045.1. Lineage (NCBI taxonomy): Eukaryota > Viridiplantae > Streptophyta > Pinopsida > Cupressales > Cupressaceae > Cupressus > Cupressus sempervirens. Next base: position 676,901,830 of record CM053785.1, read on the forward strand.
GATCGTCAAGTGCTATCTTTATCTAATTATAACCACTAAACCCATTTAAAAAGGAAAAATATTTATTACCACCCAAGGTGTCAAGAACTTGATCAATGGAAGGCAATGGAAAATGGTCCTTCTTACTTGTTGAGTTTAGTTCCATTTAATCTACAAAAACTATCCATTTACCCCCCTTTTTAGGTACTATAACTAGAGGAGAAACCCATTGACTATCAAAGATTGGAGAAATGAAAACTATGTTTAACAAATTTTGTAGTTAAGTTTTCACTATATCTCTTAATACCAGATTAATTCTTCTTTGAGGTTGTCTAACAAGTTTTCACTTTGGACTTATATAAATCCCATGGGTATAGAATTTAGGATCAATGCCCTTCATGTTATTATAGTCCCATGCAAATAATTTTTTATTTTCCTATATCAACTTGAGAAGACTTTGTTGGTGAACTAGAGAACGACTTTTGATAACATTCAATTCTTTTCTTGGACTGACTTCAACTTTGGACACTTTTTTCATGAGGTAGTAATGCATGAAGAAACTAAGGTATCTTAGAAATGTGAGGTGCATTTGGAGGTGAAAGGATTGCTTCCAAGGAACAATATTTGTCTTGACATAGTGGAAAGTTAGCACCATACTCATTTGACAAGATATCTAGAATGATATAATTATCTTCTCATGAGACCATAAGTGGATTCCTATCAATTAACATACATTGGTTGACTGAGTTAACTTCTACTTCATTGTCACCTAAGTCAAGCCATACAAATTTTCCATTTTGTAGGAGTGGTTAAGCAGGGGAATACAAAGTTAATTTTTTGTGTTCATTCCATTGGAGATTGTCATTTTTCCAGAATGACAAGCTATAAAAGAATCAGCAGTGGAAAGCCATGGTCTTCCTCAAATAATAGGATAGCCACCCAAGGTAGCTTTAGGGGATAAGATGAAAAAGTCCATATGATATTCCCAAGAATCTAATGTGCATTACATCTTCAACCATTCCACCATGCTTTACAGTAGAGATGTCAGCAAGTTGAAGGATTGTGGGGATTTCTTTAAAGTTAATGGTATTAAGGTTTTTCATGACATTAAGTTATGTTTCCAAGTCAACTAAATCATTTTGAACTTGAACCCTGTTAATAAAAATAGTAACCACATGGCTTCAATGATTTGAATATTTGGGGATTGACAACTTATCCATTATCAAGTCTAATAATTGACCCATAACATGTACTATTTGAGGATCCTTTCTCTTCCTACTAGGTTTTTTAATATAAGCTTCTCTAATGAGATTTATGTATGTTGTAATAGAATCCATGAATGGGATTTTGGTAGTCATCTACCTTAACTAATTAATCAATTCTGCTACAACCAAAATTTCAATATGAATAATAGGATTGGAAATTCTCTAAGGAAAGAGTGGAGTCTTTTCTATAGGAGTGGATGATGGCTTAGAAGTTTTTGCTGGAGTGGGTGATGGAGTAGGTGCATCCTAATTTTCAACAAGAAAATAATTAGAAGTCACCTCAGTAATTACATGATCCTTGAGAGTAGGAAGAGAAGTCCTTGAATGCAAGTGTATATCATTAAGAGTAATAGAACACATTTTCTATTGATTGGATTTCTTTCTATTAGCACTAGAATTAGGTTGGATAGGGAGATAGGTTTTCTTTAGCTAATTTGCATTGGATGCAAGAGGAGGAGGAGGAAATATAGTCTATTTTTGAGGTGGTGGTAGTATCACTTACTAGTAAGGCTGATTAGTTCCCCACTAAGGTGACTATTTCTAGTTACCTTGTGGAGGCTTTCATTAACTAAATTGCTTCTATGGTTGTTGAGGTTACTGCCATTGCTTATTTTTCTAATTTTAGTGAGGTTGATGCCATTGCTGGTTAGGATGATTCCATTGATTAGATGGGAGTTTTTACCACTAGTTATTCCATTGAGATTGGAATTGCTTAGACCAACTATTTTTCCAATTAGGACCTTATGGATAAAGATTATGGAAATGTTGGGTTTTTCGTTGAATATTATTATAACCAAAATTTTGCAAAGGGTCTTGAGGCATACCTTGTCTTTGGCCCTAAGGCTTGTATTGAGAAACATAGAGAACATTTTCATTCATATCTATGGCTTTGAAGTTAGTAGGCTCTAGATGAGTCTTTGAATTGGCCACTATCTTGAATTTGCAATTCCTCTTCGTTTCTCTATAGTGTAGACAAAATTCAATGAGGTTTGCTTCAACTTCCTCATTCTTCCTTTTATATTTCATGGTGTCTAGTTGTGTAGTAGCATTATTTATAAGTCCTTCTTGAAATTATATAATAGATTAGAAAGATCCACCTTGGGTACTCTAGAACCATTGATTTTACCAAGTACAATCCTAGCTCCTCTTCCTTTCTTTACAACTGCCCTTGAGTAATTAAGGCATATTGTATTTATATCATGCCAACTCCTTTGAGTAATATCACTTCCTACCATAAGATCCAATATTTAAATATTTCATCATTAACACCTTTAAGGAAAATATACTTTTGAGATTCATCATTCAACTAATGTTGAGTTTTCCTTTGTAGATTAAACATGAACTTAGAGACACAGTCTTCTAATGTCTCATCCTCTTTTTGTGACATCTTAAAAATATCATCCCCTTTCATATCATAACCTCTGAAATACTCCTTGTACTTTGTAATAAATAAACTCTTCATTGCATCCACCCAACCCCATAAACCATCATAAAGTTACCTCCTTTAGAGTAGACGGGAACCACTTTAGGTTATGGGCATCAATTGTATAGTCATAACTATGACATAGGATGTAAAACTCAAATAAAAAGGTTTATGGGTCTTCAATAATAAGGCCATAGAATTTTGGAAATGAAAAAGAAGGAATTTTCTTCAAATTATTATTAACATTTTGATCAGGTATAGGAAAGGGAAAGGTAGGTTGAGCTATCCTTGGTGGTGGAGGTGGTACTTCTTGTCTTGGTTGGTAGATTACAAGAGTTGGATAACTGTCCTAATATTTTGGTTCAAAAAAATGTCATTCAAGTGAAATCATCTTTCAAAAGATGGTGGTGAAGGAAAGTCCTCTTGGGAATCAACAAATAGGTTTTCCAATGGTGGCTCTTCTCCACTAGGTTGGTTTATTTCTTGGTTTTCAACTTGGGGATCTTTTCGCTCAGGGTATACATTTTGTTCTATTTCAAATGGGTCATTCTAAGGAAGGAATCTCCCAAGATGGTCTATTCTTCTATGCATACAAAACAAATAAAAATAAAAACTCTATTTTATGGAAACTTCAAAAGATGACCCTTGAGAAAGGTTTAGATTAACACCATCCCTTGGAATGATGCCAAAAATGCTTGGTCGATTAATTGGTCTAGAAACTAGAGGTTATGCCCATGAATTTTAGATTGGACATCCTTAAGTAGAAACCAAATAACCCATTGAGCTCATTTAATTTATCAACCAGGGATGTAGACTTGAAATGGTATGTGTAAAGTATATGGTCTAAACCTTCCTAATTTTCATTACTAAATTATGAAAATGGAAATGTTGAACTAATGGAAAGCTAAGATATTGAGAGGGGAGGGGTGAATTAGTAACCAAAAAAACTTAATCTTAATTCACCAATTAATCCTTCATATGTATTCTGATCTAATTGCATGCATGGAAAACTAAAAGCATAAAATCATTCATAACACTTTGATACACAATATGGTAACCTAGAAACCTTCCAAATAGAAAGTAAAACTAGGTTGGAAATGATACCCACAAGCTTTAGTACTACAATATAAAGTTGGCCTACTAAGGCTTATAATGATCACTTCTGATGATCTTCCATGTTAGGAGCAATAAGGTCTACTAGGTCCACCTTGCAAAAGGATTTATAAACATAGAGTGAAGTATGCACTTGGTAAAGAGGTTTACAAAAGATTGTTAAGTATACCTTGTGAAAGGATTTAACTGTTCCACCTATTAGGATAAACTAGTGGCTGATCTCTGATCTGCAACTTGATTTGCTAAATGAGATTCCTTTGGAGTGTAATGGTCACCTTGCTGTAATAGATAAATCTTTGCTGCTCCTTATACTATTGTAGCCTTTTACTTCACACTTCTGCTTCTTAATACATATTCTTTTATACTTCTATGTCTAATCTGGATCTGATACAATACATTACATATATACCAATCCAATTTAAAATTCATCAAAGTCATCTAGAATATGAGTTTCACTAGAATACACAAAGTTAGGCCAACTGCAAGTTCTCAAGTTTTGAAGACAAACTCAGTGAGGTTCTAACACTTGGCAACCATTATCAATTCTCAACATCATCATGCACTTGATAGATGTAGAAGCGTGGATCATACTAATCACTTCCAAGTAGTCTAAACTTAGTCTACACTTGTGACTCAATGAATTGAGTGAAACTTAGTATATAAATTGAATCGCTTGGTTTACACTGCACACTATCATTACGAGCTCGATATAAATTGGATCACTTGGTTGACACTGTATAGCTCGGTCAATGCTTGATTCACATCACTAAAGTTGTGAACTTAGTAAGCACTAGAAAACTCAATTTTCACTAATTAACTTGGTAAACACTATGAATCTTGGTTTACACTAATAATCCCCAACTTGGTAGATACTACTTGGTGAAAAATGAATATTGTTCCTAGAACTCAGTAGCAACTATAGAACTTAGTATAGCCTAAATTACTTGGTTAACACTATTAACTATATAATAATCTTGGTAGCTACTAACCATCGGATTAAGTGTGTATGTCACTAATAAATAAACTTAACTATAATGTCAACACAAACATGATTCTACTTTGTTTGCCTATGCTACAGGAAAAGCCAATAGTTATGTTACCAATGACTACAAGAGAAAAAAGTTCTATCTATTCTAAGAGAAATTAAAAACTACTTCTACTAATTAGATTCACTCAACAAGTGTGCCTATTTGGATGAGTGAATGAATAAATACTCAAGATAAAGTGTTAAAGAATAACAACATCATTTTATTGATATATGAACCATGAAACTTATAACTATAAAAACAAAACTATATTAATCACTATTGTTGGATTACAATTGACCTCATGACTAACTTATTGAAGTCAAATCAACAACTTATTTATAACTTCTATAGGAAAACAAACTTCCTACATCTAAGGTCCTTCAATAATGAGAACTTAACATATACTTAAATGAGGTGCATTAATTAAAAACACGTTTATTGAGAAAGTCTATGACAAATATAGCATGCCATGATTCTAGATTTGCACTGAGATAGTTTATAGTTATGTTGACTTGATCTCTTAGTGAATCATTTGGACATGGCTACTACATCATGAATTTTTCATAACTACTCTAATTGTGCTTCCTTAATTCCTTTTTGATTTATTCCTACAAGAGGTTAGTGAACACACCACATTTCAAAACATATATCCACTTCAATAACTTCATCAAAAGTATTAATTGTACATAAAAATAATCTTTTCTCATGACATCTGGCTATAGGAACCTACACCATAAAATATTTTAAGGGAAGAACATTTTCATCATTATACACACATTATTTCATTTGTTAAACATTATTTGTAAACATTATGTTTTAATTATAATATCATAACGTCTTCAAAAATAATAATAAAGCATAGTAGTCATAGGATTATACATAATATATGATAGAATATCTTTAAACTTAAGGGTGAAAACCTTCCAGACAACCATAAAATGATTAAAAAATAAATAGTAATATATGGTCCCATCATGGTCAACTAGGCTCTTAAATGAGACACACATGTACAAATCAATTGGAAGGATGCCACATATCTAAATGTGAAATAAATTAGTAGCTACTCCTTTTTCCTTGGTAAGGCTTCTCTAAAGATAGTCTCCATTCATACTATTGTTAGTATAAGTATAAGGCTACTTGGGATCTATCTCCAAGAGTTGTTGACCCCATGGAAAGGGGGCTGATATTTTTCATGGCTTGAAGAATCTATCAGGTGAAAATTTTTCCATTAATATTTGTATCATCTTACCTCTTAGATTGAGAGGGACACAACTAATGAGAATTAAAAAAATAAAGATTAGGATCCTCTATATAGGCATATGGATAGTATATTTTGAATAAATGACCATAGGGATCATGTTTACTTGAAGTGTATTCTTTGTGACATGAATTTGTGATAGCATCTATTAAACATACAAAAAAGTGTGGTCTATCAAATCCCTTTCCAAAAGATAGCACTTTTTTGCATTCCTCAAAGTTGCTTTGTCTTTTGAGGGATTATTTGTTCACTTAACCGAAGTAAATTATATATCTCCAAAACTAATCTAGGAAACACTTTCATAGTTACTATCTCAATATGAAAGTCAAAAATGTCAAAGTGAGACCTCATGATAGATCAACCTAAACCTAAATTCAAGAAGGTTAAAATTAAACCATATTTTGTATATAGAGAAAAAAATGAATTGAAAAGGTTGGAAATTGACAAAATATTTTTTAGACCTTTTTGATAGAAAAAGAAAATATCTAAAATATTAACTAGGAAGAATTGGAATCTAAGGTTTAAAACATGGAATTTAAATGTGGAGAAAACCAAAGCTTCATCTCATAATTTGGCTGCCCATTTGAGAATTAGATTCATTGTACTTTATTAAACACACTTTGCACTATCATCAACACACCTTAGAGTTTGTCCTTATGACCATTATTCAACTTTCATCATTTAAGTAGTTTTAGATCCATAATCCTTAGATCATGCTTTAGAAACCAAAACAAATCCAATTAAACTCCCATCTTAATCCCAAAACTTGATATCATTGTCTTTTGAGTTTGTCATCCTACATTCTATATTCATGGTCTTTTGTGACTCTCTATTTGACTAAATGGTGTCTAGGGTTAGTTAATCCTATCACTTGTGACTCTCATCACCTTGTTCTATAGGTTGGACCTACATTTTACTATGACACATCTTTCAAAATTCATTAGTCCATCCTAGGTTGACATGTCTACTCCATCCAAAGCTCAAATTTGGACAAAACTCTTATCCTTTCATGATACTAGGTTATCCTTAGGTCCTTGAGGTACTTCATGCTTATAAATTGTAATCTATCACCATACATGTTATCCCCTTTTCTACATCATCCATCCCTAGTCTTTTAGGATATCCTTTCATTATAAATTGGAAGTCATCCCCCCATTGTAGAAAGTATTCCTAACCATTTTTCCCCCTCTCACCAAAATGTAAATTTTAAATGGAAAACATGTCTAATGTTCAATTGGTTATTTCAATTTTGAAATTTCCATGTAGGTCCAAATGTGCCATGCTTTAACCCTTATTTTCCTAGGTCTAACCTTAGCCTTTGATGATTTTCATGTTATATCTTATGAAATATTTAAATTGTGACCATGCAATTTCTCTTTCATCACTTGGTTACAGGTTGTTAGTAGTTAATACTCAAGTAAGCCACAAGGGGGTGAAACAAGTAAGTCTATAATTAGTGCACCTTCGCAATATTTCATAGTGGCTTGTGGTTCCTAGTTATGATGGTGTGAGGTTAACTCCAATAGGAAGATTTCATGTGGATTGTAGGGTCAATAATGGTTAAGCTTAACTCAAGATCAGAGTAGTGGAACTATATTTTCCTTTGCTCCACATGTTCACAAGGTTAAAACAATCAACCATCGTTAGATGGGAAAAGTTGTGAATCTCATTGTTCACATAATGATAGAGTTAAAGGATGGAATCTAGTTTCAATTTTCAACCATGTGACTACCCTTTATTCACTTGGTCGTAGAGGTTTAAGGGAAAATCATGGTTAGTACCACAAAACTACAAAAGCCTTTGCTCACATTGTCATGGGGTTAAATGCCAAACCCTAGTTCTAGGTTGCGAGATGGTGATAGACTAACACATAAACAAGTGGGGCTAAACTGAAGCTTAAGCCATGTAGTAAGAAAGGGGTCAAAGTAAATTTGATGATGTGGTAATACTAGATTGGTTAGTACTGACAAGAATGGTAGACTATGGTTCTCCCTTGGCTGTCTTATCTTCCAAGAACAATGCATGTCATTATGGTGCTATAGGAAAATGTATGATGAAAATATATAGCAAGATAGCGACAATGCAACATGTGCACAATGGGCTTAGGTGGTGAATGAGAAGTGGTGGCTAAGTTCATAGTTGTAGGGTCATTGACATTTGATGTTAGCTAGGAAAACTATGACAAAAATGCAAAGGATTAGAATCATGTAGTTGCTGGATCACAATAGTTAGTGAAATGAAGTTAAGGCAAGCTATGAAGTAGCGATAAAATTTAGTTTCATTAGTCTGTAATTCTACAAGATAAAGTAGTTAGTTAAGATAAAAAGTGGTGAAGTTGTGACTAAGGTAAAGATGTGGGTCAACACAAGTTTTAATGGTAGGAAAGGGTGGAAAAATGTTTTAATATGATTGGTCCATGTGGTGAAGCTTGAGGATTGACTCCACTTGATTGATGACATGGGTGACTTGGCATGTTGATAGCAAAAGAAATAACTCTTAAATGGCAATTCTAATCTCCTTGATCATCCACAATCACTCTTTGATGTTACCCATGCCTAATAAATGAGAAGGGACACTCCATCAACACCTAGTTATCCATCTAGTTGATTAAGGCATTAATGGGCACCATTTCTATCTTCTCAAGGCTCTATTGGCATGAAATATATGATTTTTCTGCATATGGATGTGTACCATGATCATATCTTTCCTAGATTTTCAGCAATTGTTCTTTGTAACCTTAAATGTAGTTGTTGTACTTTGCCTTAGGTTAGAAGCTATTTGAGTTATGCTTGAACTATAAAAGTAGATTTTGTAACCCTTGTGAGGGTTAGCCTTTTTTTGAATCATTGGTATTGCATTCTATGTTCTACTACTGTAATTTTCTTTTGTCTATGAATGAATATAACTCTCTTTTGTACCTCATTCTCCCATCAATATTAGTGAAAATTTTCCTTGCCTCTATTGGTGTTTTGTCTTCATTTTTCAATCTGCATAACAATATCTACTTGGTCTTGAATGTTATAGAGAGAAGTTCCTTCCTTGTAGAATTTTAGTTAGTTTTTGATTTGTATGTAACTATTGGATTAAGACAAAGGTTAAATTAGTGTATCTTGGGAATATGTTGATGAATAGTGCATTGTTAAGCAAAAATAAGGTTGAACAAACTATTTTGGTGTATCACTGCCTTTAGATTAGATTAGGTAGTTTAATTTCATGCATTCCTTCTCCCTTTTCCTCTCAAAGAGTAGTTAGGTGCATCTTCATAGTAAGGAAGCCAACCTTCTCTAAAGACTCAATCTCACAGTTCAAGTTCCACAACTTGGATATTGTTTCCATGTTTCACAAGGTTGCCTTTAGGTAAAAGCTTTAGGCAAGGACGCAAGCTTTTGTGACAACAATTTTTGGCACGCTCGTTGGGACTAACATTTGAATCATTATAAGTTCATTGGTGTCAAAGAAGAAATTCAAATACATGTTGAGGAGATAGTGCTAATCTCAATATTTTTAGGCCTTTAGAGGCTCATTTTCAAGTACTTAGCAACTTCATCTCTAGATTCTAGTTCCTAGACCAAAGTTGCTATGATTCATGCCCAAAGCTCATACAAGAGCATCTTCTAGAGGTAATTTTCAATACACTAAACTTTCATTTCCAAACCCTAGAAGAAAGAGAAATAGATTATCTCTATGACTAGTTAGGAGTGTAGTAGTAACAAATACACCTACAAGATCTCTCTCTACTCCTCATATTAGTAGATCATATCATAGGTTCTATATTTTCATTTAAATAGGTCATTATTGCATATGGCACAACCTAGAGAAAATTCATTTTCCACCTTTAATGGTGGGAGTCCTCTCCTTTTGGCTCAAAGACATGATATCCTAGTAATAGCTCTCAAAAGTATTCCTAAATTTACTGGTGAAACTTCCATCTCCCCTATAGGACATATTCAAGAGATTTCAAATGTTTGTAATATACATGGTATTATAGAAGATGATGTTTCTATTATGCTTCTAGCTTCATCCTTAAAGGGAAAAGCATTAAAATGGTATAAAGGTTTATTCAAAACTCTATTACTGATTGGGATGGTTTAGGAGAAGGACTTTGTAAACATTTTGAAGACAAGAGTGATCACCTATCACTTTTAGAGCAGCTAATAACCATGAAAAGGGTACCCTATGAATATGTGATTGATTTTAGTTATAGATTTCAAAAGACATGGGATAGAATACCTACTACAGTAAAGACTTCCCTTGGTAATGCTTTCTTGAATTACCTTAGAGCCTTTAATGGTGACATAGCTAACACAGTGCAAACTATGGGGGGGGGGGAATACTTTACCAGATGCTTATGAAATTTATATAAGGGTATAAAATATCTTGATACAAGGGGGAAAGTTAGCTCTAAGGCCTCCAATGCATTTCTTCCTTGATATGCCCAATCATCAACCTACAATAGCCCCTACCAAGACTACATCTACAAGTCAACCCCTTGGTATTGTCCCTTTAGCCTCTACATCTTCAAATGGGATAGATGAAATTAGAGATATGATGTAGTCCATGATGCAAAATATAGACAAGAAGTTGCAAGGTCAGAAGAAGAGGCTAGAGAGTAGCTTCTCAGTAATGCAAAAGATGTGTAACAAGGTGGTGACCCTAGAAAGGAAAAAAATTCAAAAAAAAAGCCTCCCCTACTTTAGTATGAGGGTCCCATACATAGTAGGCCTCCAAATCAAAATTAGGATTATGTCCCATATAATTAGAATAGACCTATTGGTAATACCCCTGCTACAAATACAAACCTAAATAAGGCTTTAGTCCTCCAAAATAGTCTTGCTCAAGATAAGGACTTCTGCCCTTCTTGTAACTTTTCCTATGGATATTGTATGTGCCATAAGGTAAAGTCTTACTTACCATTAACTACACAAGAGCAAGTAACTAGACAACAATATAATGTTAACCAACCCACTGATGCTTCTCATCTACAATAGCAAGGTGATTGCTGTTTCATGAACCATCATTCAGATGAGAATTTTCATCCTAATCATGATGCTATAGCTCATAACACTAGAAGTAAAAGGAGAGCTGTTGAGGATGTTGCATCTCCCTCACTAATCAAGCTTCAAATTTAGATGTTGCTCCTCATGTGCTAGTGATGAATACAAAATCCAATATTGCTCCTCAACAAAAGTAAGACATGAGCAAAAAGAAGTCTGTTGAACCTTAGAATTCTCAAATTCAGACACCTATCCATGTAGTTCCCAAGGATTTAGTCAAAATGACTAATACTCCTTTCATTGTGGTAGATCAAATGAAAAGGACTAATGTTAATATCTCTATATGGGATGTTGTTGCTACTATACCATCACAAAAGAGGCTACTGTAGTAGGAGCTAGAGAGTATAGAGGTGAAAGATCAACCACATAGAGAAGATGATGCAATAAGATTGATGCAGCCAATAGAAGGGGGTGAATCAAGTAAGAAAATTATGCCTCCTCCCTTTTATGTTTCCTTTATCATAGGAGATAAATTAGTCCATACTTGCATGATTGATTTAGGGGCTAGTAGTTCTGTAATTCCTAGAAGTGTAGTTGATCTCCTTGGCATCAAATACAATTCCATAGTTAGGGATGTTCTCCAATTAGATGGTAGCTCTGTCAAGACCATAGGAGTCTTAAAAATGTAGAGTTGGAATTGGATGCATGCCTTGGTTACATTGTAACACAAGATATATTAGTGGCTAAGGTCAAACCCCATTTTGTAATTTGTCTTTCTAAAGACTTTACTGCACAAATAGGCATCTACATTTCATCTAATTAGCCTTATATATTTTTTAGAACAAGGTATAGAAAAAAATCTTCCATTAGAGAAGAGCCTCTATCCCTCAATCATATAGAGATTTATACTCCAATTCCATTAAACATGAATTGAACTATTTTTGAAGAAGATGGAGACATAACACATGAGCCTGCTACTTCTTTGGTAGAAGTGCTTGATTATCTCTTGTATGAGTGGGCCACTACTTATTAATTTGATCCAATACAAGAAGCCCTATAGACAAGCCTTGGTACATATTATATATATAAAAAGGATACTCTTATTCCTAGTCTCACAAAGACACAAGAAGATATTGATGGATTATAGAGCATGTTCTTTGATGGCTGTAGGAATAAGAATAGCTCAGGGGCTAGTGTCATGCTCATTTTCCTAAATTAGATAAGTATTATTTCTCTTATAGGCTCTATATCAGCTGCACCAATAATGTAGTAGAGTATGAAGCTTTGATCCAAGGTCTCCAACTTGCACAAAGGAGAGGAATCAAAGATCTAAGGGTATTTGGGGATAGTGAGTTGGTTGTTAATCAAGTAAGGAACTAGAACATCACTAAGAAAAACCTCCTCAAAGAATACACACATAGAGTCTATGATTTTCTTGAAGGTTTTTAAGCATTCAACATTCAAAGTGCTCCTAGGAACAAGAACAAATATGCTAACAAACTTGCAATAATAGGTGCTCACTATGATTTACTAGAGCATGTTGAAGATGAGAAGGAGCAACACATCAGAGTGGTGGTAAGACCTGCAATCCTAGATAATGATACCAATTGGTAGGTTTTTGACTCTGATGTGCAAATTGTCAACTTGCTACAAAGTGAAGCAAAATTCTCTAAGAAGAATCAATCTAGGCTACAAGGTTAGTATGGTGATCAAATCATGAATCTCATTTCAAAAAAGTTACCCAAAGGCCTAATCACTTTGGAGAGTATATTCAACCTTGATAATTAGGCAAGGAGAAAAGGTTTGAATCTAGCTGCCAACAAAGATGGTCATATACCAGTTGCAATCACTGATGAAAAGACTCTCAATTTGAGAAAGGTATGTTCAAAAATTGAACCAAAAAATTTTGTTTGCTTATGTCAAGAATTTAATGATGTATTTGCATGGACATATGATGATTTAAAGGGTTTTGACTCAAGTTTGTTTCAACATACCATAGACTTAAATGATAATACCAAACCTATTAGACAAAAACAAAGGCCAGTTAATCTTAGAATTGAGCCTATAATAAAAAAGGAGTTATCCAAGCTAATAGAGGCTAATATTATTCTTTCCTATTAAGCATTCTTCTTGGATAGCCAACTTTGTTCCTATTAGGAAGAAGAATAGGGAAATTAGATTGTGTGTAGATTTCAAGGACCTTAATAGGGATTCTCTTAAGGATCACCATCCTTTCCCTTCCATGGAACAAATCTTGTCCAAAGTTAGTGGTTTAGAGAGATTTTTCTTCCTAGATGGGATTTTAGGGTATAACTAGGTATTGGTTCAAGATTTTGATAGATAGATGGCAACCTTTACTACTAAATGAGGCACTTATGCCTATAGCGAGATGGCTTTTGGACTGACTAGTGTAGGTGCTACTTTTCAAAAGGCAATGGAGATGGATTTCAAGAATATGATTGAGAAGTTTTTTTTGGTTTACCTTAATGACATAATAGTCTACTCCAAGAATGTAGCAGATCACTTTGGTTAAGTATTCATCAAATGTAGAGAATACAATTGGTCATTGAATCCAAGAAAGTGTATGTTTGCCACTAATCAAGGGAAATTACTTGGACATATTTGTCTAAAGAGGGTTTGACTATTGATCTATAAAGAACAAAGGGAATTTTATCCCTCCCACTTCCTACTCATAAGAAAGGGCTACAAAGCTTCCTTGGTAGAATCAAATTTGTAAGGACATTTATTCCTAATCTTTCTACAATTGTTAAGCCTCTCACAAGCATGCTAAAGAAGAACATAAAACCCCTTTAACTGTAGGCAACTTGCATAAATCCCAAGTCTTATTTTTCAACAAAGAGTCCAATTCATCTTTCATTACAAACTCCCACTAAATCTTAGTATCCACCTGCATAGCTTCATCATAACATTTAGATTCAATAGCATCTATTAGTTAAATAGAGTACAAAGAGGGAGAAAATCTTTCTGGAGGTCTACTTAGCCTTGATGACCATCTAACATTCACTGGGGTGTGTGGTATTTGTTGTTGTAGTTATTACACATCATGAGGAATTGCTGGGACATCATCTATTGGAGTATCATCCAACACTACATAATCATCTTCTTTCTTGTCATGTTGTTACAACAGATCTTTGTACAACACTTTCTCATTGAAAATGACATCCCTACTTCTTACAATTTTATTATTTTCAAAATTCCTAAGCCTATAACTAAATTTATCAATGCCATATCCAACAAATACACATTTATTTGATTTAGCTACTAGCTTGGTTCTATTTTTAGAATCTATATGAGAAAATGCTTCACAACTGAAGGTTTTGAGAAAAGAATAACTCACCTTCTTACCTCTCCACGCTTCCTCTAGAATACCACAATCCAAAGGAGTATAGGAACCTCTATTAATCAAATATACAATAGTATTGACAACCTCTACACACATGTTTAAGGGCAACCCAACATGTAACCTCATGCTCCTTGAACACTCCATTATAGTCCTATTCATGCATTTAACCACTCCATTTTCCAATGGAGTTAGAATAGTTTTTTGTCTATGAATACTATTAGTAGAGCAATAATCTTCAAATTCATGACTGCAATACTCACCACCATTATAAGATCTGAGACATTTTAATTTCTTATCAGTCTTATTTTCAACCAAGCATTTTCATTTCTTAAAAGTTTGAAATACATCAGATTTAAGTCTAAGGAAATAAACCCATAATTTTTTAGTTACATCATCAATAAATGTAACATAATAATGACAACCACCAAGGGAAGATAGTTGAGCTAATCCCCATACATCTATATACACAAGATCTAATTTATCATTTTTTTTCCCTTTCCAATCTTCACAAAATTCACTCTCTTTTATTTTCATACACACAACTTTTATAGAAATCCATATTAACACTTTTTAGACTTGGTAAAACTTTCTTTGAATGAAGTAATTTCATAACTTTCTCACTCATGTGCCCAAGTCTGTTGTGCCACAACTTTGATACCACTTTTTAGGATTAAACCATAGACATAAATAAAAATTACATGCAAATATAAACAATATCATAAAATAATAAATCCCACAAAAAAAACATAAGACATCAAGATTTAATGTGGTTCACCCAAACCCCTGGGCTACATCCACCAAACATCAAATCCAATATTATTACAATCCAGTGATTAAAACCTAATTACAATCTGTAACCCCTTACGACTCAATACTGATGCAAGAAGTAATTTTTGCATCACACCTTATAAAATAAACCCTAACCCTAAGCCCTTTTATAGAAGTATTTTTTCTACTTTAGGTTTAAAATTAGTTACAACATATTAGCCATAAATTGTTGAATAATAGCCTGAATTTTTTTCGAGCTGATGCCTCGAACCCCAAAGAATTTGTGAAGTATGTATAGTGCTTCCCTGATCATTCACCACAAACTAACATTTCTGACCTTTGAAACTAACAAAACTTTTGATGTGGATTCTGTTAAATTTTTTTCTTCAACCATAACTTCTACTTGTTTTTCTCATTTTTCTATTGTAGGGACTACTCCCTCTAAGTCTTTTCTTTCTTCTTCTTCTAGAACCATATACCTTTTTATTGCTTCAAAATTCTCTTCTGTTACCTCCTCATAGTTTCTAGCCATTATTAAAATTTCTCTTCTCTTGTTTTTAAGTAGGGGCTCAATGCCCATCTTCATCCTCTCCAAGTCATCATCATTATTAACTTTGCACTACTTTCAAATTTGATTTTCTATTATTTTTCCCTCTTCTTCTACCATTTTACTCCTTCTATTTACAAGTCTATTTTACAAATCTTGAGGAATATTCTTTTAAATATTTTCAAACATCTTATTTGTCAAAATCATATTTCTTACTACTTCATTCTCTAATTACAATCTATCTATACTACTGAACAAGTGATAAAACTTATTTAACTATTGAAAACTATTGTTGTAAATGATTTGGTAATTTAGTCTCTCTACCTTAGGTTTCCAAGATATCTTACCCAGAGTCTTCTTTGTCTCTGACTTAGCCTTTTCAATTGGTCTTTCTTCTCGTTCTTCTAATTCTTCCTCATCTGATTCTTCAAACTCAATCAACTGTAGTATCTTTCTTCTCTTTCCCGGTCTATTTGATTGATTCTTTAGTCTCTTCTTTGATGGGGATTCAACAAGTTTTGACTTTGTAATGTCCCATTTTATTATAGCTTGGAAATTAGGGACAACTACCTTGAGTTTTCTTCCCTTACTTTGAATTTGAATGATAATTTTACCTTTGAGGATGATATATATAGATATTACATCACTTTGTAAGAATATTGAAATTGCTATCATCTTTGATTAGTCAATGAGGAATATGCTAAGTGAAATGATCTTCAATATTTGTATCAATAAAATAAACTCTTAGATCTTTGACTAGGTAGGTAGAGATGCAATATAATATTGTTCTATAATCACTTATAATGATTGCATTATTATCTCTAGTACAATCTTTTAAATCATACAAATAGTTTACACTAATTTCTTATAATATTGCTTTCTTTGTCTTTATGGTGCTTATGAATTTCTAAATGAGCTACTTTGTCTTATTATTTTTGATTGCCCCAACAATCTTATCTCAGGTCTTATTTTGTACGTCTGCAACTAGTAAATACCAAATGATGGATATATTTATCTTTTTTTTGACTGTAATAAGACATTTGTAATAGTTTGTCTTCCTACAATTTGTGCTTTATTAATATATAGCACTTGAATGTTGATAGTTGAAAGTTAATGTAACTGTCCACTATATCTTCCTTGCTATTGCATGCCACCCTGGTCTTCCTTCCTTTTGTATTGAGCTTGAGACAATTATATATTGTTTGGCCAAGATATGTCTTTTTGAATTGTGTTGTTCCATTATCACATGGTAATAATAATCTTCACTAATCAGTATTAGTCAATTAATGTTTTGACTCATCCTTCCAATGTTCTAAATTGCATTATCTAAATCTCGTGAGAGATTATTTTATATGGAACGATCAGCTTCCATCAACCAAAATGATGATTATTCATAAAGTTATAAGTTTATCAAACATAGTCAATATTTTTAGTTAGTGTTCATCTTTATTTCGTGTGCTTCCTAAAGTCTACCCTCTTGGATGATGATTTACAAGTCAAGATAATATACTAAATCCTTGTTTTCCTTCTATATATAGAGGTACCCAAATGTTTGATTAATATTTTATTATATATCAAATAAGAACTATCCATGAAATAGCTAGTATAGCAATGTACTTAGGATGAGTATGTAATCTTCCTCCCTATTGTTCCATGTATTTTATATTTATTTATTTTTATATCTATTCATGTTATTAATAAGGCTTACTAAATTATATTTCAATAATTTGATGATAATAAGATTAGTGAGATATATATATATATATATATATAATTATATAATTATATTTATTTTATTAAATTTCAACTTAAATAAGGGATATTACAGTTCACCCTTCCTATAATTGCTTGGCCTCAAGATATTCACTATTTTCTCCTTGTGATTTGATAGATAATCCTACAACAAAATTTTCAACCTGTGATGAGAAATGTCATATATCAAACTTGAAAAAATATAATATTAAATGTAAAAAAAATAAAAATAATCAAATGATAAAATTATCTTTATTGTAGCACTTCTTGTCACTTGCTCCAAAAAGGATCCCGACGAATAATCCATATGAATCTTATGAGAGACTTTATCTCTTTCTAGATATCTAGGGATATCTTGTTACAATTACCCCTCTCTATTTAATCTTTAGGAGAGACTTTATCTTGTCCTAGGTCTCTATGAGTATCCCTTTAGGATGTACTCATCTATATGTTTCTTTAGAAGAGATTTTATCTCATCTAAGGTTACTAGGGGTATCCTTTTAGGGTCATCCCACTCTATTTAACCTTTAATAGAGACTTTATCTCATTCGAAGTCACTAGGAATATCCTTTTACAATTATTCCCCCCTTTATTCAATCCTTGAGAGAGACTTTATCTCATCCTAAGGCCTCTATGGGTATCCCTTTAGGATTACTCATCTCTATAATCCTTCAGAGAGACTTTATCCCTCCCTAGGTCTTTAGAAGTGTATGATCTCTGTAGTTTAATACAAGGAAGTTTTGAGTATAAATACAATTGAATATTTGAATTAATATGCTTATTACACATTCTCATAATTAATTACTTATTTTTACTCATCATTCCAAAAGAAATAGGCATGACTACTAGTGAAAGTGAATAATTTCTTATCCTATTTTATCTTTCCTTCTTCTCTAGTATCAATTACCAATTTGATTCTCAAATTTATGCATCCAGTGGAATTTCTCTAAAAGACCATCACTTCTGTCCTTCATTTTGCACTTGGATACTATTCAAATCTCCTAGATCATGTCTTGATTTCTTATGTGACTCTTTTTTTTGTCTCTCAAATGTTGCTTCTATTCTATTAATTTGATTCCTTTGGTTACACTTGTTACTTGATGCCCATGGTTCTCTACACCTAAAGCATAAGCCTTTCTTCATTATGTCCTCTTTTTTCTTGAGAGCATCCTTTTCTTGGCATTGATGCCCAACGCCATTGTCCTTTGCAAAAATAACATTCTTTTTCTTTATGATTTTTTCTTGTGTCATTATTTCTATCTCTATCTTTGCTGATAAATTCTTAGATCTTTTCTTTGAAGGATTTGATTCTACAATTTTTTCTTTTCTAATGGATTCTTCCAAGTTTTGTGGTTCATGTTGTTTAACAAAGTGCTTGGTGGAGTCCTTCAATCCTTCTATAAATATATGAGTGAGTCTCTTTTGGAAAAGGTCTAGAAGTATAACTAATAACTCTTGGAATTCACAAGCATAGTCTTCCACTATTCTAGTTTGTCTAAGTTGAGTTAGTTCTTGAAAATACCATTCAATGTCTTTATCATCAAATCTATTCATTCAACTTTTGGGAGAATTCTTCATAGTATTTTACATCTTTATGTCCCAATGAGATATGCCTATGAGTCCACCAATCATTTGCTACTCCCTCTAGATGAACTATAGTGAATTTCAATACATCTTCTTTCATTATGGGATTTAGAATAAAAAATGTGTTTAATTTTTCTAACAATTATTGTGGTGTAATATTTTTTGAACCATCAAAATATGGAAGCTTTATTTTGTTAATTTTATGTTTGAGTTCTTCTTTTACAGTCCTTCTAGACATCTCCCTTCATTTATCATCATGAAATTCTCTAAATAATATCACTTCTCTAATTTTAGGTTCTAAAGCGGCATATACTCTCACAATATCTTCCATACTAGTTAGGGGTTGCTCGACCCCTTCCTCCTCTCTTAGATTCACTCTTCTAGGTAAGAATGTGGGTTGAGCAAGGCTGGAGCTTGAAGTTACATTGTTATTTTTAGAATTGACTGAATTAGTTTTTCTCCCTATGTTAGGTTAAATTCTCAAATTATTGATTGAGTTTCCCATGTTCTATAAGGCTTGTAGGAGGGATTGATTTGACTTCTCCATTTGATTCAATATAGTTTGGTTGGTTTGGTGGGTTTGATCCATATATGTTCTCACTTCATTTGCTAAGTCATTCATTTTAGTTTCATTTGTCCTTCTCTTGTAAGTTTCCATAATCCTTCACTCATAGGATGGCATGATTATGCTCTAATACCATTGTAATGTCCCCTTTTATTATAGCTTAGAAATTAGGGACAACTACCTTGAGTTCTCTTTCCTTGCTTTGAATTTGAATGATAATTTTACCTTTGCAAATGATATATATAGATATTACATCACTTTTTACAATAATTATTCTATATGGCTAATATTGATACTACTATTGTCTCTAACTAGTCAATGAGTAATATGCTAAGAAAAATGATCTTCAATATTTGTATCAATAAAATAAACTCTTAGATCTTTGACTAGGCAGTTAAAGATGCACTATAATATTATTCTATAATCACTTATAATGGTTGTATTATTGTCTCTAGTACAATCTTTTAAATCATACAAATAGTTTACACTAATTTCTTATAGTATTGCTTTCTATGTTGTTATGTCACTTATGAATTTCTAAATGAGCTGCTTTGTCTTATTATTGTTGATTGCCCCAACAGTGTTATCTTAGGTCTTATTTTTTATGTTTGCAACTAGTAAGTACCAAATGATGGATAGATCCATCTCCGTTTTGAATGTAATAAGACTTTTGTAATAGTCCGTTTTCTTGCAATTTGTGCTTTATTACTATATAGCACCTGAATGTCGATAGTTGAAAGTTAATGTAAATGTCCACTATATCTTCCTCACTATTGCATGCCACCCTGGTGTTCCTTCCTTCCTTTGGTACTAAGCTTGAGAGAATTATATATAGTTTGGTCATAATATGTCTTTTTGAATTGCGTTATTTCATTATCGCATGGTGACAATAATCTTCACTAATATGTATTAGTAAATTTATGTTTTGACTCATCCCTGCAATGTTTCGAATTGTGTTGTCTAAATCTCATGAGAGATTATTTTATGTGGAATGATTGGATTCCATCAAACAAAATGATGATTATTCATAAGTAATATGTTTATCAAACATAGTCAATATTTGTAGTTGGTGGTTATCCTTATTTTGTGTGCTTCCCAAAGTCTGCCCTCTTAGATGATGATGTATGGGTAAAGATAATATATTGAATCTTTTTTTTCTTTCTATATATAGAGGTACTTATATGTTTGATTAATATTTTATTATATATCAAATAAGAGCTATACATGAAATAGCTAGTATAGTTATGTACTTAGGATGAGTATGTAATATTCCTCCCTATTGTTCCATGTATTTTATATTTTTATATATTTTTATATCTATTCATGTTATTAATATGTCTTACTAAATTATATTTCAATAATTTGATGGTAGTATGATTAGTGATAAATATTTTTATTATATATATATATATATATATATAATATATATATTATATATCATTATTTGATTTTATTTATTTATTAAATTTCAACTTAAATAGGAGATATTATAGACTTTACCTTAGAAAGTCTTTCAGACTTATTTGTGCTAGGAGTGGTGAGAGACTGTTCTTCAATTATTGTTACCTCCTCTTCATCCTTCTCCTTCAATATAGGTCTCTCAATATTGGGTTTCATTCGAGATGTTTCTACATAGGGAGCACTTGGTATTTGAGTGGATGGCCTTGCAATTGTGACCCCTTCTCCCACTCTAGCAACTACTAGAGGTGTAGCAACTAAAATATTAGTTTGTCCACTAGCTCTCATTTCAAGAGCTATTCTCAATGCCTCTCTAAATTTTTTAAGACTCATTCCTAATTCCTTTCTCATGGTCTCAACCTTCTTCTCAATTTTCTTCTTAATCTCCTTCTTGTGGAGCTCACTATTTACCTCTTTCACTTTTTCTTCATATGTCACCCATCTAGGACATGTCAAGTCCTTTTATGATCCTAGGACTATCTTAACATAACCCTCAATTAATTCCTCACTCATTTCGTAGCCCATAGGGCCAATGAATTTTAACCTTGGTTCCACTACCTCCATGCATGTAACATCTATTTCTACGATAAAACATATGTCATTCTTATATTTATCTACTAATGCTAGTGGAATTTTGAACCTTATCTTCATGGCTAACTTGAAGTTCATCATTTTTGAGATATCTTTTTTTATCTTTTCTTCTGACTCTCTTCTATAGTATCTAGTTATCATGCTCATTGTACACCAATTAGTATCCTCATCTTGATTAATCATACCACAACACTTTCTTATTACTTGGAAAAATAAATGTGTCAATAGTGATTCCAATCTATACACTACATTCTTGGTTTTCTTCAATCTTTCTATGTTGTCTAACAACTGTTGTTTCACAATCTCACACAAGTTAACTCTCTACTTCTTTTCTACCATTAGGTACTTTGCTACCATTAGGTAAGCTACATGGATGAATCCAATAGGCACAAATTTCACTCTAGAGATTTAGTTCAACTTGTAATTGATAATTTTTCTAATCAATCTGATATCAGTTTGTTTTATTAGATTAGACTTCATATTCCTTCCATCAGATTTAGTTTCTAGGTTTACTTCAACTTGCTTCTTTTTATTTATCTCATTTACCAAATGTCATCCTTCATTACTTAGGCCAGTGAGTTTATGGATCAGATTGTTATCAATCATTATAGGAATGTCAACTACCTAGAACATCCCTTTATGAATTCTTCTTAGAATGATTTGGCACCATTCGTGATTATCAAAATCCATGTAAAACATCTGATTGATAATGTTCATTTTTTAAGGTTTTATATGCTTTTTTTAGAGATTAATCATTGTTAATAATTACATTAAGCTCCTTTTGGATATCACAATCACCAATTCTTTTGAGTTTATAGTGAATATACAATCTAACATCTTTGAAATATAACATGTTATGTCGAACTTGCAAAAATTCACCAAGAGGATCATCTACCAAAGATACATATGGGTGTTTGTTAAATTTGTACCTTGGCCTCTCACTAACATCACAGAGTGTGGGATTTTACATCTAAACTGATTTAAAGCTTCAAAAATGCAATTACAATTTAGTAAAATATCTAAAATTTGTGTAAATAGGGCTTCCTTTAGTTCACACTTGAAAACACTTCAATTTTCCTTCAATTAACCATGACTTTGCTTTTTAATATTCTTAACTTCTTCACACAATCAAATGATACAAACAATCTTGTTTGCATCCTTTAAATCTTTTTAAATTGAACTTCACATTGATTGTGTAACTACTTAGTCTACAAAAAGTTGTTCCTATTTACGAGTAAACTTGATTCTTTTTGAATGACTTCCTGCAATCTTTAAATAATTTGTTCACATAAACATAGCTTCCTCATGGTCTGTTCTTCCTTTTGATAACTTTTCAAGTCTCAATTTGATCTCTAAGTCTTGTTCCATCTCTCTAGTATTCTCTCTTTAATAGACCCATGCTTAATACAAATAGGATGAATCACATATAATTGTTGATTTCAATCTTTAATTCAATACATCAAAATATTATTCTTCCAATACTATTTTTGAACTTTATGGATTCTTTTCCTTCACTAATACTTCTTTGAATTATTCAACATGTTCTCATAGTTCATCTTTCTAACTATTATTTCTACCATCATTCCTTTTGACATTTCTTTTATTGTTCCTTCTAAAGTTTGGGTTCTTGCTAATGTTCCTCATATCCATTTTGTAAAATCTTTCTATGTGACCAAAGTTGTTGCGTAACTAAAATATTGGTGTACTCCTTTGATTAGGTCCATTCTAATTAACTGGTGCTCTATAATTTTTGGAAATGTGTCCAAAGATGTTACACTTGTAACACACAATGTTACTCATTCCATTAGACCTTTCTCTTCATTATATTTTCTTGAGGATCTCCTTATTTTATTACCTATAGGGTTAGTATCCCTAAACATTATACTATTTCTATTATTACTATCAAACTTAGGTTTACTATAATCAATTGCTTTATGACCATAATCATGACAATTATAACAATAAAAATTTGTGATAGGTTTGAATGAATTTCCTATATAATCTCTCTTCATATGACCAAATTCATTACATAGAAAGCATCTACCTTTGAATTCATACCTTACCTCTTTAGGTGGTTCAACTTTATCTATTTTATTAGGTTCATCACATTTCTCAAGTTGATTTAATTGTTCAACTTCTTAATCTTTTGATTGACTTGGTTCAAACTCATTCTGATCATTCTTCTTAGGTTTAGGGGTTTCAACAACTAGATCTGGTTCCTTTCTTGCTTCATATTTCTTTGCTAATTTTTCTCCAATCAAATATCCAAGACTAGTCTTATCATATGAAGGTCTTTGATAATATAGTTGCTCATCAATTTCTCACTACTAGAATATAACTTTTCTAAATGTATCTTAGCCTAGGTTAGTTTTCTTTCACAATAGTATTGTACTTCTCAAGTTTTGCATGCTCTATTTTGATGGAATCAAGTTTAGATGTTATTTGTATAATATGGGATCTAAGATATGAATTTTCAAATTTGAAATTTGACTCAGTCTTCCTATCATCTTTCTTCAAACTTGGTTTTAGTTCAACAATCTTCAACTCATGTTTTAGAATCTCATTTTCTTTCTTTAAGGTTTCTACCTCATCACTATCTTTTGTCTATTCTCTATGTTCTTTTCTAGATTTGAGATGATCAATATTGTCTTTCAATTTCCCAATGTATTCTTTTGCATCTTCATACCTTTCTTTAATTTTATCTCTTTCTTTAGTAAGAAGATCAATATGCTCAAGGGCTTCTTCAAAATTCCTCTATAACTATTCCATATTCATAAGGATCTCACTCAAGTTGTTAAGCCTCTTCAAAGTAATTGGGACTTGATATTAATTGTTAGAAATTGGTAATATTAAGGGAGAAGAGTGAATTAGTATTCTACAAACTATTTCTCACAATTGAATATTATTAATTACTTTGTAACATGCATATGAAAGTAAACTGGTAATGTTGAACAATAAACATAACCATGCAATAAAAGAACTCATAACACCATATTTTGTAAACTAGGGAAACCCTGGCCTAGGGAAAACCCTACTAGGGATGGTACCTAAAAAATGATCCACTAAATAAAAAGTATCCTGTTAAGGATGTTGACCCTATTAGGATTCTATTACATACATATAATGTCTCAATCCTTGTTAGAGGACTAGGCCTTCTCATGCTCTATTCTTTCTTATACACTATATGTTTGGTAATTAATTCATATTGCAATCTATACTTCTCATATTGACTCACACACTTAGCCATGTCATTATGATACTCTGTACTTTGCATACCCAACTACATACATACCAATGTTTAACCAATGAAGCTTACGAGTCAAACTTCTATTTTCTTTCCAGGATAAACTCCATGATACTTAGACAATTTTCTACGTAAAACTACCTTAACTTTATTATCATGTTTTTCCTTGTTCATAATAAAAAAATGTTTCCATAAATGAAAACATCAGTTGATTTCCTTAGTCAAATTATCAACAGGTTTGGTTAGTTTCTACAAAAAGTTTATAAAGAATTTAGTTTAGTTTGTAATTCTATAACCGAGACAATGAGAGGAGATGAAAAGGATTTTAAGTGGACACATGGGGCTGATAAGCATTTTGAGACATTGAAACAAAAGGTTGTTGAGTTACCTATATTGGCTTTACCTAATTTCAATAAAGTGTTTCAAGTTGAATGCAATGCAAGTGGTAGTGCAATAGGAGTTGTGTTGAATCAAGAAGGTAAAATTGTCACTTTCTTTAGTGAGAAGTTGAATGGTGCTAAAAGGAAGTATTAAATGTATGATCAAGAGTTTTATTCTATTGTTGAAGTCTTGAAGAATTGGACATATTATTTGATTTCTAAGGAGTTTGTGTTGTGTATTGATCATAAAGCTTTACAATATTTGGAAAGTCAACATAAGTTGAATGAGAGACATATGAAGTAGGTTGAGTACTTGTAGAGTTTCAAATTTGTGATCAAGTACAAAAGTGGAGTTACTAATTGAGTTGTTTATGTATTTGGAAGATGATGTTCTTTGTTGACTGAGATGGAGGTTGAAGTTCTTGGTTTTGATGAAATGAAGGAATTGTATGAAATTGACCCTAATTTTTTTGAGGTGTAGAGAGAGTGTAGAGAACTAAATCTATTAGATCAAATGAGTAATTTTGATGAGTATTTCATTTAATAAGGTATGTTGCTCAAATAAATTTAGTTATGTATGCAAAGAAGTTTTATGAGAGTTATATGATTAAGGAAAATCATTGTTGTGGTTTTGCTGGACATTATGGAATTGATACTTAGACATTAAGTTTGTTGAAGGACAAGTATTATTGGTCATAGATGTATAAGGATGTTCAAAATTTTGTAAGGAGTTGTGGAATTTGTTAAGTTGCAAAAGGAGTAAGTTAGAATGCCAGATTATATACACCTATTTTTGTTCCTAAGAAACCTTGGAGTGACATTGGTATGGATTTTATCCTTGGATTAACTATGAAAATAAGAGGGTAAGATTCCATATTTGTTGTCATGGACAAATTTTCTAAAATGACACATTTTATACCATGTAAGAAGACATCAGATGTTGTGCATGTTGCTGGGATTTTCTTCAATGCGATTGTTAGATTACATGGATTACCAAAAAGTATTATTTTTGACAGAGATAGTAAGTTTGTTGGCTACTTTTGGAGGAATTTGTAGAAGAAGATGGATAGTGAGTTCATGTTTAGTTCTACATTCCATCCATAGATAGGTGGACAGATAGAGGTTGTAAATAGAAGCTTGGATAATTTGTCGAGATGTTTGGTTGGAGATAAGCCAAGTAATTGTGATATGGTATTGGCAAAAATTGAGTTTTCACATAATAATTTTGTCAATAGGAGTACATTAAAAACACCTTTTGAGATTGTTACTAGAATCTAGCCTAGAGGAGTATTAGATTTTAGGGATGTTGTTGGTGAAGAGAAAAGAAGTGCTAGCGGGGAAGACTTTGCTAGTTTTATGAAGTCTTTCCATGAGGAAGTGAAGTGAAGTTGGAAAAAAGTAATCATAAGCATAAGGATAATTTTGATAAGACTAGGAGACATCATGTTTTTGATGTTGGTGATGAGGTGATGGTTCATTTGAAGAGAGGAAGATTTCCTATTGGAACATATAGTAAGCTGAAAATGAAGAAGTTTGGACCTTGTAAAACCTTGAGGGTGTTTGACAGTGGTAATACTTATGAAGTTGAGTTACCTGATGACATGAAAATATCTCCCATATTCAATGTTGCTGATTTAAACAAGTATCATGAGTTAGATGATAAAGTTGTACCAAATCATTATCCTAAGAAGTAGATTGAACATATATTGGATCAAAGAGTTGGTAGAAGTACAAGAGGAAAATATTACTATGAATATTTGGTGAAGTGGATGTTGGAAATATGATCAGTTAGATGTATTGATGGTTTTCATTTATGGAAACATATATTCAACATTTCATTTATGCATTGAGACACTGAAAATTGTCTAAGTATTAGATAGTTTGTAGGAGTACAGTGAACAAATATTAACAGTATATATGATACACAAAGAGTTAGCTTATGTGCAATTGAGGAAAGGTTTGTAAATTTTTTATGATGATGTGTACTAGTGCACATGTATGTATGGTTAGTATGATGCAAGCTACAGTAAGTTTAACTATGTTGGTATTCAATAGTGTAGAAAAGAGCATAGCAAAAAATAGAGCCGTACGACTTTAGGAATTATTTTAATTTCAAAATAATTACTAAGTCATATTAATCCAACTATGTGGATATTATTTTATATTATTTCAATCATGTGAAGACATGGAAGCTGACTGAGCAACTATTTGTGAATTCACAAGATATAAGTAAAGATCTTATGTTGCACAAATAACGTGAAAAAGTGTGTTGTGTAGTAAATGTATGTAATGCACAGATATTGTGGAAGTTGCATGATTATATGTGACATGCAAAATATCATGAGAACCATCTATGAGCCTTATGTGATGCAAAATTTGATCTAAGATTAGAGTAAGTGTGAGTGCAACAAAAATTAAGTATTGTATGTATATCTATTTTGAGAAGAAACTAAATTGTATAATTACATGTTAGGAAGTGGGCTCTTCTTGCATAGACTATATTTTATCTACCAAATCCTAATAGGGTTGAGGCTTTTAATAAGACCTAGTGCTCTAACAAGGACCCAAGACACTATATGTACTTCATAGACTTCTAATAGTGTCAATGTCCTTAATCAGGATCCTATTATTTAGTGAATCATCTAGTGGGTATGATCTCCATCAGGGTTTTCCCTTGGCTAGGATTTCCCTAGCTAACAAATAATGGTGTTATGAGTTCTATATCTATATGGATATATTTAGTATTCAAAATTATTGGTTTACTTTCATATGCAAGTTATAAAGTAATTAAAAATATTAAGTTGTGGGAAAAAGTTTGTAGAATATTGATTCACCCCCCTCTCATTATTATCTATTTTTAACAATTTGTATCAGAGCATAGTTACTTTGAAGAGGCTTAAAGCTTAAGTAAGAACTAGTGTATATGGAATAGTTGAATAAGAATCCCGAGGAAGCCCTTGAACAGATTGGTGTTCTTACTAAAGAGAGAGATAACTTGAAAGATAGATACAAAGATGCAAAAGTTTATATTGGCAAATTGAAAGATGAAATTAACAATCTGAAATCTAGCAGGGAACCATTTTTTCATAATAGTGACAATGATGATATAGAAAATATTAAGAAAGAGAATGATATCTTGAAACATGAGTTGAAAATTGTTGAACTAAAGTTGACTCTTAAGACTAGTTGCAATATGAGTGAACCTAATCTAAAATCTAAGAATGTAGACATTAGATACTAGTTGAGTGAAGTGACACTTGAATTAGATTCTATTAAGATAGAACATGCAGAGTTGGAATAATACAATATCATTGTGAAAGGAGAATTGAAACAAGGAAAACAATAGTGAGAGAAACTCTACACAATTTTTGAGAAAATTGATGAACAAATATTTCATGAAAGACCACCTTATGACAAGATAGGCCTTGGATATATTCTTGGAGTGGAGTTAGCAAAGAAATATGAGATTAGGATAGAACTAGATTCTATGATAGAAATCCCTAAATAAAAGTTCAAGTGGTCTGATAAAGTTGAGAAAACTAAATTGACAGAGAAATTTGATGAACCTAAAACTATAGAGCAAGTTGAAGAACCTAAGCAAGATGATTTATCCAAAGAAGTAAGAAATGAATTCAGAGGTAGATGCTACATATGCAATGAAATTGGCCATATGAAGAGAGATTTTATAGGTAGGTATTTTAAACCTATTACTAATTTCTATTATTATAATTGTCATGGTTATGGAAATAAGGCAATAGAATGTAAGAAACCTAATTTTGTTGATGATAATAAGATGAGTATAATTTTTAGGAATACTAACCCTGTAGGTAATGGAAGAAGTAGATCTCAGAGATGATCTAATGATGGAGAGAAACCTAATGGTGAGAGAAATTAGTTTGTTTGTTACAAATGTAACAATCCTGGACATATTACAAGGAATTGTAGAGCACCTAAAAGTTAGAATGGAAACAATGAGAGAATTAATGCACTTGTATGTCAGTTATGCAATAACTTTGGACACATAACAAAATTCTATAGAATGGACAGAAGAAACTTTGATAGGAATCCTAATCACAGAAGGAACAACAACAAGAATGATAGAAGGAATGAAAATAGAGGTAACAATAGCTAGAAAGAAGAAGTCAAGAAACATGTTGAGGAATTCAAAGAAGCATTTGTGAAGGATTGTAATCTAGAGAGTTCACATATAGTATTGGAAGAGTAATTCTTTGATGCACCTAATGGAAAGTTGGAGTCACAAATTGTTTGTGGCTTAACTTGTTTGAATTAAGCCATTGTAGAAGCAACAAAGCATCAGTGGTCAGAATTGATCTCAGAGAGCAAGTTAGAGATTGTACAATTAATAGAAGCTAGAAGACATGGAGAGAAAGCTATGGTTCAATACACAAGTCTTGATATGATTGTAGTAAGCAAGAATTGTAAGATCAAGGTTACTGGTAAATAGAGATAGTATTTTGAGTTTGTGGTAGATATACATTTAATGTATAGTACAATTTGAAATGATTTAAGGATCAAAAACAAGATTTTAGGTACCATTTGTTCATGTAAAGTGTCTTGAGAAAATTAAAGAGTGATTTGACAACAATTGAAGTGAGAAGCAAGTTTGTGAAGTCAAAACTTGTAGGAGCCCTAAAGTTGTAAATTTAAGGTATTTTATGAGTATTGAATCCATTTTCTTGAAGTTTTTATAGTCATAAAAGAATGTATAGTCAAAGGGTGCATGATTTTAGTGACAGACGAAGATATGAGTTCAAGAAATACCCATTTGTTTCTTTACTAGATGATCCTATAAGTGCATTTTCACAAGTTTTGAAAAATGTGTTACATGTAGAGGATATAAGAAATTATACACATAGAAAAGTTGAGAGCATAGGTGATGAGGAGATTCACAAGGACTTAGAACTCATGTGTAATAATGACTTATCCCTAAAGTCTGAGTATACACCTTGAAGATTTGAATTTGGTGAAGTATATGTTCTACACAAAATTCAACAATCATGAGTGGACTCAAATTATATTGAGTAGAGTACATGATGATATGTTATGGTTAGGTGATGCCTAGATTGTCATTGACAATGAACTAATTCACAAGGTTATAGGATTTAGCAATGAAGGTTGTAATCCTATTAATGAGAAAAGCATCAACAAAATTGTGGAGACAAACTTGAAAACCAAGTTCGATAGAAGAAATATGAGGATTGATCCTATTTAGGATAAAAGAGTCAAATTGTTGACCAAAATCTTAGGTTACAAGTTGAACCATGGATCGAGGGTAAACTATGTACTAGTTAGATTCCTTCATACAACATATGTAATGACTATTGAAAGGAGAAAAGTAAAATTGTGTGACTTTTTCAGAGTGCTACTATTGGATAGTATTGCAAAGATAAAGAAAAATAAGAACACAATATTTATATTTGGGTCCCTATTGACTCATTTGTTCTTTTATGTTACTAAGAAGTTTCTTGGAATTATTAATTGGGATAGCAATGAGTGCAGAATGAAGATTGTGACTCAAAGCTATAGATCTAAACATGTGAATATTAGAGACATTGATATTGATAGAATGATGAAATTTTTTTAGTCTGAGATAAAACTGAGTTATATGATACCTCCCTCTATGGTAGAGAAGTCTAAGGATGATTTGTTCTTCATGGTGCAAACTAACAACAATTGTGTGGAAGTAGTGATACCTAGAGTGAAGTTCATTGAGCCTATGGGCTATGAGATGAGTGCAGAACTAATTGAAAGGTATGCACAAATCATACTCAAGTTTGAGAAAAACACAAAATGTCCTAGATGGAGGATATATGATGAAATATTAAGGATCGTAGAGTCTAAGCTCCATAGCAAGGAGAGCAAGAAGAAAGTAGAGAAGGAGATAGTTTCCATACTCAAGGAATCTGGCATGACCAGGTAGGAATTCAATAAGATAAAGGGAATTGTGCTAGAGATGAAGGCCAATGGGCAAACATAAGTGTTGGTAGCAACATCTATTGAAGTAGTAGGACCTTTAGAAAGAGTAATACTGGCACAACCATGTTCACAAGCTCCTATTACACCATATGTAGTAGTTGCACTAGTGCAACCTATAAGAGAAAGCTATTAGCAAGCACAAAGGAAGTTAGAGGTGGAAGCACCTATTATGCAAAGGAAGTTAGGGAGACTGGTGAAGGTTAAGCAAGAACCTATACCTCAAGCAAAGAAAAGAATAAAGTAGACTAGCAACATGCCTAGAAAAAGGAGGAAAACCTTACAAGTGAGACATTCTAAAAGCTTAGATGATGATGATGAAGATAAACCTGTTGAGAAAGATGCACAGGAAACCAAGACAACCATAGGAAAGAAAGCATGGAAACCAATAGGGAATCTAAATATGCAGATTAAAAATGATGACAATTTTGTTTAGTTGAATAAATTTTATAGCATGTATAGCAATATAGATAGGAGGCAATTAGAGAATGCCATAATAAGAAATATGATTCTAAGGAATAAGATATTTGATAACATTCAAAATAATATTCTTGAAGACCTATACAATAGGTCAATCAATAGAAAGAGAAGGGTAGTAGAAGAAGATCTGAATATGAGGATCACATCCATAAATAAGTTATGTGATGTTGGATCAAAAGAGGAATCTAAGATCATTTTGAAGAGTATTGAGCCCTTGTTGAGGAACAAAAGAAGATCACTTCTTCTGATGGGAGGAAATTATAAGGATTTAAGGCAAGAAGTAGAGGATGCTATAGTGAAATATATGTCCTCAGTACCTAAGGAGAGTGTGCAAGCAAAGGATGATAGTCCAATATATGTATAGGCAGATAAACTTTCCAATGAAGAGGAAGAGATAGAAGGGACACAACAAGCACTATCTCCACCTTATATTGATATGGGTATTGAATCCATGCAAGTGGATAGTATGCACACAACTGCGGATACAAAGGAGAATCCATTTGTAGTGTATGGGGAAAATATTGTTGGCAATATCACTATTTATACCAGTTCTAATGATGAAGAGGAAGAGAAAAAAAAAAAGGAATAAGAAGGAAATAAGAGAAACAAACATGAGGAAAAGTAAAGGAATGAAGATGAAGAAAAGAAGATGAAAGAATAATAGGAAAATAAGAGGAAAGAAGAAAAGGAGAAGAAGCAGAAAGAAGAAGAAGAAAAGAAAAAGATAGAAGAAGAGGAGAAGAAGAAGAAAGAGGTTGAGGGAAAAAAGAATGCAGAGGAACAAATAAAGACTATTGTATCTTCAGTAGTATTAAAAACTAGAACATCAGCATCAATATCTATTCCATCTAATGATCAAGACCAAAAAGAGCTATTAGGCACCTTGAGAAAATTGTTTTAGAAAAACAATTTTGTAAAGTCTTTGAAGAAGACCCTTGCTGAAGTGTTGGAGCACATTCAGAAGAAACTTTCTACATTTGTAGCTAATCCAGACTTGCAAGCCAAGGAAAAAGAGTTGGTGAATACCTTTGATGGGGAATTCACAACCTTAGTTGAAGTAGTAGTAGCACAAGCATAGAGTAATCATGATGCACCCTTATTCAAAATAAGGTGCACTAATGTGCGCAATGATTTGAAGGCACTTGATGGAAACATCAAGGAATTGAGACAATGTATTGTTGAAGGTAGGAAGTTGTATGGATAATGTGCTATCCTATACTTACTTATCTGATTTTGATGCAAAGATCAAAGGCTGTATGAGTGAGATTTAGTTACTCACTACAAGATTGTAGTCACCAGAGATTAGAATTGAAGATTTCAAGAATGGGATTGAGAAGATCCAAAATGTTGTTAGAAGCATTAAATTTGAAAAGGAGAAGGTAATAAGAATATTCTCTATTCTTAGAGAATATTTGGCACCTAAGGTTGTAATTTTGTAGAGACAATTGGAGGAATGCCTTTCAACAAAAAATTCCTATGACAATTTTGCGTATACTGACTTGAGTGCAGTTGAAGTGGCATCCTATGCACTTTGTGCACTCACCAGTATATCAGATATAGTTAAAGGTAACTAGAAGAAGAACTTTGATAGAATAAATATTGATTTTGTAGATTGAATATCTAGAATGACAATCTAATCAACAATAGACAACAAATTTTTGTGGTACAATTTTTTGACACCTTTGCCATTGATGTCAAAGGGGGGGTATTGTGTTATTATGTAGAGGAAATTTTTGTAGATGTAAATATATATGTAAGGGGGATATTATGTATGTATCAATGTAAAGGAGTGATAAGGAATGTAATGATCCATCAAAACATGAATAAAATTGTTATAATTTGAAGGCAATTTGTGTGTAGTTATTTTATTTGCTTTTGTTCTGTATGACATCGTTTTGGGACTTAACCAATTTTTCCAAATGTTTCCATAAAATCCAAAGGGGATGATTGATGGAAATATGGTTAGTTAAATGTATTGATGGTTTTCATTTTTGGAACCATATATTCAAGATTTCATTTATGCATTGAGAGACATAAAAGTGTCTTAGTATTAGACAGTTTGCATGAGTACAGTGAATAGATCTTAATAGTATGGATGATACATAGAGAGTTAGCTTATGCAAAGTTGAGGTAAGATTTGTATCATTTTCATGATTATTTTTACCGATGTGCATGTGTGTGTAGCTAGTATGATGCAAGTTACAATAAGTTTAACTGCGTTGGTATTTAACAGTGTAGAATAGAGCATAATAGAAAACATAGCTGTATGACTTTAGGAATTATTTTGATTTCAAAATAATTACTAAGTCATGTTAAGCTGACTATGTCGATATTATTTTATATTATGTTAAGCATGTGAAGACATGGAAGCTAATTGAGAAACAATTTGTGAATGCACAATATATAAGTAAAGATCTTATGTTGCACAGATAAAGTGAAAAAGTGTGTTGCATAGTGAATGTATGTAATGCACATATATTGTGGAAGTTGCATGATTATATGTGACATGTGAACTATCATGAGAACCATCTATGAGCCTTATTTGATGTGAAATATGATGTAAGATTAGATCAAGTGTGAGTTGCAAAAGTTATCAAGTATTGTATGCATATCTATTCTATGAAGAAACTGAATTATATAATTGCATGTTAGGGAACTGGGCTCTTCTTGCATACATTATATTTGATCTACCAACTCCTAATAGGGTTTAGGATTATAACAAGGCCTAGTCCTCTTAAAAGGACTTGAGATGCTATATGTACTTCATAGACTCCTAATAGGGTCAATATCTTTAACAATATCCTATTTCTTAGTGAATCATCTGGTGCATGTCATCCCCACTAGAGTTTTCCCTTGGCCATAGTTTCCCTAGTTAACAAATAATGGTGTTATGAGTTCTCTCTGTGTATGTTTATATTTACTATTTAGCATTTTATGCTTACTTTCATATGCAAGTTATAATATAATTAACAATATTTAGTTGTGGGAAGAAGTTTATAGAATACTTATTCACCCCCCTCTCAGTATTATCTATTTCTAACAGTGGAAGAAAATTCTAGTTGAAGATGCTACATGGATTTCTTAATCTGAGTTGGATTCAACTCAAGTTGTGACATCTCAATGATTTAGGACAATCATTTCTTTGAACCTCAATTTTATAATGTAGGAGCATCCTGGGTTATCTTGCTATCCTTCTCATTTTGTTCATTCTACCAGTTATTGCCAAATTCTTATATGTGTCGAGATGTCTTGTGTTGGTCAAGCATTTAGCTATGTGTTAAGTTTTCTAGTGTTGGATGAGTGTTCCTTCATGTTTTGAGTGAACTTGATGTTTGCTAATGTCCAGTTCCTTCTTTGACCTAGTTTATCTGTGATTGGTTTTTAGTTTGAGCCGACTAACGTAATTAATTTAGATAATCAATTTCATATTAGGATCTTATCTTGGGATATGTGTAGACCATTTTAAGGTTGACCTTTTTATTATGTAATGATCTCAAATATTTTGTAAGCCATTTTTGCAAAGTATAAATAGGGGTAATTTTTTTTAGGTTAGCAATGACGTAGAGAGTTCAGAACATATGTTTTTGGAATAGAAAATTTGGAAGCTAGGTCAAGGATTTGAAGTTATATTTTCTATGTGGCTATAACCCAAAAGGCCTTACATCTAGGCATTTATGTTGATAATTGGATGAATAAATAAAATTTTGTTGTTCCTTCTCTCCTTGGTGTTGGTCTCTATGTTATTTTATTTCATCGTATTTACTCAGGAAGGTGGTTGGATAGGTAGGTGAGTCGCTAGCCCTAGTCAAATTCACATCCTTTTTGTTTCACATTTTCTTGTTGTGCAATATTTTCTTGGGAGTTAGCATTTTCTATCCTTTTCTCTAATTCCTTGCACCTATTATGTCCTTCTTTCCCATTTGTATTTTCATTTTCTAGGTCTTCTTGTAACTTCACAATTACCTTCTCTAAGCTTTGCCCCCACTCGCCCCCCACTTCTTGACTAGTGAATAGTAGACCACAAAGTTGGCCTTTTTTGACACACTAACTTTGTATGCATTTTACTTTGGAGAAATCTATTGATAGGGTACTAACATGAAAATATAATGGATCAATTTAACTCTCTCGTGGATTATCATCTATCTATGGGGGCACAAAAACCATGAACTCAATCATTTCCTTATTTTGGTAATATGTGGGAAATTCCCTACTCAATGTAGGTTCTATTTCACAAACTATGACAATTGCATCCATCTTTAATGCCCTATTATTTTGTCTATTCATGTATTTGGTTTTTGAAAATTACATACAAAATTGTTGAATTAAAAATTTGGGTCCATTGCACAATTTTATGTTGTAAAGGAGAAAGAGTTATAGTAGTGACACTCTTGCATCCACCTATGCTTGAGGTTCTAGCAATATCATTATGGGGATCAGAAATGAGCTCACAAATTTTGATGTAGGAGCATCTTGGATCAATGATAAATCTTGCATCATCCAAAAAAATTGCTTATTTCCTATAAAAGTCTACTAATCATGAAGTAGTCATTGCTGCTTTTGGTTTCTTTTTGTGCATGGTTGGTAGCATATTAAGGACCTAGTTTGGATCTATACCCTAAGAGGTCATAAGATAATGAGCCCTATGCTTTGATTTCTAATCCATTTTCTCTGATCTCTATCTCCTATGATTTCATCCATTGTGGTGTGTTATTTCTTTTAGTGTGGTTTCCTATGATGATGTGGCATCTTTCATGGACCTATCCTAAAGTGCACATAAAAATTTGATGGCCATTGCTTGGGTGGACCTATATTATAATTAAATTATTGAGTAGCTGACTTATGGTCTAGCTATCTATATATAAACATTGATTTAGATGTAGGAGAGGAGATTTGGTAGATGGATAAATAGAGGAAGTGGAAAAGATAGTATTTATCATAGGAATATGAGCTTAGAGCTCTAATGTTGTCATTCATTACTTTGGCTATAATATAGAAGGCCTCACAACGAGGAATTTTGGTTGTTGATGGTATATTTTATCATAAGAGTTATGTAATATGTATAATCTTAAAATAGAAGCACTTCCATGTTAAAAGAATTTATCCCTCTAATTAAGTGGTTTGGGCTCATATAAAGTGCCTTGAATAGGTCTTTGCATGGATCTGGTTATTTTCTCCTGTTCTACTTCTCTCTCTCTATTTCCAACCTATTTCTTGCAAACAACTTTATGAAAATGAGGACTTTGGCATCTCGGTCAAGGATGACATTCTAGGTCAAGGTCAACCTCAACCCTGACCTAGTTCAAGGGCAACCTCAACCTTGATCTAGGGCAGGGTCAACCTCATCCTTGACCCTAGGTCCCATTTTCAATTTCTCAGAGTTTTAGAATCTCAGGCTTCAAAAAGTTTCTTTTCCCACTTCTATGTGGACTGTTTCAAGTTTTAGAATGGAAGAATCTTAAATTACATTTAATATATGTCCACTCCTAGGGGTTAAGGATAAATGGGATTTAATGTTCCTATGTCAGCCTTCTCTAGGATTTTGTGCCCTAGATCTCTATACAAGGAAGCCTCTTCCTCTCATTTTTCTATAAGATGCATTATGCAATTGGACAATTATTACCTTTCTACATCTATTATTCTATGAAGTGAAGTTATTCTAGCATTTAATCATTCAAGTGTTCAAGCATCTAATTCATCAAGGAGATCCATTGTTAGCCATTGAACGATTCAATCTCTATGGAGCCCTCTTGTTGAATATTTCATCCATATTCATCCAAGCCTTCTTCTATGCAAAGATACATTCAAGATTGATGTTGAAGATCAAATGACATTGATTTGAGACATCCTACATATATTTTTACATTCATTTGGAGCATCCATACTTGTGGATTGAAGGATTCAAATCCTCCACAAGAATTTCCACATAAGTAAGGTGAATAGTTCCATTTACTTTATTCATGCATATGTTATTTTAATTATATTTCAAGGTTAATTCAAAATTGGGGTTTGACTAAGGCAAACCCCCCATCCAACAAAAAAGTATTTTTCTTATAGATATAAGTGTGGAACAACAAATTGGGAAGCATATTTGGATACCCTTTTTGTTGAACTTGCGAGATGCACAAACAAAAAATTTGTTAGAGTAGTGCAATTCAAGGTTGAATTTTCAAGGTACAATTATGTCTTAGGGTAAGATTGTGCCCTGCCAACAGGGTCAAGATTGACCTCCATTCAAAAAGACAAAATATTTTTGGGTTTTCTCTGTCTCAATTTTCTAGTCCAAAATGGGTTGCAAATTTTCTAGAAACTACATACAAATATTAGAAAACAACACTTTCTAGATTTAAGGTTAGCATTTGTGTTTAATCTATT
Source organism: Cupressus sempervirens (assembly GCA_028749045.1). NCBI lineage: Eukaryota > Viridiplantae > Streptophyta > Pinopsida > Cupressales > Cupressaceae > Cupressus > Cupressus sempervirens. Next base: position 676,939,989 of record CM053785.1, read on the forward strand.
TTAGAGCTTAAACACATATTGCTCGCATAATAGAAAGATTATATAACCTCCTTTCTCCCTAGTTTCCATTACTTGATCCATTTCTACATTGAAAACTTTTTTGTCCTTAATCAATTTGGATCATCACATTGAAAATTAGGGTTAAGAAGGGAAACCTTATTTCCTTTCTATTCATTTTGGTGAACCTAACACACTCACCCCCTCTCTTTTGTGGAATTAGATGCCCTATTGTGTTTTTGATTTCCCTTTATATTATCTTGTGTTAAATAGATGTCCTATTCTGCTTTATGGTGTTATATTTTCTTTCATTTCATTAAGTCTTTTCTTGCATTAAGATTAGATTTAATTTATGCTCTTTCATTTTAAATTTAGAAATACAAAAAAATTGCAAAATCTCTTTCAAAATACAAAAATATTATTGCTTTATGTTCTTCTTAGTTTATTTTATTTGCCTTTCATTGGTTTATGAGCTTTATACTTCTAGTCCTACTTCTAATTTTAGGGCTAGACATAATTGCAGACTTATGGGTACCTTTCAGCCTAAGTCTTCTTCTCATTTCCTAAAGATTCCAGATGAAACTTTGATTCTTCCTAATTTTAATCCTCTTATGGAGAAAAAATCTTCTCACTCATCTCATGATGAGTATGATGCTTTAATAGTTCCTCGTGAACAAGTCCAAAAAATTTCAAATGAACTTGATAAAATGGCCAATTGGCTTCTTCAAGAAAACCATAATCAAGATTCTATTCAAGCTATAGAGGCTCTTAAAAAAGTGCTTCATGATAGTGACCAAGGTGTTGATCTCTTGCATGGTATTAGTCACCTTGTGCATTCCAACATTAAACCTTTGGATCAAGAAGCTCAAGATTTAGGTTTGTTTCCTCCTATCACTAGTGTAGACCTTCTTTTGTTCCTTTCCCTTGTGTTCCGCCTTATACTCCTTCTTTGGTGACTATGATATTTCCCTCTATCCCTATAAGTGTTCCTCCTATGTCCTTTCCTACTTTGCAACCTTCTTATCATAGTGTTTCTTTTACTTATTATACTCCTATGCCAACTATAGTTCCTAATGTTCCTCTAATGGTGTCTTCTATTCTTGTAGCTTCATACACTTTAACCAATGTTTCTAATGTTTTTTATTCTCCTATTTCTTCTCTTGATTCTACAATTATCAGTTTGGCTTAGACTGTATCATATTTACAACAACAACTTGCATCCTTAACTCAAAACAAGTTTAGTATCCTTGCTTGCAACATGGGAAGTCCTTTGTCTTAGGATTTTATTCATACTCCCATTCCTTAGTAAGATGATATGCATCATCTTGGGAATTATAATTATAAGGGATACACTATTCATCATGTTAAAAACTTTCAAATCATTTGTAGTGATTATGCTCATGATCATAGGATTTTAGCGAAGTTATTTGCTCAAACTTTTTGTAAAAGGTCTTATAATGGTTTTGTTCTTTGACTCCTTATTCTATTCAATCATTTCCTCAACTTGATAATTCTTTTATTCAACAATTTCAAAACAACATTGGCCTACAAGTGTCTTTGACTGATTTGATGCATTGTAAACAAAATTCTAAGGAAAAATTGACTAAATTTATTGAAGATTTAAGCATTTAAATGCTTAGATTTCCTATCCTATTCTTGATATTGATATTAAACATATGTTTATTTCAAATTTGCAAAATTATATTAGAGATAAGATTATGTTTACTAAATTTACTTCTTTTTTATAACTTTGTGCAACACTTCATCATTGTCAATTACAAGTGAGTGAATTTGAGAGCACCACTCCAATGGCCCTTTTTCCCATTGATAAAAGTGATGTTGCTCCTAATCCAAATAAAGTTCAAAAATTGAACAACTATGTCAAGATAAATAAACAAGAAAATGTAGTTGCTGATCAAGTTGTTGTTGCATCTCGCAATGCCACTTTTGCATCCACTACTTTTTGATTGAGTTGTACATTTACATCTCTCTCTAAAACTTTACATTCTATTATGAATAGGTTGTTAATTGCTAATATGATTACTTTACCTCCTATTTTTCCTTTTTTACCTACTACAATGGTATCTAAATCTTTTAATCTGAAAGTTTTTTGTCAATATCATAGCCACAATGGTCATGATACTGAGAAATTCTATTCTTTAAAACATAAGGTTCAAGACTTAATTGATTATAATGCTTTGTCTATTGATAATTTTGATGGTAATGGGAATACATCTATTTCTCCTCCTAATAAAAATTTGTAAATCTATACGAATCCTTTGCCTACACATAATATTAATACTATTTCTTAGCCATCTTCTATGGATATTATGTATGATAGTGGTTCAATCTATATCTCTACCTCAATCTCAACCTATGCTTTAATCTTGAGTTTCAGCTCCACCTCAACTGAAACCTAAGCATAAAGTAATGGCTTAGCCTAAACTTTGACAATAACCTAAGAAAAAATAACCTTGGGAACTTTTGATTACCTTTGATGATTACGAGACTATCAAAGCTCCTGATAGTCCCCATTATATTTATGCTAAGATTGTTGAGATACCCACTAATGGTTGTCTTGTTGATCCTACCTCCTTAGCCAATGTTATTACAAAAGAAATTTTTTATATGAAAAGTTTGCACCATGATTTTTATGATAACTTGGATGCATGTATTCAAACTTGTAATGGTTTTCTTTATCCATCATTTGGTTCTATTGATTTACCAGTTGAACTTTGTGGAAAGATTATGAACACCACCTTTGTTGTTGTTCCTACTTTTGATCAATTTCAAGTTAAGCTTGGTTTACCATGGTTAAATGCCATGCATGCTATTACTTCACCTATTCATACATGTCTTAACTTTTTTAATGATGATGGAGTAAAGATAGTTAATCATAGCTTATACCATACTTCGAGGCACAGGGATGCTACTACCATTGACTTATTTTGGCCTTCTTTACCTAATTCATGTCCTACTCAACCTAATCATCTTTTCCATTCATATCAATTTTATAAGAAGTGGAAGATTCTTGAGCTAAGCTTATCTCCTAAAGATCTTAATCATGGTCTTTTTCCTACACCTTCCATACCTTGTTTATCTATGGATTCTATATCTATTAATCAATCTCCTCCTATTGCTTTTCAATCTCCTATTAATCCTATCAATCCTCTTATAGAACCTGTGAAGGATCTTGTAATTGTCCCTCTTAGTTCTGAATAACTTTCAAGTAAGCAAAAACACAATTGATCTACTAATGAACACCATAAGAAGCATCACGCTCAAGATAAAGCTTGTAATTTTGTTCTTCAAAAATCTTTATCTTCTTTGGATACAACTATGCATGATGTGTTAGAAGAAGTTGTTACTAATAATAATGTTAAGTTACCTAATTCTAATGATTTTATTCATATCTTAGATCTTATTTTGATTAATCTAGATGATGAAGACACTCTTGATGATACTGATGATGTTAATGATGAATATGAAACTATTGACATTGATGTTGATTTACCTAATATAATTTCCTCACAATTAACACTTACACCTAGTATTGAACATTGCGATTCTCAAGAGGATCCTTGTTTGGAATTGGCTATCATTCCTACTATGTTGGATATAGTCCCTCTTGCAAGTTACCCAACTTCCCTAAATGATAAAAACATGATGGGGAGAGTAGGTGAAATGCTTGATTGGCTTGTATTTCATGGTAGTCTTTGTTGTGTGTTGATCTGTTGCATTGTGTTTCTCCCATGATGTGTTTAAATGTTGTTAGATTCTTCTATATGATCTTTATTTCTTTGTAGGTGCAAGGTGATAAAAGAATCAAATCTATTGTATTATTCCTCTATATGTATCTTTATTCTTCCGTATGTTATTTCATGTTATCTTGTACCTATGTTATTGTTTGTATAGTTTCCTTGTGTAATCTACTTGGATCTATGATTTGATAACACTGATTCTTTTTGGTCTCTAGGTCATGGTTTGAAAAGATTCTTCTTTGTATTTCTTAATGATCTTTCATCCTTTGTGATTGTAGTTCTACTTTCTTTGGGAAATGGTGTCAATTAATTTACAATAATATTCTATATATATATATATATATATATATATATATATATATATATATATATATATATATATATATATATATATATATATATATATATATATATATATATATATATATATATATATATATATATATATATATATATATATAGATACTGACCCCACAGTAGGTAGATCCCTTTGGAGAGTAGGTGAAATGCTTGATTGGCTTTTATTTCATGGTAGTCTTTGTTGTGTGTTGATCTGTTGCATTGTGTTTCTCCCATGATGTGTTTAAATGTTGTTAGATTCTTCTATATGATCTTTATTTCTTTGTAGGTGTGAGGTGATAAAAGAATCAAATCTATTGTATTATTCCTCTATATGTATCTCTATTCTTCCATATGTTATTTCATGTTATCTTGTACCTATGTTATTGTTTGTACATTTTCCTTGTGTAATCTACTTGGATCTGTGACTTGATAGCACTGATTCTTTTTGGTCTCTAGGTCATAGTTTGAAAAGATTCTTCTTTGTATTTCTTAATGATCTTTCATCCTTTGTGATTGTAGTTCTACTTTCTTTGGGGAATGGTGTCAATTAATTTACAATAATATCATATATATGTGTGTGTGTGTGTGTGTGTGTGTGTGTGTGTGTGTATGTATGTATGATCTTATGATCATACTAACCCCACAGTAGGAAGATCCCTTTTGTGTTCTTTGTATGTTTATGTGGTATTTCCCTTGATTTTTCTTCATCTGGGGGCATCTCATAGTGAAAATGTAATTAGTGGAATTTTTAATGTTTCCATCAAATCCATTACTCCAGTTAAAGTGTTAGCATTGACTTTAACGTGGGGGCATATGCTCTACTCACTTATTGTACACACACACTTTTTAATACATATATATTATTTTTCAAGATAACTTTTCTCCCTTTTTGGATTAATGACTAATCCTTAAAACATGGATTTATATTTTAGGATCTCTTGATCCCTTTAGTTTCAAATATATTGTTGATCCCTTAAGGTCAAATTTGTCCTTAAGATTTGATCTCTTTTTTGTTTTACTCTTATAGAATAGAATATTCTTCATAGTGAATCCTTGATGGGTTGACTAGTGAGTAGCCACATTCACTAGGTGGTTCAATTCCATCTTTCCAATTGCATAGTTTCTTTGTGTGGTTCACAATAGGACATAACTTCTCATTGGGTGAGATAATCACACTCTTTTTTCTTTTCTTTTCTTTTTAGAGATATCTCTCTTATTGTGATCTTGGAGTTGATGAAGACTTGAGTCTCTAGGGGCTTAAGGATTTCTATGTGCCTTTGATTTTAGTAGGATTATCTTTTCATTATGATCTACTTTACCAAGAGTTTACATTGAGTCCATACTCTTTATAAAGCGGGGTATTAACGTATCATCTTAAAATGGAAGCACTTCCATGTCAAGAGAGTTTATCCCTCCGAGTAAGTGGTCTAGGATCATTTCAATCACCTTGAATGGGTCCTTGCATGTATCTAGCTATTTTTCCCCTATTCTACTTCTCTCTCTCTCTCTCTCTCTCTCTCTCTCTCTCTCTCTCTCTCTCTCTCTCTCTCTCTCTCTCTCTCTCTCTCTCTCTCTCTCTCTCTATTTATAACAAACTACTTTGTGAAATTGAGGAGTTTGGCCTCTTGGTCAAGGTCAACCTTGACCCTAACCTAGGGTAGGGTCAACCTTGTCCCTAACCCTAGGTCCCATTTTCAATTTCTAGGATTTTTAGGATCTCAGGCTTTGAAAAGTTTCTTTTCTCACTTTCAGGTTGGGTATTTTGGGATTCAAAATGGTAGACACTTAAATTACATTTAATCTAGGTCCACTCCTAGGGGTTAGGATTAACTAGGATTTAATATTCTTTTGTTGACCTTCTTTAGGAGTTTGTGCCCTAGATCTCTATATACATAAGCCTCTTCTTCTCATATTTACCTAAGATGCATTACAAGATCGGATGGATTATTACCTTTTTTCATACATTATTCCATGAAGTGAAGTTCTTCTAGCATTCAAGCATTCAAGTGTTCAAGCATCCAATTCATCAAGGAGATCCATTGTTAGCCATTGAAGGATTCAATCTTTATGGAGCCCTCTTGTTGAAGATCCCATCCATATTCATCCAAGCCTTCTTCTATGCAAAGATACATTCAAGATTGGTGTTGAAGATCTAATGACATTTATTTGAGACATCTTACATACATTTCTACATCCATTTGGAGCATCCATACTTGTGGATTCAAGGATTCAAATGCTCCACAAGGATTTACACATAAGTAAAGTGAATAGTTCCATTTACTTTACTCATGCATATGTTATTCCAATTATATTTTAATTTTAATTCCAAACTAGGGTTTGATTGAGGAAAATCCCCATCCAACAAACAAACCTTTTTTTTTGTAGATACAGGTGCGGAACAATGAATTGGAAAGTAAATTTGGATACCCTTTTCATCGAACTTGTGAGATTTGTAAACAAATTTTTTGTTAGAGCAATGTAGTTCAAGGTTGAATTTTTAGGGTATAATTGTGCCCTAGGGTAAGGTTGTGTCCTGCTAATAGGGTCAAGGTTGATCTCCCTTCAAAAAGACAAAATATTTTTGGGTTGTCTCCATCTTGACATTTACATTCTAGAATGGGTTGCAAATTTTCTAGAAACTACATATAAACATTAGAAAACAATACTTTTTAGATTTAAGGTTAGTATTTTTCTTTTATCTATTTCAATGTTTAAGCACATGCTCCCCCCATAATAAAAAGATTATATAAACTCCTTTCTCCCTAGTTTCCATCACTTAATCCATTTCTACATCAAACACTTTCTTCTACTTAATTAATTTTGGATCATCACATTGAAAATTACGGTTAAGAAGGGAAACCTTATTTTCTTTATATTAAAGTAGTAAATTAATAATATATGAAATAAACCATTTCCTTTCTTTAATTCTATGTTTTTCTACTGTGTGTACTCTTGGAGAGCTATTAGGTGATTAGATCTAGTCTTTAATTGGCTTCCCTTCCATACCATCCTTGTGTTAGGTGCTATCAGAGAAAGGTTTTATTTCCTTTTGAGTTTTGGGATCTTGGAGAACCTTAATTGGACTAGTTGTAGGGTGGAATATTAGAAATTTGACATATAACTTGTACAAGGTTGTGATCTTGCAGGAACTATTGTCAAGATAGTTCAAAGTAGAGGAAATATAGATAATTCTAGAATGTATATGTTGAGGCAAACTACAATAGTAATTGAAGATATTGAGACAACCCAAAGAAGACGTGTACATCTTTAGGATGTTAGTGATGATGAAGAAGTAGTACCTAATCCTAATCTTAAACTTGAGGTAGAACAAGATGAGGAAAGGCTCCTAAGAGTTTATTTAGGGAAAACTCTAGAATTATTGTTGAAGTTTCTTTCTATGATGGAATACTTGAGACTAATGTTGTATTGGATTGGATCTCTAAGATGGATAAGTTCTTTGATTATGAAAGTACTCCTAAGAATAAGAAGGTTAAGATAGTAGTCACCAAGTTGAAGGGTCATGCTTCACTTTTGTGGGATTATTTGTAGACTGAGAGGCAAAAAAAAGGAAAATAAAATATAAAGACTTGGGCAAAGATAATTGGAAATATAAAGAAGAAGTTCCTTCTTGTGGATTACTAGGTCAATCTTTTGAGTAATACACTAGGGAATTCTACAATCTGGACATCAGATCTAGAGATGTAGATGATGAAGTTGAGAAAATGGATAGATACTTGAATGGATTGAGGGAATCAATTCAAGATGAGATCAAATATATTTAGATGGATAGCATGGAAGAAACATATCAGTATGCCTTAAATTTTGAAGAATAATTGTCAAGGAAATATGATCAATGAAAAAGAGGAAAAGGTGGCATGTTTAAAAGGAGTAGAGGTAGAACCCATGAAGAAAGTAGAAGATCTAGAAATTCACTACAAGATAAGGGAGAATAGAGAGAAGAATCTTCTAGTAAGAGAGATAATTACACTAAAGGTATCTATACTAGTTAATCTGGAATAAAAATGGTGGTAAGAGAGAAGAAAGATCTTTGTTTAAGGGAACTTTTTTCAAGTGTGGAGAAGGACATAAATCCTTTGAATGAACTATTTCTAGAAAGAAGATTGGAGGTAGTAGTAGAAGTACTTTGGATTACAAATAAGTTATTGAATCACCTAATGAACCTAACCATGGTGAGAAATTGATGTTGAGAAGAACCTTGTGGAATGAGGAAACTAAAAAAAACCTATTTTGAGAAAGAGTTTATTCAAGCCTAGATGTAAGGTCGTTGAAAAATGTTACAAAGTAATCATTAATAGTAAAAGTTTAGATAAATTGGCATCAAAGGAGCAAGTTAACAAATTGTAGTTGTAGAGGTTGAGACATCCTAAGCCTTATCATGTTGCTTGGATATACGAGCATAAATTACTAGTAAGTGCTCAAAGCCTTGTTAAATTCAAATTGGAAATTATTATGATGAAGTCTTGTGTGATATTATGCCTATGGATTGTTGTCATATTCTATTGGGTAGACCTTGGTGATATGATAGACAAACTTTTCATGATGGTCAAATAAATTAGTATAGTGTTTGGGTGAATAGGAAGAAACAAGTACTATTTTCTTTTGTAGAGAAACCTAATAAGAATCATTGTACTATAGTAAGAGTATTTTTGGTAGAACGAAATTAGTTTTCTAAGGATACTAAGGAGCAAAATTTCAATTTTGCCTTGATTCTTAGGAATATTGATAGACAAGATGAACTTGAGCATGCACCCAAGATTGAATCCTTGTTGGCTCAATTTCAAGATATTATTTATGATAATGTACTTGATGGTTTACCTTCTATAAGAAGCATTAGTCATTGTATAAATTTGATACTTGGAGCTAGTTCACCTAATAAAGTACCACATACGCTAAAACCTACTATATATTTTAAATTAAATAGACAATTAAAATAATTTCTTGATAAGGGTTTGATCAAAGAAAGTTCAATTCCTTTTGCTATACCTATTGTAGTGGCACCCAAAAAGAATGGAGAATAGAGAATATGGACTGATTCTAGATCTTAAAAAAAGATAATAGTGAAGTATATATATCCTTTTCCTAGGATGGATGAAATAATGGATTTTTTGAATGGATAAAAGTATTTTTCCAAGATTGATTTGAAAAGTGGATATCATCATATTAAAATTAGAGAAGGAGATGCATGGAAATTTTATTTTAAGACTAATGAAGGTTTGTATGAGTGGTTGGTTGTCCTTTGGTTTAACTAATGCACCTAGTACTTTCATGAGGTTGATGAATGAAAATTTGAAGAAATCCTTGGGTAAGTTTGTGATTGTATATCTTGATGATATTTTGATAGTCAATAAAACTAAAGAAGAGCATATTAAAAAAGTGTTACAAAGATTGAAAGAGGAGAATATTCTTATTAATTTGAAGAAATGTTCATTCTTGAAATAGGAAATTGTGTACCTTAATTTTGTGATTTATGTTGATGGTTTGAAGATGGATCTTAAAGAGGAAAAATTTATTCTTGATTGGCCTACACTTGAGAATGTTAGAGAAGTTAGATCATTTCATGGATTGGAAGGTTTCTATAGGAAGTTCATAAAAAAATCCAGTTCAGATTGTAATGCCATGACTGAGACAAGGAGATGAGATAAAAAGGATTTCTAATAGACACTTGGAGCACATAAGAATTTTGAAACATAGAAACAAACGATTGTAGAGTTACCTATGCTTGCTTGGCCTAATTTTAATAAGGTTTTTAAAGTTGATTGTGATGCTAGTGGTAGTTTCATTGGAGCTATTTTGAGTCAAGAAGGAAGACCTATAGATTTCTTTAGTGAGAAGTTGAATGATGCTAAGAAAAAGTATTTAGTTTATGATATGGAATTTTATGCTATTGTTCAAGCATTGAAGAAATGGAGACATTACTTGAAACATAAATATTTTGTATTATACACTAGCCATAAAGCTATCTAGTAATAGGGAAGTCAAAATAAGATAATTGATAGACAAATGAAGTGGTTAGCATATATGCAAAGAATTTCCTTTATGTTGAAACATAAGAATGGATAGTCAAATAAAGTTGTTGATGCTTTGAGCAGAAGACATAATTCTTTGAAGGAAATGAGAGTTGAGGTACTTGGTTTTGATGAATTGAAACATTTTTTTGAAACTAATCTTTTTATAGAACCTTGAAAGGCCTATAATAATCAATTGATAAAAGAGTAAGTTAAGTGGGTTGATTATTTCATTCAGTAAGACATGTTGCTAAGAGAAATTCAACTATGCATACCTAGAGGATGTATGAGAGATAACATCATGAATGGACAACATAGTGGAGGACTTGTTGGACACATTTGGATTGATAAAACCTTAAAGTTGATTTTTGAAAGGTATTATTTTCTCCAAATTTATAGGGATCTACAAAAAATGGTTAGAAGTTGCAGAATTTGTCAAATACAAAAAGGAACTAGTCAGAATTTGGGATTGTATTCATCATTGTTTTTACCAAATAAGCCTTGGGAAGACATCAGTATGGACTTTGTGCTTCGCTTACCTAGAACTTAAGATCTAATGATTCTATTCTAGTAGTGGTTGACATATTTTCAAAAATGGCTCATTTCATATCTTGTAAGAAGACATATGATGTAGTACATGTGGTTGAATTATTCTTTAAGGAAGTGGTAAAATCACATGGTTTGACTAGGACTATTATTTTAGATAGAGATACAAAGTTTACTAGTTATTTCTAGAGAACACCTTGAAAGATGTTGGATACAAATCCAAAGTTTAGTCTACATTTCACCCATAGATAGATGGACAAACTAAAGTTGTGAATATAAGTTTGGGTAATTACTGAGATGTTTAGTTGGAGATAAGATCGCTGATTGGGATTTGATTTTCACACAATTAGAGTTTGTATATAACAATTATGTGAAAAGAAGTACTAAGAAAAAACCTTTTAAGATTGTTAATGTATTAAATCCTAAAGAGATTTTTTAATTAAGCTATTTGAATGCTAAAATGAAGAGAAGTTTTGAATTAGAGGAGTTTGTGGATTTCATGAAGACTTTGCATGAAGAAGTAAAGTAGAATCTCAAGGATAGTAACCTTGAGTATATATAGAGAGAAGATGAAGGTATAAGAAATAACTATTTTTAAGTGGGAGATGAGATTATGGTTCACTTGAAAAGAATGGATTTCAATTTGGAACCTACAATAAGATGAAGATGAAGAAGTTTGGTCCTTGTAAAATTTTGAGGAAATTTAATAGGGAAAATGATTTTGAAGTTGAATTACAAGAAGACATGGATATTTCACCAAAATTCAATATTCTATACAACTCTCAATATTTTGAATCATGTGAGGAATTAAAAGATAACCTAGATTATCCCAAGAATAAGATTGACAACATTGAGAAGGTTTTGGATAGTAGAGTAAGTATGAGTACTAGAGGAAAATACTACATGGAATATCTAGTTCAATAGAAGGATAAATTGGTTGAGAACAATTCATGGATAAGATGAGGTAAGTTGGATATTTAGGATTTAGGTTAGAGTATTAGATTTTTTTGATGTGGACATAGTTCTTTACTTACCCTAAGTGTCTAATGTAGGAGCATCTTGGGATAGTGAGAAATATTGCATTAACCAAAAATATTGCTTGTTTAATATAACAATCTATTGTTTATGAAGCATCCATTAGCACTTTTGGTTTTTAGTTGTGCATGGTTGATATTATGTTGAGGACCTATTTTTTATCCTTACTCTAAGAGAACCTAAGATAATAAGACATGTGTTTCAAGTTTTGAGTCATTTTCTTTAGTCTCTATTTCTTGTGATTTCATCTAGCATGAAATGTTATTTATTCCAATACAGTTCCTTGTGATGTTGTGGTGTCTTTTATGGTTAGGATTTGACTCCTTTATCATGTATGTACCTATCCTTAAGTTTTTGTGAATAATTGATGCCCATTTCTTGGGTTATAGTTTACTTCTCTAAGGCAAGGTCTATTTTATAAGTAAATGCACAAATGGATGACCTCTGGTCTAGCTAGCTATATAAACTTGGATTAAGATGTAGGAGAGGAGATTTGGTAGATGGGTAGATAGAGGAAGTGAAAAATATAGTATTTATCTTAGGATTGTGAGCTTGAAACTCTAATCTTGGATATCATTACTTTGGCTATAGCCCATAAGACCTCACAATTGATCATGTTGGTTGTTGATGGTATATTTTATCATAAGAGCTATGTAATAAATTAGTAATCTATGAAATAAAGTATCACTTTACTTCAAGTTTTTTCTTTTCTTCTATGAACACATTTGGAAAGCTGTTAGGTGATTGGATCTAGTCTTTGATTGGCTTTTCTTCCCTACCAACCTTGACTCACATTCCTAATCCCATCAAGTGGAGCTTTTGGACTATCCCAAAGGAATTGTGATTGGATTGGTAGTGGGAATTTCTAGAATCACTATGGCATTGCATCCATAACCATTTTCTTCCTTGCACTACCATGTTGTCTAAGATCTCCTATACTCTCCATGTCTAGTAGTAATGTCATTTTTTGACCACTAGAACTACCCATGCCACCCTCAGTAGTGGAAGTGGAACTTGGTTTAGATTGAATTTGAGTGTTTGGAAGAGGTGGAGTTGGAATTGATGATGAATTTTTTTTTTTTGGAAGGGATTTGTGTTAGAAATTTAGGTGACTCTACAACACCCCCATGATCAAACGAAAGACCAAGATAACTTCCACAAGAGATTGGCAAGACAATTGCATGAAGTTGTAAGAATACTATTATTCATAATGGACTTGATTGACATCCAATGGATTGATTTTAAATGTACATAATAGGCCTCATTATATAGGAGAGGTGATAAGAGACAATGATAAGGAGAAGATAAGCTATCACCCACACAAGGTGGAATCACATGTCCACCAAAGGTAGATTATCCTCCATTATGCAATGAAGTATGTGCACTGATGAAGATGATAATGTGATAAGTGCACTAAAGGTAGAATGAGATAACAACTATGACCACCTAGAGTGTAATTCTTCTACACCATGTGTTTAATTGAGGTGCAAACTTCTAAGTGTCTCAATCACAAACTACTGTACAATGCATTATCCTAAGTAAGATTAAGTAAGTGTAATTAGTGAATATTTAATTACACCAACACCCCCCTTAAGTGCAACTTAGGGGAACACACTTAAACTCAAAATGCAAGATGAGTCCCAACTACTAGACCATTTTAGGTACCCATGTACATTATGCAATGCAATACATGAAATGTAATCTCTCATAAAGTGGAGAAAGAGATAAACCTCATGGGAAAAACCCTCCTCCAAAATGAAAGATGAAAACAAGATGCATAGATGGATGGAGTACTCAAGACCCCCCAAAAATTTCATACATCATGTATATACAAAGAATGATCCCTACATAGGAAGAAAATGAGGTGACATGATATCCCCCCATAAGGAAAAAGCTCCAATGTAGATGAAGAGTACTTGCAAGAAAAATATAATCCAATTACTACAAGAAACATGTCTCTCCTTAGGAAGAGATAAATACATCAAAAGATGAAGAAGCCACTCCATGTAAAAATTGAGGAAGGAGGAAGAAGGTCTCCATGTATGCATCTCTAAAGACTAAGTAGGTGTCTCCAAGCTCAAAGATTCTCTCACACCATCAAGCTGACCCATGAAGTGTGAAAAATTAAGAGAACATGAAGAGTTGGGAAATCTAATCTCCAAAGAAGGTGAAGAAGTATCTCGAAGAGAAATCTCCTTAGATGTATTAACCAAATCTACATTTTGAGACTCATTTGAAAGAGCATCCATGAATTCATCCTACTGAATAGTAGAACTCATGTCTAAAGAAGCAAGAGGTGGAGGAGTAGGAAGTTCAACACTTATCTCAAGAACGAAATGATTCAAGCGTCCAATGTTCTCCTAACATGAATTATTTACCATTGATAAAGGGTTAGGTACATCATGAATATCATCATTATTATCAAAAAAATGTGCAAAAGAATACAATCATGATGTATGATCAACAACTCCCATAGCTATGACATCTCTAGTCTCCATGTCCCTAATATAGACATTATTAGGAGTGAACTCAACAATTTACCTTGTGCTCCATGAGTAATTTGGTAAATGTAAAGGATATTAGTGGTCAAAAATGGTACACAAATAACATCATTGAATGTACCCTCTCCCATAGGAATATAACCTTTCCCACAAACCTTCATGTATGTATTATTACCCATTAATATAGGTGGAGAATTAATGGGCTCAATAGAAGAAAACATATCCATAGAAGATGCCATATGATGTGATGCACCTAAATCAAGAAGCTACTTACCTTGCTAAGTATGTGTGGAAGCAATGGGTGCTTCTCCTTTAACTTTGGATGATAATGTAGATATAGTAGCTACCTGATATTGAGAAGAAGGAGAAAACATTGATGAAGGAAACTGGATATTGTTCTTTTGAAGAGTGTGAGTAAGCTCATCAATCTTCTTCTGGAAACACTTTTGCTTATCATGTCCTAACTTTTTGCAATAAGCACATTTATCTCTCTTTCTTCTAGATGTTTCCTCTCTTGAAGATGACTTGGATTCAATATTATGTTGTAAAGGAGAGTCATCACCTTTTTCATGTTGCTTAGGATCCTTGTGTTTTTTGATTAACTTTCCTTTGGGATCTTTTGGAGAAGAGTCATTTGCAACCAACGCTTGATACTTTGAAGGCTTCGATTGACCCATGTGTGCTAACTTTGCTTGTTCCCTTGTGAGCTAAGTTGCAAATTCATCAAGAGAAGGCATTTTTTATACAATACCAAGAGCATCCATAATAGCATAGAATGTGAAAACAAAGATTGAATATTTAGGACATTGCTTAGAAAGAATAGATAATATCAATTGCTCATCATCTTTTGTAATGCCACAATTAGAAAGCTCCAATCTAATGGAATTGAACTTAGAGAAAAAGTCTTGAATACTATCAAAATCACACAGACTTAGACCTATAAGCTCATTCTCCAATTTGAATTTTCTTATTCTATTAGGTTTACCAAAGATTCCTTTCAATGTAGTCCATGCATCATGAGGATGTGTGTAGGATGCAATATGATATAAAAAATCATTGGAGATGGTAGATCTAAGAGACCCAAGTGCTTTATCCCTTCTATCAAACCGTTTCCTTCTTTTTGCAACACCTATAGCGAGTTCTAGATCCTATCCAAGAATCATTCTAAGCAATCCAATACTCATCAACAGATTAGAAACTACTTATTTCCATTCATGATAGTTATATGGAGTGAGTAATGGAACTTTTGAAAAGTCCATAATGAAATCAAATGATGACTAAAATAAATTGATAAATCCTTCAAATTACTGATTCAATTAATAAAATTGAAACCCAAGTATTTACCAAGTCCAAATATAGCCAAAAAATACCTATTTCTGAAAGTGATATGCCCACTCCAAATCACTAAAATCTAATTACAAATCTAGAAAGTAGAGGAAAAATTATGCACTTTCAAAAAAATTGCTCCTGAAAATGTTATGAAATGTGTGTAAACAGAGCCTTGAAAGTTGTGAAAAATGGGATTTGCAATTTTTAGAAAAATTTAGAGACATAGATCCAAAATCACCTACACCACTGTGTAGATTGTGAAATTCTACTTGAAAATAAAAAAATTGCTCAAAAAAAGGAGTTCGTATGAGGGATGTATCACTATTTAAAAATTGCCTCTAAAATTAATTTTTTGGATCACCAACGCTGCACCTTCAAAAATCAAATGGCTCTAGATTTGGCCTCAGATGTCCAATTTGGATGAAACAAAATTTGATTTAGGGGTTTTTGAACCTCCTCTATATGATGCCAACCTCTAATTTGCACTAGAAAGCTCAAATTTTCACCTACAATAGAAGGTCACAAAATACAACTCTTGAAATCTCCTCCAAATTGTGATGTCCCAATTGTCAATGTTGTACCAACAATATGTCAAGCCAAGATTTCACTTCTTGAGAAGAAGTCTTCATACCATGAGAGCTTTGATACCATGTTAGAGTTTTTGGATGACTCTACAACACCCCCAGGATCAAATGAAAGACCAAGAAAAATTTGACAAGAGATTAGCAAGACAATTGCATGAAGATGCAAGAATGCTATTATTGATAATGGACTTTATTAACATCCAATGGGTTGATTTTAAATGTACATAATAGGCCTCCTTATATAGAAGAGGTGATAAGAGACAATGATAAGGAGAAGATAAGCTATCACCCACACAAGATGGAACCACATGTCCACCAAAGGTGGATCATCCTCCATTATGCAATGAAGTATGTGCAATGATGAGGATGATAATGTGATAAGTGCACTAAAGGTGGAATGAGATAACAACTATGACCACCTAGAGTGGAATTCTCCTACACCATGTGTTTAATTGAGGTGCAAACTCCTAAGTATCTCATTCACAAACTACTATGCAATGCATCACCCTAATTAAGCTTAAGTAAGTGTAATTAGTGAATATTTAATTACACCAACAATTTGACTTTTTTTATGAACCTGATGATTCACCTCTAATGAGTGGTTTAACACCATATGTTGGTGGCTTTAGTGCAAGAAATGGATACCAAGTTCCTTGAGCCTTTGGACCTATTCCACCATCACCTAAATAACCTAATTTTTCTATCATCTCTATCCCTTTTCCATGATTTTCTCCTATCTCCTTATTAAGTATAATAAATGGTGAAGAGACTATACTTGTAGTAGTTTTGGGAGTGGAAATAGTGCTAGTGGATGTAGGATTTATATAGTCTTCATATTAATTATCTTCATCCTCTATATCAATGTGTTATGCTATTGCTTCATTTGGATGCTTATTATTTCACTATTGGATAGAGATTTTATGCTAAGCCAAAAAATTAAGTTCTATAGAGGTCTTTGGCTTACCAAGATTCTTCCTCATTTCCCATAAAAAAGTAATTTTACTTTCAGGCCAATGATCAGCTTCATAGTCCTCATATAGGTTACGTGGAATATAATTTTTTGTTAGATGACCCACTTTCTAGTAGAAATTGTAGGATGTCTTGGGCTGCATTTTTCCTTTCTATTTGTGCAATGCTATAATCTATGCTGGCAATTCATGTATTAAAATATTATTTTCACTAGTACATTTCTCCATCTCTTTTTTGACCACTTCCTAAGAGCCCATGTTTTAAATTTTTTAATCAATGACATACTCTCATGTTAAATTTTTTTTTGTAAATTTTCCATTTTGTATAAGCTTTGTACAAATTATGTTTAGTAAATCATACTACCAATGATTGTCAACATCATAATTAAGAATTGTACAAAAATATTGTGCCACTTTGAATGCTTTTTTCTCAAATGTGAACAATCCACATGAGAAAGGAAAATAAGGAAATATAGTTTACTTTTTTTGACCATGAAAGAGTACATATGTGCTCTCTATCTTCTATACATATTCCAATGCTAAAACCCATTTACCACATGTATTGAAAGTTCTTGCAACTCGGTGACTGAAGACTTGGGAGTAGAAGTTTCCTAATTGACAGATGTATTTGGCACTATATTAGGTTCAATAAAAACAAATCTCTTGTAATCTTCTGGTTCCTTTCTACAAACTCATCAACTTTCATATGTGCACATTCTATGACTTTGTGAGTAGATAAATTCAAACATCTATATGCCTTACTCTTGCAACAATATCCCAGAAATATGCCTTCATCACCCTTCACATCAAATTTTCCTTTTCTAGATTCTTTCAAAATATAATATTTGCTTCCAAATACTTTTAGGTAACTTACATTGGGTTTATAGCCATACCATAACTCATAGGAGGTTTTGAATGAGTCCTTCTTCAACTATACTCTATTCAAGGTACGAACTGCAATGCTAATAGGTTCCTTCTAGTATTTGATAGCTTTTGTTTTCAATCGTTAGAGTTCTTGCACAATCCATGATAGATCTATTCCTCCTTTCAACTATTCCATTTTTCTCAGGAGTTCTAGGAGCTGATACCTGTCTTTAGATTCCTCTTTCAATGAAAAAGTTATTGAATTCATGGGAGATGAATTCACCACCTCTATCTGACCTCAAGAATTTTAGTCTTTTCCCTATTTCCTTCTCTACTCTGGCCAAATACCATTTTAACTTCTCAAATGCTTGTAATTTCTCTCTTAGATACATAATAGTCATCATTCTAGAGTAGTCATCAAAAAAAAGAATGAAGAACTTTTCTCTAGTATAGATTTCAATTCCAATAGGTCCACACAAATTGATATGTACAATTTTCAAAATTTCTTTAGATTGATAATTTTTACTTTTAAAGCTAGTCTTTCCCATCTTACCAATCTGACAATTCTTGCATAGACCAACATCAAGTTTCTTTATATTAGGAATGCCTCTTACTTTTTTGAATTTGCTTATTTTCACCAAGTTATCAAAATTCACATGACATAACTTTCTATGCCATAAACAACTTTCTTCAACTTGATAAATAAAACATGAACATTCACCAAGTTCAAGATAGAACAAGTTACCTTTTGTTTGTATTTCTGATCCAGTTAGCTTTCCTTTGTCATCCATTAATATTGCTTTTCCATGCATGAATTCCACTTTGAATTCAATATTAATTAGTTGTGCCACACTCAACAGGTTGTGTTTTAGTCCTTCAACCCAATAGGCATTATCACATACAAGCTCTTTGGTTAGTGAGATTCTTATTATCAAACCTTACACTACACTACCACATACAAGGTTCATTATTACCAAACCTTACACTACCACTACCATAGTCTTCAAATTGTTCAAACTTAGTTTTGTCACCAGCCATATGATGAGAACAACCATTGTCTATGATCCATGTATCATTTTTACTCACATGAGAGATAAGTGCCATCTTATCTTACTCATCATTATCAGATTCATCTTTTATAGCAATGTAAACACTTTCATATTCACTATTATCAGAGTCCTTTGAATCTTTAGCCATGAAACATGTTTTCTTACCTTTGTTCTTGAATGATTTGAAATATTTCTTGCCATTACACTTGTGACCTTTCTTCTCATCCTTGTTTTACTTGTTTAGGCACCTAACAATAATATGACCAATTTGCTCACATGAAAAATAGATTAGAGGAACTTTGCCTTTGTATTTTCTCTTACCTCTAGAATATTTCCTTGCTAGTAGAGCTTCAACCACCTCAAGATCACTATCAAAACTTTGTTTTGATTCTTCTTCACTTTTTGAATGAGAATCCTTTATCTTCTTTCCCTTTTCTTTGAGTGAAAGCTTGGCTTTAAATGCCAATTCAATGTTCTTGGAAGCTGGAACATAGTTGTCATAGTTATCTAGCTCAAATGTAGTCAATCTTTCTACTATGGCCTCTAAAGTTATCTTATGATTTTCTTCACATCTTCTTTCCTAAATTGTAGAAACTCTAATTGCATAAATGGGAAACAATGTTCTAAGAACTTTACTTACAACTATTTCATCCTCGATATCTCCTCCAAAAGCCTTGATTGCACTGATGCTTGCTTTGACTCTTTAAACATATTTGGCAATGTTTTCATCCTCTCTCATCCTCATCTGATCAAATTGTCCTCTTAGAATTTCTTCTTTGGCTCTTCTCACATTGTCATCACCTCCATAGATATCTTTCAGCTTGTTCCACATAGCAAAGGCAGTTTTGCAATCCTTGATACCATCAAATTTTTCATACCTTAGGGGAGATGCAATGTCTATCATCATGGTGTTATGGGTCTTCTTCTCAGCAATGTCATTGATAAATAATGTACCAGCAGGAGTTGTATATTCTTCATTAAGATATTTCAATCATGTATCTCCAATGGAAGCCAGATGGAGTCTCATGAGACCTTGCCATGCTAAAAAGTTATCCCTGTTAAGTCTTGGAATTTCCCTCTTGTAAGACATCTTGATCTTTAGGTTAGATCCTTGAAATCCTTCCTACAAGCACAAAAAACTATGATACCAATTGTTGGAAATATAGATGGAGTAATTGAGGGGTGGGGCGGGGGGGGGGGGGGGGGGGGGCGGGTGGGTGAATTAGTTACCACAAAAACAAATTCATAGATCCCTTAGATGCCTTATAAAACTAGTTACTACTGTCACTCATTAACCACAGAAAAATGTTGTAACTCAGTAGATGTAGTGTATGTTATCTTTAAAAGATCTTAAATGTTTATAGTGATTAACATGCATGCATAAAAGAAATAACATGAACACAAGAAACACTAGATTTAACATGGAAATCCAATATGGGAAAAATTGCCAAGTAACTAGCTACTAATTTTTACTCTTCTAAAGTGAGCCTTGTTAGAAGTCAACCCTGTCAAAGGTTACAAAACACACTATTAGGTGTGACCTTGTTAAAGGATTTGATCACCCTGCTAGGAGTGACCTTGCTAGAGGAATTTAGAAAAATTCAATAGAACTTTCACCTTGTTAGAGTATTTACAAAATGGCTATTAAACCAACTCTATTAAGAGATTTAGAAATCATTGCTACAATGGTGAAAAAGTAACAATGAGTTAACCTGAATGAGATTCAACTGAATTGTTGATACAGATCTCTATTCTACTTCACTAGATCCTCTCTGATCAAATACAACTTTTCTTCTCCTCAAGGATATTTGATCCTTCTTCAAAATTTGCTCACACTTTCCTCTTCACATAATCAACACACTTGCATGCTCACTGATTACAACTTAGAATTCACAACTTGACCTTTTATTTATACCTTACAAATTGTCAATTCAGCTCATTTACAAGTTTCATTTATCAATAATCATTACATCAGTCAGCTACAATCATTACATGAAATAATTAAACTTTATTTCCCAAAATAATGAAATCCTTCATTAGCCAAACCTTCTCAGTAAACACTGCTCTAGAAATGATTTCCAGTGTTAACCAACTAAATCTCGGTGAACACTACAAACTCTGTAAAATCTTTTGGAAAATGAGTGAACTTGGTAAACACTAACTTTCCTTCGATAACCTTGTGAGCTTTGTTACCACTAACTTCTATCATAGAATCCTTCAATGCTCGAGTGAGCTCAGTAGAAATTGTTTCCACAAAGTATTTTTCAGGAACACTCAGTAGAAATTGGAATTTTCTTTGCTAACTAATTGAGCTCGATAGACTCTATAATTTGCTTTGCTGACCAACTAAGCTCAGTAGACTTTGTCTAATAACTAATATCAAATTTTTGTAACATCAAAGACAACACACAATTGAACAATTGTATCCAACAATAATGGATAACTTTTGATCAAGGTTAAAGGTTGGAGTAGTAGTTGATATTATTGATTGCAAAATTTAAGTAGAAGGATGAGAAGATTTGAGAAGAGGATAATTCTGATTGATTGAAAGTTTGCCAAGTGAATCAAAGATTGAGATGACAATGGAGACCATATAATGGATCAAAATTTGAGACAAACTAAGATTTGTATTTGCAAAGTGAGTTGTACTTGACAAATCAAAGCCTTCTATTAATGTCTAAACATTATATCAGTATATGAAATCCTTTAATCAAGGTTGACCTAATAGTCATATGTAAACCCTTTAATCAAGGTGACATTCTAATAGAATATTCTAAAAATTTCTAACAATGACACTCCTAATAGGGTGATTAAATCCTTTAACAAGGTCATGTTTAATAGCATGTTTTGTAACCTTTAATGGGGTTGGCACCTAACAAAGCTCACTTCAATGTTACTGGTAATTTTTCCCAAATTGGATTTCCACATTTAATCTTAGTATCAAACTTGTGTGGATGTTATATATGGTGATTTACTATTAATGTTTACATTCTGCAAGTATATTATATTTAGGATAGTGAATTAGTATTTGATATTACTGAAAGTTGACTTTAGAGACTGAGATAATGAATGATAAGATCTAAAGTTTTTTAAGTGTTATTTTGTTCAATTGGAACATTTTGGCCTTGGATAACTAATTCAACCTCGCTCTTAGTTGTTGTAAATATTCTAACAATTGGTATCAGAGTTGTTGGTGCTTGTAAAAAAAAGTTTGAAGGGACTTAAAGATAAAGATCATGATGTACAAAAAGGAGTTGCCAAAGTTGAACAAAGAGAATTTTTGTGCATGGAAAAGATTGATAAGACTATACATATCTTTACTTGGGGATGATGCACTAGAGTTTGTGGACATTTCATATAGGGAGATAACAATTGTCCCTTTGACCACTCAATAACTAAAAAAGAAGAATGAACACAACAAGGAAATGTTGGAGATTGCTTCAACCCTAAGCTATGTTGAGTTTGATGACATAAAATATTGCAAAAATAAAAAGGAAATGTGGGATAAACTAAAGACTATATATGGAGGAGATGATAATGTGATGAGAGCCAAATCAAAAATCTTGAGAGGTAAGTTTGATGAAATTAGAATGAGAGAAGGTGAAAATATACTCCAATACTATGTAAGAATCATAGAGATTTTCAATGCTATTAGAGTTGCTAATAGAAGGATCGAGGATAATACAATAATAAGAAAGGTTTTTAGAACTCTACTTCCTATTTATGATATTAGGGTTTCTTTAATATAAGAACTAAGAGGTACTCTAGGTAATACCATAACTCTAGAAAGTGTGATAGGCAAGCTTACTTCTTTTGAGATATCTAATTTTGATAATTACACTCCTTCTACTATTGAATATGCTTTTAAGTCACAAATATTTCTTAGTAAGAATGGAAAAGAAAAACATGTGAAAAGTGATAGTGACACTTCTAACAATGAACTTGAAGCACTAATGGCTACAAGACTTTCAAGAGGCAAAGGGAAATACAAAGATAAAATTCCTATAATCTATTTTTCAGCCAACAAAGTTGGTCATATTGCTGCAAAATTTATTGATAGAGAAGAAAAGGATGATAAGAGAGAAAGAAAGTACAAAGGGAGAAAATATAACCAAGACTACAAGAGAAACAAGGACTACAAAGATAAAGATAAGAAATCTTGTTATATTGCTGAAGAAGAAACTGATAATGAATCTGAAAGTAATGATAAGGAGGTAGTATATATTGCTATGAAATAAGATTTTGATGAGGATGAGAAAACTACATTAATCTCTTATGTGAATAAAAGTGGTATATGGATAATTGATAGTGGTTGTGTAAATCACATGACTGGTGATAAAAATAAATTTGAGAATATTGGACCTTACAAGGGTGGTTGTGTTAAATTTGGGAATGATGTAGCATGTCATGTGAAAGGTAAAGGATCAATACAACTATCTCACAAGATCAAATGTGACAATGGGCATTGGGTTGAAGGACTTAACTATAATCTATTGAGTGTTTTATAGTTGAACAAATTAGGCTACATAGTTGAATTCTATCTCGAAAAGGAGAAGATATATGATGTTGATGGTGAATTGATTGGAAGTGGTAATGAAATAAGAGGTAAATTGTTCTACCTAGATTTATCCGATGAGACATGTTTGTTTGCACAATATGAAGATATTTAATTATGGCACAAGAGGTTATGTCATGTAAATTTTGACAATTTAGTTAGCATTAGTAAGATGAAAAGAGTAAGAGATTTGCCAAAACTGAAGAAACTTGATAATGCCATGTGTAAACAATGTCAATTGGGAAAAATGCCAAAGTGTACTTTAAAAAGCAAGAAATATTCATTTGGTGATATTTTGGAATTGGTTCATACTGACTTATATGGACCTATTGGTGTTCAAAAATGTTGCAGAGATAATTATTTCATTCTATTTGTTGATGAATACTCTAGAATGATGATTGTGGTGTTTCTAAAAGAAATGATGTTTTTCAGTTATTTAAGTGGTATTTGGCCAGAGTTGAAAAGGAGAAAGGAAAATTTTTTAAGTTCTTGAGATCTAACATAGGTGGTGAATTTTTTTCTAATGAGTTCAACATATTCTACAATAATAGAGGAATTAAAAGACAGATGTCAACACCTAGAACCCCTCCTCAAAATGGAATAGTTGAAAGAAGAAATAGATCAATATTGGACTATGCTATAACATTGATGATGGAGAAGAATGTATCACAAAAATATTGGAGAGAAGTTGTAAGTACAATTGTTTATACTTTAAATAGAGTATAAGTCAAGAAAGGTACAAATGCTACACCTTTTGAATTATGGTATGATATGCTCCTAATGTAAAATATTTCAAAGTTTTTGGAAGAAAATGTTATATACTAAAATATAATAGAAATGGAAACTTTATGCTAAAAGTGATGAAGGCATATTCCTACAATATGCCAATAAGATAAAAACATATCAATGTTTGAACTCTAATACTATCAAAGTTGTGGAAAGTGTAAATACGAAAATCAATGAATATGTAGAAAATAATGAAGTTGAATGATAAATAGAACCTAAAGACTACAATTCATTTATATATGTTAATTATGGTGCTCCAAACACCCCACCTAAAAAAGAGAACAAAGCTACAAATCAACAATAACTAGATGCTAAGCAGTAGAGTGTGGGTGTCAAGCAACAATTGAACGATGCCATGTAATAGATAGAAGGAGCTAAACATCAGGAAGATAATGCCAAGAATGCACCAACACCTAAACAAGAGAGAGATAATAAGATTGAAATAATTTGCCAAGATGAATCCACTAAAGAATAAAGAAGAAAAGAACATGTACTAGAAAAATATGTGAAAAGACATCATGCACCTAAGAAAATTATTGGAGATAAAGAATATGGTGTTATGAATAGAAAAAGAATCAAAAGTTATACATGCTTAATTTGTGAGTTTGAGCCCAAATCTATGAAAGACGCTTTAGAGAATGAGGACTAGATACAAGCAATGAGTGGAGAAATTGAGGAGATTGAAAAGAAAAAAACATGGACACTAGTACCTAGGCCAAAAGACAAAAATGTTATTGGGACAAAGTGGGTATTTAGAATAAAGGTGAAGTTACAAGGAACAAGGATAGATTGGTATGCTAAGGATATGAACAAGAAGAAGGTATTGACTATGGGGAACTATTTTCCCCTATAGAAAGATTGAAAGGACCTAGATCACTGTTTGCATATTCTACCTACAAAGGATTTAAGGTATATCAAATGGATGCAAAATATGCATTTCTAAATGGGATACTTGAAGAAGAAGTGTACATAGAGTACCCTAAAGGATTTGTTGACTCTGGCAAGAAGAATATGGTGTGCAAGCTACACAAAGCCCTATATGGTTTTTAAAAAGCCCCAAGAGCATGGTATGAAAGATTGCATAACTATTCGGTGAAGATTGGATTTCCAAGAACTAACAATAACAATAATCTATATTTGAAGACTGGTAATAATAATGAGGTATTATTGTCTAATTTTGTTGTTGATGATATAACATATGGAGGCAAGGAAGCATTATGCAAATCATTTGCTGATGAAATGAAGAAGGAATTTGAAATGTCAATAATTAGGAGATCAAGTTCTTTGTTGGTTTACAAGTATATCAAATAAAGTAAGGTATCTTCATTACTCAATACAAATATATTAAGGAGATACTAAATTTTTTTGGAATGGAAGATTCAAGACCAATTAATTCACCTATTGTAGTGATTTGTTTCTAGATTCGATTGTGTTAATATTTTTACCATCAACATTTCAAATCATGCTACATGATCCATCATTAGGATGAAGAGAAAGAGATGAAAAACAAAGTGATGATTCTGCTGATGTGAACCAAACACTATATAGATCAACAAATGGAAAAATATAATATGTTTTTCATAGCAAACCTAATATTGCATTAGTAGTTGGGATAGTTGGAAGATTTTCTACAAGTCCTAAGGAATGAATCACATGATGGCAATGAAAAGGATATTGAGATATTTGAAAGGAATATAAGACTATGGATTTTATTACAAGAAGAATGAAATTTTTGAACTAAAGGTATTTATTGATTCTAATTGGGAAGGAAATGTTGATGATAAAAAGAGCATAAGTGGAAGTGCATTCTTTCTAGGAAAGAGACTAGTTTAATGGAAAGGCAAGAAGTAGAACTACATTTCTGAATCAACAAATGAAGCTAAATATGTGGCAATAGTAGTAAATTGTCCAAATTTTAGATGTATCAAGAAATTGTTAAAAGGTATGAAAGAAGAAATTACTGATCTAGTGGTTATCTATTTTGATAACACTAGTGCTATTAACATATCAAAGAATCTTGTAATGCACACTAAGATAAAACATATTAATATCAAGTATCATTACTTGAGAGAGCTAGTTCAAGAAAAAGAAGTGAGATTAGAGTATGTGAACACTATAGAGAAAACAACTGATATATTTACTAAAGATTTACTTAAAGATTCTCATGAATATTAAAGAGGTAAATTGAGGATGATTTCCCTAGGCAAAGCTAATCAAGCTAAGATGATGCTCTATATCAAATGTGTTAATCAGACTATCTTACAAAATTGATATAGATAGTCCTAATTTAGGAGTTGCCTAAGATAGTAATGAGGAAGAAGGACAAAATGTTAAATCAGTTATACAAATATGATAGAAGATGAATTCAAAACTAACAAGATATCTACATGGAAAAAGATGCATGAGTTGAAATGTCTTTGGTATAATTATTGTCAAAGAGGGAGATAATGAAATTTTTTTTTCCATGCAAGTGGAACAGATATTATTGTCAAAGAGGGAGATATTACTAAGAGGAAGAAATTAAATAAAAGGTGTTGCCAACAATACAAAATAACCTAATTGATTTCATGATTTGATATGATAAAGGGAGCTTATGTGTTGCATATGGATGAGAATCACAATGAAACTAAAGAAAGAAATTGTTGGACATAGAGATGTGAATTTGAATGAAACTAAGAATATTAAAGAAGACCTAACACTAGACAAAGAGGGAGTTGCTCAATTTTTTACATGTTTTGGATTGCATGGTAACTAGAGGTGTTACCATTAATGCCAAAGAGGGAGATTGTTGGAAACTAGAATTCGAATAATTGTTATGATGTCATTGATGTCAAACCTTATTGGTGAGATAATTTTCTATTTGATCTGAGTGCCATATCTACTTGATCGATGAAGAAGATTTGACAATTTAATCATAACAAAAGTATCTATAGAAAATATTGAGTTATGAAGAGGAAACTACAACTGGACACTTGATTAGTTGGAACTTGAAAACATAGTGTGATTGTTTAAATCATGTTGTAAGTGGAGAAGATAGCTACACTAAAACCTTGAAGAAGAGATCAATGATAGACCAAATGTATATGCTTGATTGAGCAATAGAGTACAAGATTAAGGAACTTGAAGTATATGCTAAGTGATGCTGGAGTTGATCAAGCTACAATAAGTGTTGAGAAGAAATAATGTTGACCAAGAATCAGTATTAAATGAGTGATAGTATATGTGCTGCGCAAGAAATTTAGTAGCAATTGAGTAACCTAGTGATGATTGAGCGAGAGAACATAGTGTTGGCCGATGAACAACATTTTAATAGTTTATGAGAAATAGTAATTTCTAGCAACAAAGTTGGTTTCTTGGAATATGGAAAGCATGTTAAAGATAAGGATGGATGACCTAGAACATTTAAATCAAGGGAAACCATGTTTGCAATTTTATATGCAAGGATTTGTGGAGAAGTTTCTAGAAAAGAAGAAAATGGTTGAATATGATCACAAGCCTAAGATCTATGTTGGTTCTTAAGTGAAAAAATATCAAAATTAACGATTTATGAAGGTAAGAGGGCTAACCTTTGATCAAGGTTAAAGGCTGGAGCAGTAGTTGATACTATTGATTGGTTAATTTAAGCATAAGGTTGAGAAGTATTGAGAAGAGGAGAAATGTGATTTCTTGAAGGGTTTCCAACTAAATCAAAGACTAAGATGATAATGAAGGCCAAATAGTGGATCAACATTTGAGCCAAACTAAGATCTATATTTGCAAAGTGAGTTGTACTTAATAGATCAAAAATTGTTGTTACTTTCTAATAATTCTATTAGTATATGAAATCTTTTAATCAAGGTAGACCTAATAGTCATATTTAAATCCTTTAATCAAGGTGGCATTCTAATAGAATGTTGTAAATCCCTCTAACAAGGCTACTCCTAACATGGTAATTAAATCCTTTAATAAGGTCACATTTAATAGCTTGTTTTGTAATCTCTAACAAGGTTGGCTCTTAACATAGATCACTTAAAATGAGTGAAAATTTGGTGACATGTTACTGGAAGTTTTTCCTAAATTGGGTTTCCATGTCAAATCCTAGTGTCAAACTTGTGTGGATGTTATATATGGTGATTTACTATTAATGTTTATATTATTCAAGTCTGTTATATTTAGGATAGTGAACTACTAGTTGATGCTATTGAAAGTTGACTATAGAGACCGAGCTAATGAATGATAAGTTCTCAATTTGTTAAAGTGCTTGTTTGTGTAACTGTGAATTGTGGGCCTCTTAACCTCACAGACACTTCAACGTAGTCATTACCTATGGAATCATCTTGGAATAAACATTGAGTTGTTTATCCAAGAGGTCCGACAGAGTGACCTATCGCCTTATATCTAGAAGAATTTTTCTTATTTAATATCCTCAGAGATGAGGCTTAGGCAACTAGACCCTCTAAGAACGAAGGATTTAAAGATGTAACTAAATCTATATTGAGATGCAAAGTAATCTAGAATGGTATATGCAATTTAGTCTAAATACATATAAAAGAATCTATATTAGAGTATATGCATATTATACTAAAAATGATTCTTAATCTAAGAAATGAGAGTGTATGCTAACAATGAGTAAATGAGCACAAAGTTCAGCAGAGTTTCGATAGCAATTCAATTCAACCTCTGTAATGAGGAAATGACGGTCTCTTAAATAGACTTTCCTGGAATCCATCAACGGTTGAGATCGATTTCAATCAAAGGTCAAGATTAAAGATGAGGTTCAGTTAAGGTGGAAGATTCCCAATTTAGAGGGAGTTAACTGGCTCAGATCTAAGTGTAAGAGTCAGCCAACTTAGATAGACTTCAGTGTGAGATCAAGTGATCTGGGTCACTTCTAATTTGATGAGCAGTGAGCTAGAAATTTCAATTCTTGGACTGAAGAGAAAATAAGGAGAGATATTTAATTTAATAAAATGAGATATGCTCTCATTATTACCTTTTTCTATTTAATTAAATAATTCTATTTAATTAATTAGAGACACTTTTCTTATTTAATTAAATAACTCCATTTAATTAATTTAGGAATAACTTCCCATTTAATTAAATGACATTGTTTAATTAATTTAGAAGTAGCTTTTCCATTTAATTAAATAATTTTGTTTAATTAATTAGAATAGGCATATTTATTAAATTAAATAAATTTAATCCCATAGCACATTAGCCTTAGGGTATAATTTAATTTAATTAAAGTATAAATACTTAATAATTAAATTAAATATTAATCAATAGGTTTCAATGTGACTAATATGAGTGCATACTATAGGGATTAGATTATGAGTATGATGAATGTAGATTAGGGTTTTCTGCACTTGACAATTAAGTCAAGTAGTGAGTAGTAGAATAAGAATTGCCTATTAGAATAGGTCTTAGGATTGATCAGAAATAGACCAGAATTGGTATAATGGCAATGTGCGAATTTTGGGGTATTACATTTTGCCCCTCTTTGAATGAATGTGTGAGCAGCATGTTCAATTCAAAGAAAATCAAAAATGATATGAGGATCAAGAAATGAGATTAGTTCCAAAATTGATGATACAAAGGCCGATTGATAAGCTTTGAAGGACCATCTCTAGAATAGAGCTTAATCCTAAGGAATCTAAGTAGAATACCTAGATACCCAAAATTGATAAGCATTTAAAAGGTTTCTTCATAAAAAAGTTTGACCTTTAAGGATCCAGATAGACTACCTAGACACCTAAGATTAAAAGCATTTAGAAGATTATCTCTAGAACAGAGCTTACCTTTCAAGGATCTAGATAGAACACCTAGATACCTGAGATTGAAAGCATTTAGAAGATTATCTCTAGAATGGAGCTTAACCTTCAAGGATCCAGATAGAACACCTAGATACATGAGATTGAAAGCATTTAGAAGATTATCTCCAGAAGGGAGCTTAACCTTCAAGGATCTAGATAGAACACCTAGATACCTAGGTTTGAAAGAATTTAGAAGATTATCTCTAGAACGGAGGTTAACCTTCAAGGATCCAGATAGAACACCTAGATACCACTAACAGATTTGGCATCGATTTGCGATAGCCATGTGTCGCAATTGCGATAGCAATGTGTCGCCACTGCGACAGACATAGACGTTGTAGTTATTTAGTTGCAATTTACGACGTCTACCTCTTGTCATCACATTTGTGACACCTATCTGTTGCTTTGCAGCCACCTTGGTGCCAAACCAAAATTCGTGTTTTCTATCCCAATTGTGATGCCTATTCGTTGCTATGCAGCCACCTTATTGTGAAATCAAAATCCCTATTTTCCATTGCAATTACGATGGGGTTGCCGTCGCATCTACAACAACCTTGTCGCAATTTTTGGGGTTACCGACGCCAATTACGATGGGGTTGTTGTAGATGCGACAGAAACCCTATCACAATTTTTGTCACAATTGCGACGGTGAAAGAAGTAAAACAAAAAAAAAATCGTGCACCATTAAGCTTCCCCAAATATGAAGCCATTAGAGACCTGCAAATCATTGTTCTCAATTATTATATGTCTCATATTCGTTAATGTATGTTACCCAAAGCCTGAACCAGTTTGAGGCCTTTCATATGGATTCTATAAAAGCTCTTGTCAAAAAGCAGAAGAGAGCATTAGAGAAGAAATGGGTAGCTTCTTGGAGGAAAATATTAACTCAGTTGGAGGATTTCTTCACATTCCTTACCATGATTTCTTTTTTCAAGTTAATAACAAATGGGTCGAAGTGAGAGCAAGCAAACTGGGTCTTCCATTAATTACCTTTTGAACTGAATTATCACCAACAGATCACCGTCAGGAATGAACTAAACTGACAGTTGGAATTTTGAATGCTAAGAATATTAATTATATCTAATTAAATTTAAATAACACTCTAACTTTGTGTAACCATTTACTCAGAACTAAATCCTTGGCTGCTAATATGGCCTGTGGCAAGTGCTTCTCTCTGGGAAAAATTAAATGACCATCATAGTTCCTAGTTTGTTACATACCTCACAAACATTTCCTATATTAAACATTTCATAGTATTCCTCTGTTTTACTCAATTTGTGAGTAGCATCAATAGTTTGATAGATACTAAAAAAGCACGCTGATAAAAGATATTATTAATATATTACATGGAAGCACATACAAAGTGATAAATGATTGTTTTTCTTAGCAACAAAACATAGAACCTATTGTTGCATTCAGTCACAAAGCTATGAGCATTTGATCACGATGCTTCAAATGAAGTTGATTATGACTTGCTTCTTAATTATTTTTCTCTCTACCATCGGCTTTCACAACGAGATGTTTATATCTTGAAATTAAAAAAAACTAAAACCAAGACTTCAACAAAGCATTCAGTCATGAAACTATGAGCATTTGCTCATGATGCTTCAAATGAAGCCCCTTATGACTTATTTCTTAATTAATTTCATCTCTATCATCAGCTTTTACAAGGAGATGTATGCATCCTATATTTATAATAAAAAAATACAAACAGACACTTCAAAATGTCAAATATTATTGTATTAGTCCAAAAAAAATAAAAGACATTCTGCCACGCCTTATAAATATCCTAAATAATCTTTTGTCATTTTCCCTGTCTCAATAGTTCCTACACAGGCAGCTTCTAGCTTCTCTGAAAATTCAAGTAGTCTTGGATTTTCATCTAGTTTTTCCCTGTCGTAAAAGCAGTAAAAGTAATTAAACACAGAGAAGATACTGGAAGTGAATCTAGATCATTCTTAGGATGAATGCTTGTCAGATCTGAAAGAAGTTAGTGGATACACTATCATGTAGATGTTGGTCAAAGCCACAAAGCTATTGCCCAGCCTGACCACTTTTATTGTACAGGAGTATAGTAAAACCTATGTCAAAATGACTAGAGATTTTGATGTTACATTGAGTTATTGGAACTAGGTACAAAAGAAATCATTTAGAAAGTCTAGGCAGTGACATATCTGGAATTCACAACATCTAATTCCTTAGTAAAAAATATATCAGTGTCATATTCTTCATACCTAGCTTTAGTAGTTGTTGCATCTTTATAAGTTTTTGTGTCTCACAATTTATATGTGTGTAATTATATATATATCAAAGTCACTATTTATATTTGTGCACGAAACTCAATAGCAACACAAATTGTAAATCCTACAAAAATAAATGGTTACTCTTGCCCATTGTTTGTATGTGTAGTAAAACAAAATTAATATTTGTTAAAATCTAGTTCTGGATTCAATAAAAAAGAATTTGAAGCACAATTGAATCCAAAATCAAGTTTTGAACATCTATAATGGATTGTGGAGGCTTGGTATCATTAGCTATTGATATTTGCACACAAAATTCAATAGCAATAGCAATTGTAAACTAAATTGGTATTCTTGCATCTTGATTAGTTTTTGCATTTCACAAATCTCTTGCTGTGAAGTATGAGTTGGAAGTACAATGATTTGCTATTAGAAAAAATATGGGAAGCTTATATTCTATATCAAGATTATATAAAAGTGTTGCCATCAAAATCTGACTAAACATGCAACTAACTTCATACCTAGGATCTTGGGAGGAGATCCATGATCTCCATAACCCAATTTGGAAGATATCTTCAATTTGTGTTTCTCTCCAACACACATTCCTAGAAATCCTTGGTCCCAACCTGTGCCATAATATATGATGATGTAGACCATCAGGCTTCCATTAATCCCTTCTTTATCCACAAAAGTTATTAACAACAACAAATTGATCAATTTCATAAATGATAAATTAAAAATTAGAAAGCTGATTTTCCTTCACAGATGTGCCTCTCACGAATACAACTTCATAACTAGATTCTAGGGACTAACCTAGCCATCCACAACTTAAAGATTTGTGACAATTACTGAAAAAACTTGCAATATGAAATGTGAACTTCATGAAACGTCATTAGCAGGGTTGTTCATAAATTGTGTAAAAATCCAGGGCATGCATCAGATGTGATAGGAAAGGAACAACTCAAAGACTTAAGATACAAAAGTCATTTAGCTATTATCAAAGACTCCATTACCAGAAATGCAAATAAGTTTGAAATTTCTTCCAAATATCCTATCATCAAATCACTGGTCACTTTGAGGGATCGTACATTTGATGATACAGTGGATTAAAGTAACATTATTCAAACACTAAATCTATTATAATAGTATAGATCACTATCCAAAGATCCCTGATTTTGTTTTAAAATGTTACAAAGATGAATAGTAGTGTGAATTAAGTTGCTAGTTTGATCAATAAGCCTATAATTATACCTGTTCATAAATCAATCATTGAAAGAAGTTATTGTGTGCCTGACAAAACCAAGATAATCAACATTGCAATCTTCATATTATTGTGCCAAGAAACAAAACCAACCAGATTCCTACTACATCATATTTAGCTTTCCAACTGGCCTCATATACCTCCTGGAAGATATCTTTAAACCTACCAATTTAAGTCACATATAAGAAGAATCTCCAAGAATATGAGGATCCTTAAGCTAGAGAATCATAAAGAATGATAACATGGGAAGTAAGGTGTGTTAGAGAAAAAGGTAAAAATAAGATCATCAATCCTTGTATTGATTTGAAAACATACCTTCCATCATTTTTTTTTAAAATTGTGTTTTTAGTACTTAGGTAAAGTGGCCATTTCTTCTCATAAGTTGTTGCCATTGATGCATTAGCAAATGCATGAATAGACTACACAAAAATAATTAATCATAATTGAATATTTGAGATTTGCTCAATTAGAATTAGAATAGGAAATTATATTTGTCATAAAAGAGAGGACTACATACCTCATCAATAATGTACATAGCTAATGCTATTCCTCCATCTCCTTTACAGTCATATACCTCCAACTCTGTAGTTTCACCTCCATTCTCTGGAACTGCATCAGTTGACAGAAATCACTATTGCATGCTACAAAGAATACTAATGAAACAAAAAAATAGATGTTTTCCAATCTCTGATAGTGAAACCACAATGATATTCACTAAGCTGAAAGACAACAAGGATGCATAGCGTCTAGTTCCTGCTAATTGAGAATTTGAATGGAGAGTTGTGTACTTAAAGTTCTAGTAGCATACAGATCCAAAGTCTAGGGAACTACCCAGAAAGTTTTTCCATTTTAAATTTGCTATTAGTTGAACATTACCAAAAAAAAGTATAATATATACCAGTAGATCTATGGAAACCTCCCTTAGGACAAGCAAGAATGGGTTTACAGAAACAACCATGATACTAAAGATTTATATTAATAAGGCAGGCTTTACAATATACTTCTTGTTCTCAATCTGGCCTTTATTGCCTTTTTTGCTAGTGTCTGGTTGTATATAAGAGGAATTAGGCCACACCCCTGACATAGGCACAAGAAGAAAGCCTAGTACCCAACCTGAGATGATCCCCATGACACCTTGTAATTGACTCACAACTTTGCATCAACACAACGTTAGCTATAAAGTAAACAAAATCCAGCCTGGTTACTTGATTTTGTTTACATCTGCTGAACATAGATTTAGCAATTAGGATTGAAGTAATTATGAACCCTAAATTAAAAGAGAAATCCATGAGTAGTCCATAATGGGTAACAATCTGTCACTTTAGATGACAAGATTCATTCTTGAAACAGAGCACCATAAGCATCATACCCATGTTAAGAAGTTTATCAATAGCTATGACCAATCACGGAACACTCTAAACAAATCAAATCTGGAAATTTTACCTTCTTATCAGCCATGTGGAAGGGTTTCAAGGCTGCACACGAGCACTCCTTCTGACCAGGCAGTGTAAGACGTATGGGCATCAAACTAGCTATATATTTACATCTAACATGAAAATAATAAGGTCTATCTGGTTTTGATGTTTACTTACAAGTCCATGATCAAATTAGGAATGAAAAGTTACAAATTTTGGTCTTCATGGAAATTTAATACACACAAAACTGAAATACCAACAATATCTATTGTGGGGCTAGATGGATTTACACCTATTTGGGCCTGATTGCATCTTCAAATATGGGATGCTTGGAAGATTGAAACTGGGCTGAGGACACGTTTCGCATAGGAGGACTACTCATTTTCTCATAGCAATGGATAGAGAAAAGAGAAAGAGAAAGATGAATCTCATCCTTACCCCAAGATTGAGTCTTTGCACTATGCTTTTTATTTAGACCAGGCTTTGATAAGAAGGGAGACAAGGCTTGAGAAGGCAATGGACATGGCGAAGAAGAAGAAGAAGTAGATGGATTAATAATAGGCCAAAGGGAAAGAGAATATAGTTTTCGAAATCCACCAAGAGCCAAAACAACAAATCTCAGTTGATGGCTTCCACAACCAGTGTTAGCCCAATGCTTGAGACATATGTTTTCCCACAGCTTGTCATCTTGTGCAGCTTTATGCCATATCCTATTAACACATGAGGCTGTTGCCAATGTTCTTGCATCCATGTATTTCATCACTTTGGATAACAAATCCCCATCTAAAAGAAACTGCTCCATTTGATCCCTCGATAAGTTCTCACACTGATCCTAAGATTGCATCTTTTCAGATGTTTTATGAAATAATGGCACCTCCAAGTCTCCGTTGGGCTTATAACTATGATGATGATAATTGATTTTACACTTAGTGGGTCTTCTTATTGCCAATCCCATTGCCCTTCCAGACAAAACAAGACAAATGAATGTGTATCTACAAATAAATAGACCTTGTACCTTAAAAAACAAGTTGGATAGTTTCATAAATAAGCATCGGACAGGGATTCGGGTCTCTAAATTTAGGCAAAAACACAAAAATAGACATGGAGACCAGAGAGCACAACTTTAGAAAAAGGTAAAGTTATGAAATGGAGCAGAGCACTACCAGAAGGAAAATTTCTAATAAAAAAGGAGCAGAAAATGAAGAAGATGGGTTCCTAATTTAAATCAGATCCTGAAAGTGATTGATAATCATTTAGAGACTTTACCTTCATAAATATAGCGTTTGCCTTTGGAACACTGACAAACATGTCACCCGCAATGTGTTGCACACCTATACCACAAACAGATGATAAACAACCAATGAGGATTTTTTTACCCAAAATCTGTGAAGAGACAAAAAACAAGTTCAAACATTGTGTTTAAAGCAAGTACCGACATAACTGGGAGCCTCTAAGATGACTTCAGGGAGATCAAAATTAAAGCATTTGATATTGGGGAAGGGGCGAGAAATAACGTATCTTGCACTTTGAGTGCATTTTACATCATTTAGGGGCTTTAATAGCCTATTACATCATGTAAACACTACCATCCACCCATAACTCTTCCTAGGACACCCTAGGACTTCAAATGACCCCTTACATCATATTGACTCCCTATTTGTGCCAAGTTGAGCTTCACTTACATCTTATTGAGCTTCACTTTGTTTCGAGAATAGTTTAATATTCC
This sequence comes from Cupressus sempervirens, assembly GCA_028749045.1. NCBI lineage: Eukaryota > Viridiplantae > Streptophyta > Pinopsida > Cupressales > Cupressaceae > Cupressus > Cupressus sempervirens. Next base: position 676,976,766 of record CM053785.1, read on the forward strand.
AATATCTTTCATAACAGTAGATAATTCTTGATATGAGCGAGGTCAAAAATTTGATGATGGTAACAGAAACTCGCCTATCAATCTACAGGAAAAAATATAAGTTGTTAATATAAACAATATTAGTGGTACATTATTCACCCTTTGTTAACTATAAAGACATATATGACATACCTTAACATACGTGACATTGTTATGTTGGATAAACCACTCATAACCTTCAAGTTCAACAACAACAATACAACAAAGAGAAGGGTTGTTTGGGAGTCTTTATATAGGGGCTCGTATGCCTTCTCAAGTAGAGGTACATTGAGGCTATCATCATCATCATGATCAGATACGCTTGGACTAAATGTGTCATGGATCAATGTATTTATACCATCATCTTCAATTGTGTTTTCTAGCGCATGATCATCATCTTCCATGGGATCATTATCTTCACCTTGGATATTTGCACCTCCATGTTCCTCCACTTCGAAAACTATATTCTTTGGATTGTTGTGGTTCATATCATGTACTTCCCTGGGGAGATCAACCTATATAAAATTGATTAACATAAATAAACCATGATCATCAACTCATCATCAAGTGATTTCATATGTATATAGTTTGTTAAAATGATATAATGAACGAATTACCAGTGGATGATAGTCATGCCCCCCTTCAATGTGACCATTCTCCCTACAATGTCTCTTAGCTGTTTTGATTAGCAGTCTTCTACGATTTAAGCCCTTACAAATTTTGCAAGGACAGTAACATTTTCCATCACCTTTTCTTTTCAAGTTAGACCACAATCTAGCGATTGTCTCCCTGTTTTGTTCTTCAATTATATTATCTAACATGATCGTTCTTTGCAGAAGCAAAAAATGGGCTATTAAACTTCAGTCTACAACTTTCACAAACTAAGAAAAACTATCAAAAGTACACAAATCTTCTTAGACCTAGCTAAATACTTTAATATTTTAAAAATACTTTCTTTGACTTTATTCCTAAGACATTTAATCCAATCACCTTTTATAACATTCAGTCAATTGCTCTAGGTAAATTTCTAGATAAGAATATTTGTAAAACTTTGACCAACCACCTGAAGGTCTTATTTCAAGAGACCTTACAACATTAAGCCACTAAAAAATATGCAATTTTCATACCCGATCATGCGGCTATATAACTCATGCAATGACCTTCTTGCTTAGCTGTAGAAGCTCTCTAGCAATCAAATCATACAAGCTACAAGGCCTAACAGCAATTTCAAAACATATAAGCTAAAAGTCTAGTTAAAATATACATTAGATTAAAAAATATGCAATTTTCATACCCGAGCGCACGGCTATATAACTTGTGTAATGGCCTTCTTGCTTAGCTGTAGAAGCTCTCCAGTAATCAAATCATACAAGCTACAAGGCCTAACAGAAATTTCAAAACATATAAGCTAAAAGTCTAGTTAAAATATACATTAGATTAAAAAATATGCAATTTTCATACCCAAGCATGCGGTTATATAACTCGTGCAACGGCCTTCTTGCTTAGCTGTAGAAGCTCTCCAGCAATCAAATCATACAAGCTACAAGGCCTAACAACAATTTCAAAACATATAAGCTAAAAGTCTAGTTAAAATATACATTAGATTAAAAAATATGCAATTTTCATACCCGAGCGCGCGGCTATATAACTCGTGCAATAGCCTTCTTGCTTAGCTGTAGAAGCTCTCCAGCAATCAAATCATACAAGCTACAAGGCCTAATAGCAATTTCAAAACATATAAGCTAAAAGTCTAGTTAAAATATACATTAGATTAAAAAATATGCAATTTTCATACCCAAGCGCATGACTATATAACTCATGAAATGGCCTTCTTGCTTAGCTGTAGAAGCTCTCCAGCAATCAAATCATACAAGCTACAAGGCCTAACAGCAATTTCAAAACATATAAGCTACAAGGCAAGACATATTATATGACATGGAAAAAGGAACAAAATTTACAAGTTTTAGCAAGACATATTAAATGACATCATAGTGCTAGAGAGATCACAATTATATGAGTCAAACATAGTCATGAAAAAGCACATAAATTATCTAGTTATTGATTTGTTGACATACTGTTGTTGATAATGCTTTGTTATTATTTGGTTCAGAGATTTGATATATACTCATTTTTGTTGTTTAAATGCTATTGAGATCCACCCTCTTGGCATGTTGGCCAATGGAGTCATGTTATTATATTGTGTGATCATCTTGGGACCTGCACTCTTGGTGAAGACCAATCAAGTCTTTTGAGTTTATATTGTTACCTTCTCTGAAAAGTTTAAGCCATGGGTGACTTCTAAAATTTTTATATTGTTACCTTCTCTAAAAATTTTATGTGGATTGTATAATAATTTTTTTCACAAGATTCTATATGTGAATATAGCTTTGGTGGATAAGAAACAAAAATTCTAAAAAATTCTTAAAATAAAATCTATAATCTTAATGACGTACGAGTAATTTGAAAAGCCTTGTTTTTGATTAATCTATAACTGGACATCACTTTGGTGTCTAGATTTTGATTGTAGTCTTTCAAAATTGTGTATGGACTATGGTAGTATACGCATTACATAAAGACCATTGTTATGATAGATTATAACATTTTCATTTCTGTTTTATGCATGTGAAGAGGAGGATATTGCAAATTGGAGAAAACATTGTTGTAAAATTGACCATTTGTAATTCTACCTAAATAGGTGGAATTGGAATATGTGTTCCTATTTCAATTTTATATTTTTTAGAAACTATAAATTTTTGGGTCTGTGAATTCCCCATCAAATTTTGACTCAACCAAACAAGAATAGAAATATGTATTCTTATTTTCTATTCTAGAATAATAATTCTAGAATACACATTCCTATTCCCACATTCTTTTTCCTACAACCAAACAGATCTTAAGAGAAAATGATACACACATTTCCCTTGGTGACCATGGAAGAAAATTTGAAGGCACAGTGGGGGAGTACAATCTTGGTGGCACATCTATTGTGCCAGTAGGAATAAGGTGTTCACTACCACGTTCTGTCTCCATCCAACTTTGGGTATTCAATATTTTCATCATTCACTTTTACTACTTAAGCACAAATTAGAAGTAATATGAATAGCTATTATCTACTCATCCTCTAACACCTCTATAAAGAATATGATTAATTAATGAACTTAATTTATGCTACAATACCAAACAATATGTATGTATCTTCCCTTGATTATTTATCATTGTGTCTGGCATGACTTTTTGTAAAAAAAGATTGTGCAATATCTTTGCCTCTATGTGCTCAAGTTTGCACAATCTCCCAGGAATTCAATATCCCCTTCTCTTGAGATGTATGTGACTTAGATTTCTGTCCTCCTATGGGTTAAAGTCAACATGCATGATTTTATAAAATCCTCTACACTACCATTTTGCAAGCTCATTGACAGGCTCTATGATAAATTTTCTTAATCATTGATAATGATTATGTTGTCACCAAGTGTGTTGAAGAGATTGTGGTGATGTTAATGAAGGTGATGGAGAATAAAATCCTCGACTCTCCAAGTTCAAAGAGGCTAGCCTCAAGCATAGGTTTTTGCTTTCTTTACATTGTAAGGCATTTAAATATATGATTTGAATTTCATAATGTTTTAAAGTTTTCATTGCTTCAATTGATTTGAGATGTGTCAATGTTGAGTAAGGGTTTCAATATGTAGTTTTTCATCTCAAATCAATGTGGATTTTTTTTTTCTTAATTTTTTAAAGCTGATTTGAGTTTAAGGAATTCTCACCCCTAGCCATACATAAAATCCCTTTTACATCCACATTGTTCTCTCAAAGTTGTTAAATCTTTAATTTTGAATTCACAACATTTAGTAATAGATTTGAGTGAAGGAGTGTTCAAATTGCTGAAATTTATGGCATGTGGGGAATGTGTGTGGATCAATAATTGAAGGAAAATATTTTTCTTTTAAATGAGGTAGTGGAAGACCAAATCTACCTTGGAGGAATAAATGCCCCCAATTGTAAAGATGAAGATAGATAAAGCCCATTATAGATGGGATGATATTTGGTGTATCAAGCTCACATTACAACCATTGAATTGATTTCCAATAGTCAGTGAAAACATCAAGTGATATTTAATGGTTTTTATATTTCATCCAACTTTAAAGAGCACTGAAATTTAGACCTCCACATCTTTAAATACCCTCTACTTGACAGCTTATTTTCAATCAAAAAAAACTCATATTATCACATTTCTCCCTCTGAAATCTTTTTCTGCAAAAGAGAAGTATTTCTGATTGTCTTGGAACTCTTTTGAAGGTTTTAGAGCTTAGTTTCCATTGTAAGCAATAGTGTGGAGCTACATTTTAATAATGAAGCCTTTCTTTGCTTTTATTATTCTAATGTTTTGCTAGTTTCTCATATCAGATCTTGGTTTAGCTTCTTGGCCCATGTCTGATGTGAAGCTGTTGAGTTACAAACCCACTTCTCAGAAAGGAGTTATGGTAGAAAATGAGGTAAAAGCATTTACATTTGCTATTTCAAACATTTTGGAGAGCCATATCGAGAACTCTATCGAGAACATTTTGGAAAGCTTGAAGAAAATAGTAGTACAAATAAGACATTGTATAAAACTAGTTATGCTCTATTTCCACAAGTATATAGCTAGATAAACAAGAGAGAATGTTACGCACCCCACATCCGGTATCAAGAGCAGTTCGAACAGTACCATATTTCATTCCTAGAATTCATCATGGGTAGATAAGTTGTGCTCAGAGTCCATCCCTAAGGGGTTTTTTCACTTTGGGAGATCTGATTCATTGGGCGCTCTCTTAAACATTGTGAGCAACATGCCTTTTTTTTTTGTCTTATAACCCGACGATGTCGCAATTACGACATTGTCAGGTTATAAGACAAAAAAAAATGCCAAATACACATTAGCGTTGCAAATTGACATCGCAAAACATTGCCAAATGTATTAGTGTACCTAGGATTGAAAGCATTTAGAAGGTTTCTTTAGAATGAAGTTTGACCTTTAGGGATCCAGATAGGACACCTAGATACTTGAGATTGATAAGCATTTAGAAGATTATCTCTAGAATGAAGTTTGACCTTTAAGGATCTAGATAGGACACCTAAATACCTGGGATTGAAAACATTTAGAAGATTATATCTAGAATGGAGCTTAACCTTCAAGGATCTAGATAGAACACCTAGATACTTGAGAGTAATAGCAGATAAAAAAATTGAATTATGAGACATAGAATCATCCCTAGAATGAGGCTTGATCCTCAGGATTCGAGGTTTAGATTGTCTTGATACTTGTACTCAAATGATGACAAGATGAAAAAGATGCCAGAAAGAGGGAATACGATGCCCCTAGTGGTGAGATACCCTGAATGATGAGGACATAAGATGGGAACGAGATGCCCCAAGCAATAAGTATTCAATGATGTAATCATCTGCCCCCCTTGAGAGCGAAATCAAAAGATGACACACCACAAATATGATGTGAAGCACTATATCATGAGATATAGAAGAAATGTGAGATTCAACAGAATGTAGAAGAGATTAGAATGATCTGAAGAATAAAGAAGAGATCAAAATGATCTGAAGAAATATAAAGAAATCAGAATGATTTGAAGAAATATGAAGAGATCAGAATGATAAGAAGAAATTTGGAGAGATCAGAATGATCTGAAGATATATGAAGAGATCAGAATGATCTGAAGAAATATAAAGAGAGATCAGAATGATTTGAAGAAATATGAAGAGATCAGAATGATTTGAAGAAATATAAAGAGAGATCAGAATGATCTGAAGAAATATGAAGAGATCAGAATGATCTAAGAAAATTTGGAAGTTGATCCAAAGTGATTTCGAGGTCCAAAAGACCAAGTTTGAGTTGAAAAGATTCCAAGAATCACAAAGTATCAGAAAAATTTGGATTGCACAAAATTTTTTAAAATGCATTTTTAAGCCACTTAAGTGTGTCAGATTTTGAATTCGATCTCAAAAAATGGGTTTAGAGCAGCCAAAGTAGCCAAGAGGGTGATTAATCAATCATTTGTGTAGTTTGTGAAAGAACATGATTCTTTGAAGAGATCAGTAATCCCTCATCAAAGTACATTTGCAGTTTAATCAAATGCTTATGCAAATAAAGTATGCAATGCAAGACTATGTTAAATGCAACCCTAGGCTAGATGCAACCTTAAACTAGATGAAACCCTAGGTCTGGTTACTAGGCCTCAACAATTTATCATCATTGGATATAGAACAAAACTCATATGTTATACTATTCCCACTGACATTGCAATCATGGGAATATGAATAGAACATATGTTATAGGTTTGTCAGGATTAAATGTAGGCATTTGAGGCACAAGAAGCCAGAATGACCAGAACATTTGTCCCTTTTAATATAGCAAGTTAACATAAGCATCAAAGCATAAATGCTAGGATGACCAGAATGTTGCTTGCATGACAAACACACCAAACACATGGGAGATCCATCTTATGCTAAGTATTCAGTATTTATTCTGTTTGCAATGACCCGTGCATTTGTAACCTGAGACAAAAGTGTGCTAGATATACTCACAGTGACCTATACATTCACTTAGCAAGACGAATATTAGTATTTACTATAGCATGAAGAGTTCACTCCAAAAAACAAGGAGAAGAACCAACATTATTGATGTATTCTAATAAAAGGAGTCAAGGTACACATGACCATCCAATACAAGATGGAGGCTCTTACAGTGGACAACCCTTTTATAGGAATAGATCAACCTATTGGAACTAAACCATAGACAGAAAACAAAGAAAACATCATTCCCCCAATCATTACTTCTGTAATCAGAAATGACATCATCAAGTTTCTCGAAGGGACATGATAAAGTGAAAACAAAGAAAACAAAGAAAAAGCTCAACATATCCAAACAAGTATTTCATTTCAAAACTATTATTTTTCATGGGATTGATGTCAAGTGTCAGTGTTCATAACATGTTTGAAAGAAATCTCTTTAGTAGGGTGACAACAGTAGGTAGACATAGTCAGAACGACAGGTGACTAAGGTCAACGGGGACTCTTCATGATGAAGAACCTAAGAAGGACTGAGCAACAATAGATAGACACAGCCAAGATGACTGGTGACTGATGTAAGAGAGATCTTCCATAAAGGAATATGGAGATGTGACATGAGCAACAATAGGCAGACATAGTTGAAACAACTGGTGACTATCGCGAAAGAGATTCTATGAGGAGAATCTTGAAAATGAGGTATAGTGGCAACAATAGGCAGATGCAATGAGGACCATTGGTGACTGTCATGAAGGAGATTCTATGAGGAGAATCTCAAAAATAGTGACACTAGCGATAGTAGGTAGAGACAGTGAGGACCACTGGTGACTTTCGCAAAAGGAGATTCTATGAGGAGAATCTCTAAAATAGTGACACTGAAGGGGAATGCCCTCGAGTTATAACAAGACTCAATCCATGTATACATGAGCAAAAAGAAAGAAAAGCGGTGAAACAACTATATAGAGAGCTAGAAGATGTGCTACCAGATGGAGCATTGGTAACAAGAGGCGCCTGTTTAGCAAGTTTTCAACTTCTTGGCAGAAATTTCCTTCTTTTGCTACCATGATGCCTGTTTCCAGGTTTTCACCAATGGCACTTTTCTTGTTTTTCAATTTTTTTTTGTATTTTTCTTTTGTTATTTTTTTTTTGCATTTTTTGATTTTTCACCTTTTTTGGTGTTACCAAGGTGCCTATTGCTAGGTTTTCACCAGGGTAACAATTTTTTTAGGACTTTTTCTAATTTTTAGATTTTTTTAGGACATATAGATATGTACAAAGAGCTTACTGATATTAGATCAACTATAAAACCGCTTCAGGTGGAGAGTGTTGACAGGTTCTTTAAGCACTTCTCCTTTGATTGTGGAAAGCTGATAGGTGCCAGATCCATATACTGCACTAATGATGTACGAACTGAGCCAATTTGGTTCAAACTTTCCCTTTTGTACTCACTATAGTGGATTCTTGGGGTTCTCTCTTAGGTCGAGATCACCCAGCTAGAAGTCATGTGGCTTAACCCTTTGATTGAAGCTTATGGCCATTCTTTGTTGATATGCTTGCAAATGATCACATGCCACTTGTTGACGTTCATCCAGTAACACAAGCTCTTGAAGCTGAGTTATCCTGTAGTCATCATCATCAATGATAAGGCCCTTCATAGATATTCTCAAGGTAGGAATCTTGACCTCTATTAGAAGTACAACATCCACCCCATGTACCAAAGCAAAGGGAGTCATGCCCATTGGAGTCTTGATGCTTGTCCTATATGCCCATAGGGCTGGATTGATTTGGAGATGTCAATCTCTCCCTAACTTTCTGAGTGTACGATGAAGAATTTTGAGGATCACCTTATTGGATGCCTCAGCCTAGCCGTTACCCTAGGGGTAATAAATGGAAGACCAATATTGTGTGATTTTAAATTTCTTGCATAGTTCCTTGAGGTCTTTTTTCTTGAATTTTCCTTCATTGTTAGTAATGATTGAGGATGGTACACAATATCTGCAGATGATGTAGTTTGTGATGAAAAGTGCTACAATTTTTCCATCAGCAACTATGAGAGGTACTGCCTCTACCTACTTTGTGAAATAATATGTAGATTTGATAATGAACTTATATCCATTAGAGGAGGTTGGGTGGATCTATCCCACCAAGTCAAAGGCCCATTGTTGAAATGGCCATGTTGTAGTAGAAGGAATTAGCTCTTTGGCTGGAGTGTGAATCAGATTCCCATGTAACTGACACTGCTTGTAGGATCTTTGTGGTGTAATAAAAAGTAATCTAGCACCTAATCCTTGTTGTGTGAAGGACCCATTGAAAAACATAACACATGTGTGGTGCTTGAGTATTAGAATTGACTCATCTAGGAAATCAATGTTCATTGGCAGAAGACTCTATATGGGTGCATCAGCCAGTTGATTTGCAATTGCTTGTCCCTTGATAGCCTTGTGTTCAACATATTGAATGTAAACCTCACTAAGTATCATAACCCATTTAGCCAATCTTCCTATGAGTTTCCTTACTAAGTAAGTACTTTAGTGGATCTATTTTAGCCATGAGCCATGTAGTGTAGGTGAGCATGTAGTGTCTCAACTTCTGGGAAGCAAAGACAACTATCAAGCAAGCTTTCTTAATAATGCTGTAGTTTTTCTCATAAAAGACCAGTGTCTGGCTCAAGTAATAAATAACTCTTTCTTTGTTGTCATTATCTTCCTGAGCCAATAGGATTCCCAGATTTGTTTCAGTGACTGAAATGTATAAAAGCAAAGGCTTCCCATGAATATGAGGCATTAGGATTGGTTGATTGATAAGATATTGTTTGATCTATGTTAAGCTTTGCTCACAATCTTGGCTCTAATTAAACTTTACACCCTTATGTAAGGTCTTTGTGAAGGGTTGTGATCGATCCGCCAATTGTGAGATAAACCTATGGATAGATTGGAGCCTTCTCTATAGTCCTCTCATCTAACTGATGTTCTGAGGTGATGGCATGTCCATTATTGCTTGTACTTTCTCTGGATCTACCTCAATTCCTTTTGCAGAAATAATGTATCCCAGCAACTTCCCTGATGTGACACCAAATGCGCATTTCTTAGGATTGAGCCGAAGACTAATTTTTTCCATACGATCCAGGATGGGTCCCAAATCTTGTAGATGAGTATTGCATTAGGCACTTTTAACCAAGGTATCATCAATGTAGTCTTCCATGGTCTTATGCATCGTATCATGGAAAATTGTAGTAATAATCCATTGATATGTAGCACCCACATTCTTCAAGCCAAATGGCATCACATTCCAACAAAAGGTTCCCCATGCACATGTGAAAGCCATTTTGTCCTGGTCTTCTGGTGCAATTTTGATCTGATTGTATCGAGAAAAACCATCCATAAGTGAGTACATCTCATAGCTAGCCATCATGTCCACAATCATATCAATGTTAGGGAGAGAAAAGTCATCTTTAGGACATGCCAAGTTAAGGTCACGGAAGACTGTACAAACCCCAATAGATTTATTGTGCTTAGAAACTGGAACAATATTGGATATCCATTTAGCATAATCAATTGCATGAATGAAACCTACTTTCAGAAGTTTCTCCAATTCTTCTTTGACAAGCAATGCAACGTGAGGATGCATTTTTTGAAGCTTCTATTTAATTGGTTTGATGCCTGGTGCTATGGACAAGTGATGCATGATAAGATCAGGATCCAATCCTTGCATGTTGAAATATTTCCAAGAAAAAATTATTTTCTTTTCTTTGAAAAAGGCAATGAATTGTTCCTTCTCTTCAGGTGACAGTGACTATGCCAGATGTATCATATGAGGATGTTCTTCTATCCCTAGGTTAATTGGCTTTCTCAGCTCTATCAACACTGCTGATCTCTCCTAAAAGTGACTGGGAAGTACATCAAATATCTCATCTGCAGGCACCTCAAAGAGGTTTTCACCCTTGGATATGTCTTTTGTTTTTACTTTTTTGGGTTCTGACACTGCCACAATGTGGTTTTCACCATTGGACCTTTTGCATTTTTGTTTTTATTGTATGATTGAAATATTTGATGTTAGCCTTAGTCATGTTGATACTCTGCTCATTGGTGGAAGACATTACAGGTTTGATAGCATTTAGGTAACAGGTAAGAGCATAGTCATTCTGGAATGTGGAGACTTTGCTAGATGCATTAGGGTTCCAGTTTATAAGCTCAGGATGTGTGAGTCGGAGAGTAGTGGCTGGTTCAATTGTGTTCATAGTATAGTCATTAAGTGCTTGGACCAGAAATTCGAGACCTACAACGACCTCGTCCACAGGTGTGTTCAAATGCCATGAAGTATGAACATCATTAATTGATGACTCTAGGACACTAGTTGGATCCAACCCGTATGACCTAACCCTAGACGTTTCACCCACTTTGATTTGGTGTTCATAGACATGCACTTGGTCAATGTCTTTATCAGTAGTTTCTTCTGAAAGAGAGTCAAGCTCATATTCCTTAGAATTAGTGCTACATGGCGAGAGATTATAGAACTCTCCAATAGTAATAGGGACATAGTCACCTTCATCCTATGGGTTCTTACACAAATACTCAACACGACATGACTAAATAGATTCTCCCTTTTTTGGATGATATTTGAGTTGCTTAGTATTGTCCTTAGAAGAGTCACTAGTATCATCTACAGTGCTAACACATGGCACAAAGTCATCTGGCTCAGCAAAGAATTTAGCTAGATCATAAGGAATAGGATGAGGGTAGGAATCCTCATCATCAGATTCTTCCTCTTGAGTATCTGACTCAGCTTGTGACTCATTTTCAAATGAACTCTCAAGTGTTGGTATGAATTTATTTGATCCCAAATGAAAAGGAACCTTCTTAAATCCTAGGCTAGTTGTATCACAGTTGCTTCGAGCTCTTGTTTTGATAGGATCAATTAGGCCATTGTTATTGCACCCAATAGGGCTAGTTCCCTTATAACCAAAATGCTTCATGAGCCTAAGACCAGGCCCATATTTCTTATGAGTAATTTCTCAAGCTTGTTTTGTTAGATCTAATGGAGCCTCTTCTCTCTAAAGCCAGGCAGAAATGGCTCTATTTTCACTTTCATCTTCTAAGGGAACTATATCCTTGACAAAAGCACCATTATACTTGGTCTGAGGTGTTAGCACAAATGGCTTCTTTGCCTCTGAGGGTCTCTCATAATGTCAAGGAGACTCTGGGAGAGATGTCAATGAAAGTACTAGTTCAATGTGGTACTCTCCCATGCTAGTTTCTTTCAGTTTGAATGACTACTCAATTTGTTTCAATTTATTGTTGTGATAATCAGTAGACTCATGATTAGTAGGGATGAAAGTTTTAGTAGCCTTGAGCATATTGCAGGTATAGCTAGTAGTGGTAGGAATAGTAACTTTGGAGCCATGAAATGGGAAATTGATGTATTGATGGTATGTGGATGGAACAACATGCATTTCATGTATCCGTGGCCATCCTAACAGAATGTTGTAGGCCAAGGGAATGTCAAGCACCTAACAGTTGACATCCCTTTCGATAGGACCAACATGAATTGGTAAAACCACAAGACCTAGAGACTTTCATTCCACTTTGTCATATGCTTTGATAGTGATCTTGCTTCGAGGATCAATAGAGTCCTTAGAATAATTTAATTGTCTAAGTAGGGCAATAGAGATAATATTTGGGCCAGTGTTGTTATCAATGAGTACCCGACGAACACATGTCTGGCAGATCATAACCTCGATGTGTAGAGGTTGATTGTGTGGGTGACTCAGCAAGTTGTCATCTTCCTTAGAAAAAGTCATAAGATATGGTGAGGTTAGGTGACCCACCATGGATTGGAATTGCTCAAGATCAAGATCTTGAGGAACATTTGCCTCAGCGAGGGCTTTATCCAGAATTTACTTATGTTAGGATAAACCACGGACAGAAATAAAAACTACATGCAAATATAACCAATAACAAAAATAATAGAACACACAGAAATGAACACAAGGCACCAAGATTTAACTTGGTTCACCCAATCCCTGGGCTACGTCCACCAAACAGCAAGTCCGATCCTATTACAATCCAGTGATTACAACCTGATTACAATCCGTAATCCCTTACAGTTCAATACCACTGCAAGAACCAATTTCGTATCACCACATATAAAAAATACCCAACCCTAAGCCCTTTTTATACAAGTATTAAACCGCTTTAGGGTTATAACATGTCGGCCATAATATGTCGGCTACCATGTACAGTACTTTCCTGATCAGTCACCACAATCTAACAACTTATGAGCAGGCAAGATTTTAAGTAGCTCAAAGATGGAAATCTAAGCATTAGTTCATTTCAATTGATTGAGAACACTATAACTGGTTGCTGCCGAGTTTGTTGTGGGTTTTGCACCTTTGCCAGATGGACCGACAAGGGCTTTATCTTTGTGTTGTTCAAGATCTGAAGTAGGAGGCGTAGAGCCTTTGAGCACCAACTTGGCACAAGAGTGAGTGACAACATTAGCATAGTGTTACGAAGGTGTATCATCCATTTCATTGGAAGTAGGGCCCCTCAAGACAAATGGTATTTTGGGTTTGTCATTATCTTGCTTGCCCTTAATGGTGATAACATCGTAGTATTCAAAATCTACAGGTTCAACCATGTGAATGACATTGTCACCATTAGAATATGTATAGTTGACCTTGTTGTAGGGTTGTGGTTTTGAAGTCTCTCTTTTTTCATAAGTTGGGAAAGGTTCTTTGAATGCCTTGTGATCCGAGTTTTTGTTATGTCCATCTACCACAAGATCACTAGCATCAATCATGTCCTTGACTTTATGGTGCAACTTTATGCAGTTGCTAGTTTTGTGTCCCTTGTTTTGGTGATAGTCACAGAATGAGGTCTCATTCCACCATGGTGGACGTGGTTGTGGATCATAGGGACGAGGGTTATCCATTAGTGAAATAAGCTTATGTTGTAGCAATGTTGTGTAAACCACATCCAAAGTTTCTCCCAAGGGTGTATACTCTCACTTGGGGCATGTTGTCCATGAGTTTCTTGGTTTGTTTCAAAATGCTTTGTTGTTAGGAGGAGGTTTCTCAATATTTTTGGCCGCTTTGAGGCCGTCTATGAGATTAAATGCTACTTTAGTAGGTTTGGGTGTGACATTGTCAACAACTCCATCATGTAAAATTTCTCAATTCTTGTTGACATGTTTGGTTTTATCCCTGTTGGAAGTGGAACCTTGTTTTATGTCTTTCTAAAGAGTGAGTTCACCTTTCTTAACCATAAATTCCTCGATACGAATAGCCTGTGTGATCATGTCTTCAAAGGTACGTGGACCTTGAAGTTGGACTCTATATCCAAAATCAGGTAGGAGGTTATCAGTGAATATGTCAAGCTTCTCCATTTCTAGATTTTTGGGAGAATACTTAGCATACAGTTGTCTCCACTGTTGGAGGAATGTGAGAAAAATTTCTCCAGCTTTTTGTTTAAGGTTGCATAGATCTCAAATATTGATAGGGTGTTGTATGTTATGAGAATATTGCTGAACAAATAGATTGGCAATTTTGTCAAACATCTTGATACCAGGAGGTAAATGTGAGAGCCACTCCAAAGCTTGACCACCTAGGCTTCTAGGGAATAAATGCATGAGGTAGGTTTGATCATGTATAAACTCCATAGAAAAAGCACCAAATTCTTGCAAATGATCTTGGGGATCAGTAGTACCAAAGTACTTGTCATATTTGGGTAGCTCTACACCTCGTGGGAAAGATGACATGTTTATGCTTTTTTCAAATGGAAATGGACAAAGAGCATCCAATGTGTATGTCTTTTTGGGTTTCTCTTTCTCATGCATCATCTGAGCCAATTGGTCTTGCATAATTTTCAGTTGTTTTTGGAGTTCAGAAGTCTCAGTTTCTTCTTCAGGTGTGATAATGGTTTCCACATTGAAATGAGAGGGTAGTTTAGCTCCCTCTTGGGCAAGTTTGAGAAAGTATTTTTCTTTCTCTCCGTTAAGTAGGATTCCCATGACCTTTTGGAAGTTTCTGTCTCTTCGACATTTTTCTATGTGTTCAGGGAGTATTTCCACCTCTTCTTGTTCCTCATCAGTGTCATGGTCTTTCTCTTTCTCTTTGTCATTCCTTGGTGGTTCTTGATGTCTACTATGACTACCATGTTTAGGTTCATGATTAGTCATTATGGGAACGTGTTTAGTTTCAGTGTGTTGCATTTCAAAAGGTCCTCTAAAAAAAGTATCAGACATTGTGTTTGGTAATGTAGGACCTCTATTTGTCTTAGTATCCTCTTGGTACAAAGGATTCCTAATTTTTTGAAAATTTATGGAAAATGTTCGCTGAACTTGAGATGACCTAACAGGTGAGGGAGATTGTGAAGATGCCTCACTAGCCGAACCTGGATAAGAAGTTAGAAGATGCTTCTGGTTGTGACAGTCATAGGCAAGGACAAGAAGTCAGAACCTAGACAAGAACTACACTAAGACTGAGTCTCAAAAAGAACAAGATAATAGCAAGAATGCTATCCACCAAGGCACAAATGGTCTGATTTAAAGGCTAGAACAACTAGAGATTATGACCAATGTGACACAAAGTATGACAAGCATTAAGATGAGGACAAAAAATAACTTATGAGATGAGACTAGTCAAAGTGCAAGATACAAGCCCTTAGCAAAGAAAAGTGCTACTATTCATGATTGTTTGCAGACAAAGAGTGATAAAAAGATGCATAAAAAGATAGCATGTAGAGTACAAATAGCTAAAATAGCTTGAAAAGTGGAAATGCTGACACAAGATCTCACGTGAGAAACCTATACAGACCGCGCGAGGAAGTTTTCTCAACCACGCGAAGAAGTTTCCTAGATTGTGCAAAAGTCAGTGACAGTAGTTTAATTTCATGTGAGAAAGTTCACTGGGTCACACGAAGACTCATGATAGCAGTTTGATTTTGTGTGAGGACAAAATGATTTTGCACGAGGAAAAAATGATTTTGCGCAAGACTGAAAAAGTTTTCGCGCAATAAGGCAGACCTATTTTACAATAGTGACTAACTTCTGACTTCGACAAGATTTTTAGACTATTCGAACAAATTGGGCAGATTTATCAAATATATTTGATTATATAGACAAAAAGGTTGATCTAGTAAGATGTTTGGACAATGTTTCAAGTTTTCAATTTAGGCAAAGTGTTCAAAGAAGACAGTGGGAAGCAAGCAGTAGTTGAAAATAGTCCTGCTAAGGACAAAGCAACTCGATAGGATAGAGGAGTTTTGACTTTTGTTTATTGTAAAATGGTTTGAACTTTGTTAATGACTTGATAACAAACACACTTTTATCCCTAGAAAGAAAAATTGGTAGAGAAGGCAAAACCTTTGTCCCACATCTTATGTGCATGTGTGTACGTCACATAGCCATGTCACCTCCTAGAGGGCGCCCGTGTTTTTGGTATATTCAAAGGACTCAATAGTATACATTGAATGAGTGCCCTTGTGGAAAGGGACAAGCATGTATACCACCTTCAAACATTTAGTAGCATGCCTATGGTGAGTTCTACAAGAGAGATTCTTCTACCTCCTTGCACAAAGATTATGCCTCCTTTTAGAGGTGAACCGAGTGGCTTCTAACTAAGAGGTTTTTACTTGGCTTCTGTTCGTATTAATTTTTGGTGGCTCTACAAGTGGAGTTGAGACCAGCAGCCCACAACAACATCTGAAAGTCTACACTACTTGCTTAACAAGCCAGGGGTCGACATGACCAGTGCACAGATAGAGCTTCCCCTTGATATGCGATATCAAGAATTAAGGGGAAGAAATTAATTCACCTTTGGAGTCTTTTGTGCTACAAAGCATCTTGATTATAGTGAGTTGGAATCTTCGGCGAAAGAAGCATGCTCACTTGGGTCATTCTTGGAGGTTGGATCACTCTGGTAGGCCCTCTAAAGGATAGACACGAACTGGTGGTTTAGATCTAAGGGTCCAAGTTTCTAATTTGCCTCAAGAGGAAAGAGCATAATCCTCTACCTTATTTCCTCACCCAAACATGCAAAACATTTTAATTACCAACTTGGCTTAATCAATCCAAACTCATTCTTTCTTAAAGATTTTGATTTCCTTAAAGGAAATCATTGTCTCATCGTAGAAGAGAACAAGCTTTGGAGAACCACCAAGCTCCTTACCTCCCTCAAAATGTCATCTTTCAAAAGCGTCCAGGTTTCTAATTCACTTTTGGTCATGACCTCTGAGCAGTGAAGAGCATATTCCCCTATTCTTTCATCTTGCATCCTAAGAAGTTCACAAGCCCTAGTTATCTAGTTTTGAAAGAAATAAGAGAAGACACACATCGTTTTATGGGTTTGAAAATATTGATCTTTGACAAGCGTATCTTTGAAAATCGTCCTACAATCAAACTGTTAATCTATTTTCAAGTGGGTTTTAAAAGGAATCTTCAAAAAATGTCTTGCAAACAACAGTTAAGTTGCAAGAAATTAGAGAAATAGATTCAAAATAAAACACATTAGTGAAATCAAATAATTTGTAAATCGAAAAATGCTTAAAACTGAAGCTGCTATCGCAAGATTTTGTGCAAAATCTCTTTTAGAGCCATGCAAAATTGTTTGGAGCTTGCGCGAAATTATTTTACAGCCTGCGTGAAGAAAATAGGTGCCGCATGAAGTTTTGCATGCTCAAGCACTTTCTCACACGACCCAAAAAGAATACTCGCGTGAAGATTTAGAATCTTTGTGTGAAAATGAACTGTTTCTCGCAAGGATTCCTAAGTCTGTACGGAACTGTACAGATAGAGAGCTTGAAATTTGATAAAAATATGTAGAGAAGCCCTGAGAAATTGATTTTCTCGGGCCCCACGGTGGGCGCCAGAAATGTACTTGTGAATTGTGGGCCTCTTAACCTCATAGACACTTCAACATAGTCATTACCTATGGAATCATAATAAAATAAACATTGAGTTGTTTATCCAAGAAGTCCGATAGAGCGACCTATCACCTTTTATCTAGAAGCATTTTTTCTATTTAATATCCTTAGAGATGAGGCTTAGGCAACCAGACCCTCTAAGAATGAAGGATTTAAATATGTAACTAAATCTACATGGAGATGCAAAGTAATCTAGAATGGTATATGCAATTTAGTCTAAATACATATAAAAGAAAATATATTAGAGCATATGCATATTATACTAAAAATGATTCTTAATCTAAGAAATGAGAGTCTATGCTAATAATGAGTAAATGAGTGCACAGTTCAGCAGAGTTTTGATAGCAATTCAATTCAACCTCTGTAATGAGGAAATGAGGGTCTCTTAAATAGACTTTCCTAGAATCCATCAACGGTTGAGATCAATTTCAATCAACGGTTACGATTGAAGATGAGGTTTAGTTAAGGTGGAAGATTCCCAATTTAGATGGAGTTAACTGGCTCAGATTTGAGTGTAAGAGTTAGTTAACTCAAATAGACTTTAGTGTGAGAGCAAGTGATCTGGGTCACTTCTAATTTGATTAGCAGTGAACTAGGAATTTCCATTCTTGAACTGAAGAGAAAATTAGGAGAGATATTTAATTTAATAAAATGAGATATGCTCTCATAATTACCTTTTTCTATTTAATTAAATAATTCTATTTAATTAATTGGAGACACTTTTCTTATTTAATTAAATAACTCCATTTAATTAATTTAGGAATAACTTCCCATTTAATTAAATGACTTTGTTTAATTAATTTAGAAGTAGCTTCTCTGTTTAATTAAATAATTTTATTTAATTAATTAGAATAGGCATATTTATTAAATTAAATAAATTTAATCCTGTAGCACATTAGCCTTAGGATATAATTTAATTTAATTAAAGTATAAATACTTAATAATTAAATTAAATATTAATCAATAGGTTTCAATGTGACTAATATGAGTGCATACAATAGGGATTAGATTATGAGTATGATAAATGCAAATTAGGGTTTTCTGCATCTGACGATTATGTCAAGTAGCGAGTAGCAAAATAAGAATTGTCTATTAGAATAGGTCTTAGGATTGATCAGAAATAGACCAGAATTAGTATAATGGCAATGAGCCAATTTTGGGGTATTACAGTTTGTTCAATTGGTACATCTGGACCTTGGATAACCAAATCCATGCCCCCTATTAGTTATCCTAAATATTCTAATAGATTCATAATTTGATTCTCAATGTTAATCTTCATCTTATTTGTTTCAAATATTTGAAGATGCTTTGATAAAAAAGTAAAAAATAATTAGTTTGTGAATATAAACATCTTTTAATCATTAGAAATTGTTCTTGCATTTGATGAAAACTGTTTTAAGTAAAATTGTATTTTAGTCATTTTTTTGACATAATATTGAAAATCATTTCCAGAATGTTGGCATCCATTTCTTTGTTACTTTCTAATCCCAAACACATTTCTAGTAAGGATATACTATTTTGAACCCATTTCACAAAAATGTCAAAATCATAAAGAGGCTTATGATTACAATCCAGATTGCGTTTTCCTATTATTCCTTTGATATACAAATCTTTTCTATTTTCTATTAAGTTCTCATACGTTTTCTCTAAGTTTCCCAAGTCAACATGGGTTTAGTTTCATGCTTCAGAGCCTAGGTCCAATAGACTAGTGAATTCACTCTCTATTATAAAAAAGATTACTTGTTGAGTATTTTTATTGGCAATTTCTTTTCTATTTTCATCATAGTTTTTTGCATAGATAGTAACCTTTTTTGGATAAAATAATACTAAAGGTAACATTATGCAAGTTGATCCAACATTCCATATTACAATTTTATTAATGTTTAACTCTATCATGTTGTTATATCAATAAAAATAGTCTCATTTTGTGGATAGTTTCACTTATTTTCAAGTGCAAATATAATTTCTATGACACTCTTTCCATAGATAACATTATCATAAATATTGTTGAATTCATTAGTAAAACCTAATATTTTAACCATTTTGTGGAAGTCTATTATCTCTTTTCCCTATTCTTGGGTTGCACTCTTGGTGCATGTTTTTGTCACAATGATATGTCACTCCTGTCATTGAAAAACTCAAATAACTATATGCATCAATAGACAAAAATTTATATGCACAATTAAAAATTAAGCCCTAACTTTTTTTGACCATTGTGTATTTGTACTCATTTGAAAATTGAAAGTAATCCTATTATTTTACTTAGCAAGTAAGGTAGAATGTAACAATTTAGGCTTACATGTGTGATTTAAGATTAAACCCTAAATTCTATAATCTACACTATACTAAAGTGTAAACCATGTGGTAAGAATTTAAATATTAAAAAGGCTTATGGTAATGTTTAGGATTTTACTTAGAAACTATGATTAAACTCAAGTTAAAAAGTAGAAGACCAAGAAAGGGAAAGAGATGAAAGTCTATGTTTTATTTCTCAACCATGATGTTTTAAATCCTAACCCCTTTTTGAATGTCCAATTATTTTACTAGATAGACCTAAAGTCTGAAATACTAAAATTGGACAATGAAAACACAACTTGACAATGTACATAAAGGGGAAATTTTAATTTTTTTACTATGTACAATTTTTCAAAATGTGTGACACATTTGGTATTAAGTTATGTTACTAAGTGCCTTGTACAACTTATAGCCTTGTGGACATTAATGTGTGACATATTTGATATTAACCTTTATATTTTATTCATGCCTTCTAAGACATTTTGAAAGAATGTTTATGACTTGTCTCTTATTTCTAGGAGAATTTGCATAAAGATTTGTGTAGTCCCCAAATTGGTCCAAAATAAATCTCAGGATATCAATCTATGTTTATCAAATGATGTCAGTATGTCACCTCATTTGTAGACTGGAGTTCATATAGATGTTGTGTACATCCCTATGATATTTTCCATGTTAATGGTCATTGGTCACACATTCTTATTAATAGTGATTTGGGGCATTGGACATATGTAATGATTCAAGAAGTTCTTTGCTAAATTTTAGTTTTTAAAATTTCTCTAGAGGCCCAAAATACACTATACATAGTTGATCTTTTGTGATCTAATGTGTAACACCCCACCAAGGGACCCAAAAGAAATGACCTAAAGTTTTACTAAGTTTGGTAACTTTTTTTTTTTTTTTGAAGTAAGAAAGATTAACATGTACATCAAACACATAGTAGCAGAAGCAATAACATACAATCAACTAGAAGCATACATAACAGGTTACATTTCTTAAGGATCCCATGACATTGAATTACATTTAAATCTAATCTAATACTAAGTCTAACAACTACCACATCCATATGAAAGAATAATAGAAAGTCTAAAGTCCATAATATACATTTGTTTTGAATGCCTCTTGGAAAATTAATTTGGAATGCTCAATCATCCACTGTACATGTCACATGTTATGAAAGGCTTAAAAGAATATCCATGTGTAGAAATAAAGATATGTTATCCTCCATGAATCCATGATACAAAGTACAATAAAATAAATGAAACCATTCACCATACATGATACATCCATCCATCATAAAAGATATAAACATCCAACATGAAATACAACTATCCATCATACAACATAACTAAGTGCATGGTTCCTCCCAACCATCAATAGCATCATTAAACCATCATGGACCCTAGCCATCCCATGCACGTAACATCCCAAGCAATCGATAAGATCATCGGTACTATAGTAATAGGGACGTCACTCCTAAACATACTACAACATAAGCATAAGAAAATCTAACATACTAATCATCAATACAAGGAAATGCATTAGTAAATAACATCATCTAAACCTGATAAACAAGCATCCCAAGAAGCTCTAGCCATGGTGATGATGGATGGATCTCAATGGTAAGAGTTAAAAAAAGCACTACCACCCAACTATATGGAATCAAAATGGCCCACTCCCACCACACTTAGGAGATAGTCTCAATTCCCAAACAAGATATCAAATCACATAACACAAGTACTCTCTAAGTCTAGGAAATCCTAAAAGTATACTAACTCAAGGTTCTAAGATAGATCAACATCTAAATCCTAGGGGCACATAAGACATGTAGGAAACCTACTCTGTAAGTGGGCAAGTGTCATTGCATGAATGAAATAGAAGTTACCTTGGCAATTAGCTTAGAACTCCAAGGTCCCTACTAATCCCTATATGACCACTAGTGTCCTCTCATACTAACAAGGCATACGATGGAATGCAAGGTTGCAACCAAGCGTTCTCTCTACTCCCATCCTAGTTTGTACTAGCACTTGAGGCATGGGCAAGAACATATAATTATCTTATTAGGTTCATTTTACTCTCATTTAGTGTAATGTTTTCACTTATTAAAACAACTTACAATGAATTACCCTTGTAGCCACTTAGGGCCTCGACTCCCATTGCAAGCCACTTCCCAACACTACAAGTAGATAACCTACCCTAGGCTCATAAAGGTACAAATCCATAATCATATAAAAATCACCTCAGTCCTATACAAGCAACTAGAAAGCATCATAAATATAATCATAATAATCACACCAGTTCTCCACGAGCAACTGAGAGCATCAAATGATTAGTCACAATACCCATTGGTTCTTAATGAGCAACCAAAAAGTATCCCAAAATAATACTGATCAACGACTCAACTGGTCAAGTCAAACATGTCAGAATATGATATCATGAAGAACATAGCAAACACTTCAATCCCATCAAGGCGACTAGAAAGTAATCCAAGTATAACTGATCAAGGATTCAAAAATGGTTAAGTCAGATATCTCATAAACATTTTCCTTAGCTTCATACAAGAGGACTAGAAAGCAATAACAACAGTAAATACAACCATAACATAGAGCATACCATCACAATACCATGGTTGGGTTTAGAAGATCGAAAATAAATCACCATAAAATCACATTCATAGAACCCCCAAGCCTTTGGTAATAACCTAAGACTAGTCAAACTAGGTCAACTCCAACCCCCAAAACATAAACAATACACAGAAAAAACATCATAGTCACCCATTCTAGTTTGATTGAAAACATAGAGCTGAGTTAAACAATAAGGTTTAAGTTTTCAGTTACTACAGGTTCCTCAGTTAACCCTTATAATTAAACCCATTTCTATATTTAAATGATTATACAATTACCCTATAAATAATCTAAGGATAATCATTTATTTAGAATTAATCTTCATTGATTTTTAATAAAATATCTATCAATTCAATAATTCAATAATTCCATTAACTAATTAATCTTAATTAAAATTAGATTTAATTAAGTTAATTAATAATTATATAACTAATCTTATTAATAAATCTACAATTCTTATTTGGCCATATTCATCATTAATTAAATTTAATCAAACTAATTTTTAATTAAATTAATTAATTAATATCATCTAGATATTTATATTAATATCTCTCTCTTTCTTTTTTCTTTTTTTTTTTAAATTAACAAATTATTATTAATTAATAATTTATATTTAACATTGTTAATATAATAATAACAAATTATAATACATTAACAATAAAATTTAATATATATAAAATTTAATATTATTTTATCAAATTATAAAATATTAATATAATCTAATAATAGAATTATTAATAAATTATAATATAAATTTAGTATGATTAAATTTTAATAAAAACTAAATGCAAATTTATAATATTAAAACTTAATCTATATAACAAAATCAGATTTTAACTATTTAAAATGGGGCATATATATGAAAGGTTTTTACAAAAATGTTGCAAGCGATCTACAAATCACTGCCTATGTTAACAATTGCAGTGCATGGCTACTGTCCCAGTCATTGTAGGTATGACTGCATATAATAGTTGCCTACGTATGTAGTCAAGGTGGGGTAGGGGGTGGTTAAGCCGCCCCTCCCAATCAATTTATTTTTAAAATTTTTTTAAATTAAAACTAAAACGATTCCCCCCTACATAGGCATGCGCAAAGGTAAAAAGGTAAGTGGGGGGGGGGTCAAACCCCTCCCCACAAGTAATATATATATGTATTTTTAATTTTAATTTTAAAATTAAATGAAATTCGATATGCATATTTTTAAAAATAATTTTGTTTATTAAAAACAAACTCCTTCCAATATATATATATATATTTAACATTTATAACTTTAGTTTAAAAGGAAAAATATATTTAACCAATCAAATTTCTAATTAAAGATTTCTTTTTAATTTTTTTTTTTTCAAACTCTTCCCAAATCAAACTCTAATTTCTCAATTCCAATTTAATTCAAACCCAATTCTTGATTTAATTCTAATTTCTTTTAGTTGTAGAACGAGGTTTCTAAATAGTTTTTCAATCTAGATTTATAGATGAAATCAAATAGCAAAAGATCCAGAATGAAGGATGGCAAGATTCATGCAACAAGATTTGAGAACACAATTTTCTTACAAGCACAAAATAGACAAAACATATTGAATTACATAATTCATTTAGTGGTCAAAACACAAGACCTACTTGAGCCTGATGCTAATGCGCAACCACATGAAAATCGTGAGAGAATTCACTTCTATCCAAAAAGCTTCTCTTTGAAAATTTCTTAGAAATTCCCTTCCAAAATATGCTTCCCAATTGCTCCCAAAATTCACATTCAAGTTCCTTCTCTCAAAATCCTCCTCCAAAGATGAAACCTTCAATTGTGATAAAGAGTTCTCTCCTTAAATCGGGGCACTAATTGTGTGTTCACCTAAGAGAACTCCTTGCTCACAACCCTTAACTCCATATTAACTTTTCTTAATCTTTCCTTATCTTGCATTATTCTTCTTCATGCATGTTAATCGCATTAATAAATTACTTAATTTAAATTTTCACTGAACTTTGTTCTAATTAATTTATTAACTTTAATCCCATGCACACTTAATGTGACTAAAAATATCTTTATTAAATATACTTGTTTTTTTACATTTTTAATTAATCTCTTATATTTTAAATCTCATGCATAAATCATGCAAACTTAAAACTTTTTAATAATTTAATATCTTTTCATTTTTTTAAATTTATTTTTGAAACTTAATTTGATAAAATATTTACTAACGTAAATAATAATATTATTTAGCATTTATTTAAAAATGAACTCTAAATATATTATTATTAAATTAAATAAATATTATCACATTCTAAATTTATCCTTATAAATTTTATCTTCGAATTTAATTCCTTTTTTTTACTTAATTAATTTTTCAATTAATTAAATATAATTAAATATTAAAATATCATAATAATTCTCCATTATATTAAGTTATTAATTTTAATCTTTTTAAATTAGACTTAATTAATAGAAAATACACCAAAGACTCATAAAACAACATAAGAAAACCCATCATAGAAAAACACACACAAAATCAAACTAAAGGGTTATAATCACAAATTAATGTCATTTGACGCATTCAGAGGGTACTCAACTCAGATACTTGTCCTAATTTTTAATTAGGACAAATGGCTTAAAGGTTTAGGATTTGGACTCAAGAATTTATCTCCCCTCTCTTACCATTGAGATAATGCGATAGGGTACACTCAACCTAGCAATTTAGGAAAGTTGATACCCAATACTTGCAACCTACATAAAATCCACGAATGTACAAATACAATATAAACTAAGCTAAACAAGCAATGGCAGGAAGTGGTGCATTGTGTAGATCCTGACTAGCAGGTGACTACGACTCCCTTCCTTAACCACATCAGAAATGCCATACATAAAGAAAACAAACATGCACACCATACACATGCAAGTATGGGGTAAGTATCCATAAGAAAACACATATGATAATAAACCATCTAACTAATCATCATCAATAATTGAAAACGTTGAATAATCATGATGCATACATGAAATATAGAATACTAAGTAATCATATCATTTAATCAACTAAATGCAAAACAATATCTAATAATCTCAAGATAATGCTACTAAACATCAAGCATAAAACTAGCCTAAAAGAGTTTCACAATGATAACATAAATGTAAATAGGAAGATGTAAACTGGGGCAGGCACTACATAATGGTTTTTGGGCCTTGATATAAACTATAAAGTTGTTATATCATAATAGATTGTTACAAAAATTAGCAAAATAAAATCACAAAAAATTTAAAAAAACATAAATAAACTAACATTTTGAAAATATAAATGAATTGAAGATGTTCTATTATAAGAAAATTAGAAATTAAGTATTATTAAAATATTAAAAATTAAGTGTGTCTATAACCAATAAAGAATGTTCAATGTAAATAAGAATAATTAAATTAAGCATAATAGTTATTATTTCTAAATATAAATATGAAATGGTGCTATTGTAAGGTGGATATTTAGATTTTAAATAAAAGTAAAATAGGTGATACAAATTAGAATAGGTGAGAATGAGAGTTCTCTTAATGTAAAAATATGTGAAAAGGAAAAATGACTATGAGATGAATTTGTGAGATAGATTTTCATTTTACATTTTACATGTATCATAATCTAAAATTATTATCCATATTTAATTTTCTTACTAAAATTTCAATTAATGAAAAGATAAAAATATCATAATATATATAATTGTATTTATATAATATATATTTCAACTATCAACTAGATTATAATATATGATACCATAATGACATTATCTTATATATTAGAATTATGTATAATTTTCAATAATAAAATAAATTTAAAAAATAATATGACATTTTAATTTATATAAATTAGAAAATATATCTTATAATTTTATGATATAGTTTATGATTTAGCCTTTTATAATATATGAATGTTGAATCACAAATATATTGTATATTTTATATTATAAATTAGATCATATTATATATAATACTATTTTTTATATATTATCTTGAAATTATAGCAATAATATGTATATATTAATTAATAATAATTAAATTATTTAAGTTATGATATATTACTTCTAATTATAATATAAATGTAATCATTACTATGCTATTCTTTAAAAGTGATTGCAATTTCCAATAGTATGTAGCCTACGACAAATACTTACTAAAGTGGGCATGTGTCTTCTTTATGGGTGATATTTTCAAAAGGGATTAAGC